>CM052900.1:40026719-40088591 GCA_028534135.1 Potos flavus
CTGCTCAGTGGGAAGCCTGCTTCTCCCCCTCCACCCCTCCCCCACACTTGTGTTTCCTCTCTTGCTGGGTCTCTCTCTGTCAAATAAATAAATAAAATCTTTAAAAAAAAAAAGCAGAATTATTCATTAATAAGAAACAAAACTCACAAATTCCCAATTTGCCTACTAAATACCCTACCCAAGTATTTTGTAAAACTAAACCTACTATAAATTCAGATTTCTTTATTTTGCCACCTTACATTGTCCACGTTATTAAGTGCCAAAATACACAGTGCTGACAATATGTGCCAAAGATATAAAGATAAAGGAGAAATCACTGAAGCAGATGGAGGATAATTAACAGTACCAAGAGTGTGTGTCAGACTGACATTCCCTGGGCTTTGAAGGATTCCATTAGGTGAAGAGAGAGACAGCACAGAGTAGAAAAGAATCAAGACATTAGAAGGCACAGTGAGGAGACCTCTTCATCACGTGTCACAGAAGTTGAGCACCCATGTTGGGGGAAACCAAGCTGGACAGGAAGAGGGTCAAGTTTGGTGTCCTGAGAGCCAGGCTGAAGAACTTGAAGGGTGGATAAGGAGGTTCTTCTGAAAGTTCTCAAACTGGGGATAATAGGACGAAACGGCTTATATTTAAATGTCACTTGTCTCGGGGCACCTGGGTGGTTCAGTCAGCTAAGGGTGCGACTCGTGATCTCAGCTCAAGTCTTTGCTCCTTCCCCTTCATCGCCCCATATGATAGGCTCTGGAATCAGACAGATGAGTTCTCATGTGGATCCTACACTGACTTAATGTGTGACCTCAGGTGAGAGTCTCAACCTTCCTATAGCCCCTTGGTTTCCTATCTGCAAAATGAAAATAATAGCTGTCCTTTTCTCATACGGCTGTTGCGAGGACTAAATGAGTGAATATATTTAAATAGTACCTAGTACCTGGTAAGTGTTCCAAAGCTGTTTATTACTATTATATTATTTTAGGACTACTTGCCTCCAGGTCTGATCTTCTCCCACGTATTCTATGTTTCATTTTTTTTTTTTACTAGTCTATATTCCATGATGATTTCTCTAATTATTCCAACCTACATCAAGTCATTTGAATTCCTGCTGCACTAATAGTAACAGATAACTACAGTAGGAACAAGATCAAATCTGGAGTAAATTTGGAGTAATACCTGGGTTGAATCCTGCATTTGTTGATAGCTGTGTGACCTCAAATAAATTACTTTTTGAGCCTAGATTTTCTCATCAGTGAAAATGTAGATACTGTAAGTAAACTTACAAATTGGGCATGTGCTGTGCATCTTGCTTTTCATATCTAACATAATCTATGGAATAAATGTTAGTTGTATAATTTTTTTCTTTTGCATAAGATAGTTTAAGTCTTATTGTATGTATTGTATTGTATTGTGTGTCAGCTGTACCCAGGATAATGCAGTACCCTGTGGACAGATTTAGAATGAGTAAGGATTTCTAAAGCTCCTAAAGAACATGTAAAGAATTGTCTACCAGCAAGCAGAAAGCCCTCAAAGTTCCAAGGATGGGGAGAATGCAACAGAAAACGCATCATATCTATGTGTGAAGTCAGTCTCATAGCAAGGAGACACAACACATCAGAGGAGCATTATTTTTTTTCCCTAACAATGCTCATACAAGAGCTACAAAAACAACATGCCAGACACACCTGATTATTTAGTAAATTGTTGACATTATATTACTACATTGCTGTTAGGACACAAATTTCCTCTATTAACAGCATTCCCCCATGAAAATGACTCTGAATGCAACCTCATTTTTTTCTAGAAACTCATTAGGGCTGAATGACAAATGGAAGAAATCACATAAACAATCAGGTCTGGAACCTTGTTAATAGCAACATTCCCGAGGATGCTTTTTTCATTTCCTTTCGGTGTCATCATCCAGCACATGATACACAATTTTAAAAAGAGCGATGGGGTATTCTTTTATCATGGAGAAAAATAAAGCAAATGTTTTGTACCCTTTGAGTATGGAGAATAGGAGATTTGGCTGGGATAAGTGAACAGGCAGAGGAATGTGTGTGTACAACTAAAGAGTGATTCTATGTGTTTTACTACCCAAAAAGCAGGATGATAGAAAAGACAGAAAGAGCCCCCAGGAGTGGAAAATAGCTTCTTACTACACAGATTATTTATTGGAGAATTGTCTCGTTTCTAAAATGCAAATAACACCTGGAAATACTAAACCTATCAACCATTCTCCCAGTAACCCTAATTTTTCTGAATCAACATTATATAACACAGACAGTTCAAAGGAATTAAAAATAAGACCTAATCATTGAATTTGGGCTGGATGTATGAAATTTAAAGCATATGGTCACTCTTATGCCCTAGCTGAAAATTCTTAAGTCTTGTGTGCTTTATCTTTTCCCATCTTCCCTTAGAGGTACTCCTTAGATCTACTCAGTAAAGCAGATTCTTGCCTAGTACAATTTCATATCTCTCTCAACTATGGAGGTGTAGAACCTTCTCTATATCTATGGTCACAGCTTCTTCAGGTCTTCTGTATCTCTACCTGCCTACTTAACGGTCTCCAGAGGGGCACTCCCACTGCTATCCTCTCTCCATTCATATCATGATTTTATCACTTCTGATTTAAAACAAATCAGGTGCCTGGGTGACTCAGTGGTTAAGTATCTGCCTTCCACTCAGGTCATAATCCTGGGGTCCTGGGATCAAGCCCTGCATTAGGCTCCCTGCTCAGCAATGGGTCTGCTTCTCCCTCTCCTTCTGCCCCTCTCCACCCCCACCCCCGCTTGTGTTCGCTCTCTGTCTCTTAAATAAATAAATAAAATATTTTAAAAAAATAATTTAAAAAAATCATCATTACTGGCTATCCAGGGCCTACCCTAGTCCAATTAGCTACGCCTGGAATTCATGTCTCCGTCTACATTTGCCCCCCAGCCTGCCCATCTAAATTTGTCAAGATCCATTTCAAATGACACTTTCTCCATCAAGCTGTTGCTGATCCCCCCGTAGGGCAGTTATGGTTATGACCCTATTTTCTTTCCACTATTGTTACTTGTATGCATGTCCCACAACCTTTCTATCTACTGGGTGCTGAGGATAAGGACCTGTGCTTTACTGCTTCCTCTGCATCCTGAAGCGTGATGTCTGACCCAGGTTTTTCATGGCCGAAACAGCAGTGACTTTGGAGTCAGTAGGCTTGGTTCAAATTTCCTTCCCATCATTTATTTGGGTGTGTCAGCTTTACCAAATTGTCTGTTGGAACCTCAATTTCCTCATCTATAAAATGGGGATAAAAAAATTACCTGACAATTGTAGGTTTGTAGGGCACTCACATTTTTAGATATTCTATGAATTGTAGCAATTATTATTTTATAAACTATTCAAATATTTTAGCTGATAGTCTAGCATCGATGGCTTATTATTCAATAGTAAGACATAATGCACCTTTCTCATCCTTGTTTATAAAGAACTTCCTAGAAAAATAATAAAATAATGTCTGGGATTTATACAAAATTAATTTGCCAAGCAGGCAGCCTTTCTTATAGATAAGTGCTAATTTTCCTAAATACTCTCAGAAGAGTTTATTCCTTGAGCTACCGCATAGTTGGTGCATGGGGGAGAGGGGAAGAGCCAGTGTCGGTGACTCATTATTTGTTGTAGAACAATTGGGAGGGAGAAGTCAGCGCCCAGCCACCAATGTCTTTAGTAAATTTCCCTCTTTAGCTACTAAATGAGGAGGCTGGCAACATTACAAAGTTCTCAAAGGTTCCTTCTGGTTCTAATACCATGATTCACTAACTGCTATCCATAGCACATCCTGCATGACCTCCACTGAAAGCAAGCAGGGTAACCTTGGGGCAGCTGGAGTGGGGCCCAGCAACATCAGCAGGACACACCCCATGCAGTGTTTCTCAAATTGTGTGGCTCAGAACAGTAAAAGTGTCCCCCTCAACCTCCCTAAAAAAGTGGGGGAAGGGTAATAAGGCAGTCAATTTAAAAGCTGCCACTACTTAGAGGTCCCAGGTCAAACCAACAAGCGTTTACATTAAGAGGTTACTGTTTACCCATTATCATGCTAAGGACAGTGGGGACCTGACATAGCAATAGAAGACCTTGGAACTCATTATAATCATATTAGGGAGATCCATTCATTTACCAATTATTTACTGAGTATCTTCTATGTGTTCTACATGGGGTGGGGAAAGACTGCAAAGCAAAAGCAAAATACCTAGCTAACCACATATACACGGAAATAAGACAATATAAAACTGTGTGGTGCAGAGAGGAAGCAATCAAAGTGCCCTCAGCTGGAAAAGAAATCTAAAGATATCTATTTTTACCGAGTATTAAAACTATACTCTGTTATAAAGGAATTTATATTCATGTTGCCACTTGCTACTGGAACTTTTTTTCCCTTAAACTTAAAGATAGACAGTGGGAGAGGGGAGAATGGAAAGAAAGAGTAAATACACGTGGCTGGATAATTTCTGGTTTTTGCTTTCTACAAAATTTTCAAAATGCTTCCAAATAATATATATCTTCTAAACTTTACAAAAACAACAACAACAACAACAACAACAACAAAAACCTAGTAAATTGGGCAGGACAAGAGGTCAATACACCAGACCTATGACTATAATATATATATAATATCTGGATTATATCTATAGTATATAATATCTGGATCGTCCCAGAATATGTTAATATTCAGCACATTGTTAACTTTCAAAACAACACATAGTGTCTATTAGAAAAAATAATAATAATCTGCCCAAACATTTAAATTACTTGCCCAAGATAAACAAGTTAATAAGTAGCAAGGCCAGAACAAGAACCCAGATTTGTTTCCTATCATGCCAGAATGCCCTGAGAGCACTAAAGGCCTGTAATTAATCATTACTTAGTATAACAGCAATATTCTCTAATTAATTTCCCTATAGCTTTTTAGTTAGTGTATCAAATGTAAATATTCAGCCTGACACAAATTAATGAATACAATCGTATAAAATTAAAAGATTAATTTTTAGGCTACAACTATGATTATCTTTCTTAAACAAAAATAACCAGGATAAACAGTAACGGCCAAACAGTGGAAGAACTGGAATGGTATGTATTTACATCACAGCAGTTCCTCTTCAAGACGGCCCATTACACTGTGAATTACTTAAGGCTAAGAAAGCATTTTCTTTTTGCTAGAGTCTCCACATACACAGATCTACACGGGGGACACAGGATCTCAGTGCTTTCTAAAGGCAGCAACATTAATTCTCAGGAATATACCACACTTAATATCTAGGGAAAAACTTACATTAAAGGAATGTACAGTAAGCTTGCCCTGTATTTATTAAGAAAGTGATGCCCAGGGGCACCTGGGTGGCTCAGTCGGTTAAGTGTCTGCGTCTGTCTTCGGGGTCCTGGGATTGAGCCCAGCATCTGGCTTCCTGCTCATCAAGGAGCCTGCTTCTCCCTCTCCCTCTACCACTCCCGCTCCTGCTCCCCCTGCTTGTGCTCTCTCACACTCTCTCTCTCACAGAAAATAAATAAAATCTTTAAAAAAAAGAAAGAAAGAAAGAAAGTGACGCCCACATTTTTTTTAATCCCTGCAACGGAATACTAGCAGTGGGAATAGACAATTACAATTAGGGCAAGCATTAAAGCACATAAACAGAGAAAAAGGCACGTTTTCTTTTTAATGTTAAAAAGGGACCAACAGGAAGGGTCACTGGACCAGGAGCGTGAAAAAATGGAGTGTAGTTCTGTGTCAGTCCTACCACATGTGCCCCAAGTGCTATAACTGCTCTAGGCCTCAGGTTTTTCAACTGTTAATTCTCAGAGTTGAGCCAATCACTTTAAGTAACTTTAAAGCCTCTTCTAGGGGCGCCTGGGTGGCTCAGTGGGTTAAAGCCTCTGCCTTAGGCTCGGGTCATGATCTCAGGGTCCTAAGATCGAGCCCCACATCGGGCTCTGTGCTAAGCAGGGAGCCTGCTTCCCCCACTCTCTCTGCCTACTTGTGATCTCTCTCTCTGTCAAATAAATAAATAAAATCTTTAAAAAAAAAAAGCCTCTTCTAGTTAATACAGAACTTGTTTAGGAAGTCGTACTTAAAGAGTAGAGAAATTTACAAAGTAGAAAATAGCAGAAAATTTCTAAGAACCAAAAAGAGAAATGGAAGGAAAAGAATAAAATTTTCCAAATTCAGCTTCCATCTACCACTACCAAAAAAAGCTATACCTGAAAAAAACATATATTTAGATATTTTCCTGCCAGTTAGGTACCTTTGCTTGAAATTGTTATTAAATTCTCTATCCCCGGATGACTTGAAAAAAGTACTGTATACCAACAAACAAAACACCAGGCCCAATCTATTAGGTACATGCAGCATAATAAGGAAGTGAGTTTTACTACCATCCATTAAATCTAACATTATTAAACTCCCAGCTCATATCACAGCAGCAAAAGGAACCAGCTTTTGACAACCATTTTTTTTAATGAATTTCCAGATTCTTGAATAATCCTGAATAAAATCTAGATAGCAATACTATTGCTGATACCTGAACATGCAGAATGGGGAAAAGATATATTTTTATATTACTCTTACTTTATTATTTTTTTAAAGATTTTATTTATTTTTCAGAGAGACAGAGAGAGAGAGCACATGCAGGGGGAGTGGCAGGCAAAGGGAAAGCAAGCCCCCACTGAGCAAGGAGCCCAGTGCAGGGACTCAATCCCAGGACCCCGGGATCATGACCTGAGGGGAAGGCAGAGGCTTAACCAACCGAGCCACCCAGCTGTCCCTTACTCTTTAAACACAGAAAGTATGTGTGGTTTTACCCTGTCCTTACTGTTACAAAGTGAGCAATTAACTATGGCCCCTTCCTTGATTTCTCTAGAAAATTCCTAAGATTATATTGATCCGTTCTATGATTCATAGCAGGCTATAGAGTTTACTTCACATGTGTTTTCAGGTTACACTGCTTTACTAATCCCAATGGTGGCTTTATATACATTTTAGAAATGTCACTGATTATATTGTCAAGCCTATCAAATGAACAGTTCATAGTATATCCACTGAATGAATGTTAATAAAAGAAGCAGTTGCAACATCCCAAGGTTGCCTCACTTTAGGAAACATGCATCTTGGCAAAATTAGCTACAAAGTAAGTATCTACAAAGTGAATCATCTTTTACCAAAAGTGGCATTGATAAAAATCAGAGCTACATCCCCTAGCAGAAAATTCCAGGATGCTCAGTTGAAAAATGTTAAAATTCTAAGGGCTCAGTAAAGCTGCTGACAGTTTGGATATTATAAAAAGGTACATCGACCTGCTAAGACTGATGTCCCTTGGTGTTCAGAACGATTTAAGAACTCTCTACCTTCTGGAATCTCCTAGATGTTGGGCCAGCCATCAGAACTTCTCACCTGTCCCTACTATCCAACTATGCCCAACTTTAAAAGCACGCTTCCTAAAACGCGGCTCCCTTTTTTCTCTTCTTAGCTGGGCCATACAATATTTAATTGGGCAAAACAGGCATTTCACATTTTATCACTCTGTGCTCCTTTCCAGTTCATGGTGAACAATGACACAAAAAAATTCTTTCATTTTAAAGCTGGAACAACTACAACTACTTCGTTCTCAAGATTTAAGTTTGGGGGCGCCTGCTTGTGTTCCCTCTCCTGCTGTGTCTCTCTCTCAAATAAATAAATAAATAATCTTAAAAAAAAAGGTTTAAGTTTGTACATTGAGCAGGGACGCCTGGCTGTCTCAGTCGGTAGAGCACGCGACTCTTGATCTTGGGGTTGTGAGTAAAAGCCCCACGTTAGTTATTAGATTACCTAAAAATATAAAATCTTTTAAAAAATAATAAAATGTTGTATGTTGAGCAAGGACTGTTGAAATGTATACATTTCCTGATTTCAAGAATATTCCGTTTATGGTTACTTAGCACATAAATTTCAACTGGTTTTAACTTTCTGGCAACCCCCTTTCTATTTCCCAAACATGAACAGTTTATTAATACTATTCAATCAGTCAACGCATATTTATAGAGTATCTACTGTGTATCAGGTCCTGTTCTGAGGTGTTGGGAGAACAATGAACAAAACAAGTAACCTGCCCTCCTGAGGCTACACTATAGGGAGAAAGACAATAAAAAAGATAAATAAATGGGGGCTGGGGGGAATGCCTGGCTGGATCAGTCAGTAAAGCACTGGACTCTTGACCTCAGGGTCATGAGTTCAAGCCCCACGTTAGGCGTGGAACCTACTTAAAAAAAAAAAAAAGGTAAATAATCAACCTAATGCAATTATATAAGCCTAAAATGGTGAATACCTAAGATGGGGAAACCAGTCTCTTCTGAAAACATATTATGTGATATTTAATTCACAGAAAGAGTTTATGTAACATATGTGTAGCTATAAAGTACAACAGTCAAATAAACATCTATAAAACCACTACCCATCTTAGAGTCTTTGCATATCTACATCAAAGGCCAGTAACATTTTCAGTAAAGGAACAAAGAGTAAATATTTAGGTCAAAGACTCTGAAGTGTTGGAATCACAGACTCTTAGAACATTGGAATCACAGGCTATTTGACCCGAGATCCTACAGCATTAGTTACTATCTGAATCACAGGATTCTAGAAAGTCACACTGGAGCCTCAGAGTGTTAGAAGTACAGAGCTTCAGTTGATAGACGTTAGAATTTTGTAGATGGTCTGTATATGAGTCAAGGAGTTCTAGCCCTTAGTTGACCATTATGATAGCCACTGGTGACATGAGGCTACTGAGCATTTGAAATGTGGTGCCTCTGAGATGACATGAGCATGATTTCAAAGGTTGAAATGAAAAAGAAATGTGAGAACTCTCAATAACTTTTTAGATTAATCATATATTGAAATGATAATATTTTAAATATATTTGGTTAAATAAAATATGTCACTAAAATGTTTTAAAAAGACAAGTTAGTAAAATTTATAGTATGCTACGTGTTAAAGTGCTAAAGAAAAAATAAAGCGGGGGAGGAGAGTAAGAAACATTGAAGGCGGGGTAAAACTCTAGATATTTTATAAGCTTATCTTGACAACACAATCAGGAAATACTTGCTTTGATTTTCACTTCTTTTCAAATAATCCTGACCCCTAAACAGATGAAAATGTGACCAACAAGTTCCTCTTTACAGTTGCAGATATCTATTTTAACATGTACTACCCTGTTAGAGAAATAGTAAACTAAAGCTCAGAAAACTGAAGTAGCTTGATGAAAATACATATTGCAACCGTACTGTGCTTTGGTAATTTTCACAGGAACCAGACATAATACAGCCACTTGGTAAGAGAACATTTCAAAATGATTTGCTAAAATGAGTAGTATTTCCTTCTATTTTTCATGGGAAAACTGTATTAATATGCTATCTATCTAATTATGTTGGTAAATTTGACCAGTAATACACTGATTTTAATGTTTTTTTTAAAAATATGATTGGAAAAACAATGATTGCCCACTGATTAGCTGTTATATACTAAAAGAATACAGCTTCTCCAAAAGAATCCCGATATTCTTCCACTAGCCTCTTCAAATTTAGGCCAGCATAATCAACTTAAATGTAGTTATCATCATCTTACCAAATGTATATATAACAATTGGCTTTGATTACATCAGAAACTTAAGTAATGTAGTTAAATAAAATCTATGATACTTTCAGGGGCTCATTTAAACCACCTTCTCAGTCAATCTTTCAACAAATCGTCGACCATATATTCTACCTAATTGTTTGTTGGCCTTTAACCTGACTAGCGATCCTTATAATGTAAGTAAGAACACAAAGGAAAAACATTGGTGGGAAGGAAGCTAACCTGTAGGGAAAGGGAAAGTTATATTAAAAGAATGTCCAAGTCTGGGGTCCTCAAACTTCTTGAGTCCCATCAATATATGGTGTCATTGATCCTTGCTAAAAGATCCACCTCGGAGATTATGTTTTTGATGATCAGTGGTGGCTAATTACAGATCTTTGAAGGTCAAAATGTTATTTAGTCATATTTCATATCCAACACTAACTTTCTCAATTTTGCTGACAGGCATACTTTCTAGCATAATAACTCAATGACAAAAAAATAATTGAAAAAGGAGAAAAGAAAACTCTAACAATAGTAGGGAAAAAAAGCATAGCAAAAGTATGGAGAGAGAAGGAGGACGAGGAAAGCTATGTCTAAAGCTATACCAAGAATTGATAGGAGCTAAGATACAGTATGAACTGGGTATCTGAACAGATGCTGCAAAGGAAATATTCAGGACTGCAGTGATAGCTTTGGAAAGAGTATATAAAAAAATATCTGAATATGTGTAAACTTAAGGTGCCTTAAATTTATGTGGAAATCAAGACAACTGTCTATAAAGTGTTTACAGTTACAAGTGAAATTAGGAGAGGTGTCCAGTCATTACATAACCCTTAAAAGACAAAGAATCCTTTTGTTTCCCCATCCTGAAAACTCCTCTGCCTCTCCATTCTCTAGGGGCTAGATCTGGCAGAAGAAATCCTGAAAGAGAATTAACTGCACACTTCATTGTATGGTTGGTGCCAGGCACCTTTTAGTCTGGGGAGTGCTGAAATTCAGCTCACCCTCACATCCAGAGTCTCAACATGGTCCAGTCCCAAAAACTTGCTTTCTTTGAATATTTTCAGCCCAGAGTGGGATGCATTTTTACAAAACATCAGCCAAAAGGAACTGCCTTTAAAAATACATCTCAGAAAGGCAAAAAAGTGGCCCCAGGTACTAAAGATTAATCTATTGGTTTCACTATAATTGCCATCATATATGTCATCTGTTCTTAGTTCTCCTTGCTTATCCTTCCTGCTTCTCTCTACCTATGCTCTATGCCTACACAAGTTTTGTTTGGCTCTGGCTGGCATCACTCAGAACTGGAGTTTGCAGACCCCAGTTAATGACAACAGCAAGATATATGTAACTATACGTAGCTTACCACTAAATATGTGCCAGGTGCTTTGTTAAGTGTATTACAAATATGATCTTATTTAATTCCCATAAAAACCGTATGACATAGAATGTATTTTATCTCTGTTTTACAAATGCAGAAACAGGCCCTAAAAGGTTAAGTAACCTGCCCAAGATCACACACCTGACAAACGTCAAAGCATACACTTGAAACCCAGGTATCTGTCTTATCCCAAGCAGAAATGTTCTTTACATTAAGCCATAAAGCCTGTGCCCTGAAATCATACAGAGACCTGAAATCCAACCCTAATAGTACTATTTAGCACTTACGTAGTTTGGTAAATTATTTAATCTGAGTTCCGAGTATGAAACAATAACAATACCACCTAAGTCTGTGGTTGTGAGCATTAAATGAGCTAACATATACAAAAATTTTCTAATACAGTGTGTATGGGTCACTGTAACCAAAAATCGCTATATTTAATCCCGCATTCCTTCTGATTTTCTATTTGATTTATTGAGGCAGCCACAAAAAGATAACACCAAGGATAAGCAAAAACTGTGGGTCATCAGCCAAGCGCAACGTTAATGGTCTCTATGCTCGGTCTCCCTGAGGTTCTGGCACTGCAAAACCAATGCAACTGCACTTCCTCCATGTCCCTGGCTGTAGCGAGCCCAAAACACTACACAGAAGAATATGGGAGTCGGAGCCAGAACAGGAGTTCTTAGGACGCCCTGTCTCACAACCTTCTGCTCTACAATGAAATCAAGAGTTACCTTTTCCCGCCCCACCTAGCTGCTTCTCCAGAAACCCTCAGCTGCTCTGAAGCGTGCCCTGTTCCTCCAGGCATCCGAGTCAAAGCGCGGAAACCTGACCCAGCCCCTCACCCCACTCGGCGCTGTGGTTTTTTCCAAGGGTGTCCTTCCCCTGGGCCGCAGGCCCGACCCTCCCTGCTGGGGTAGGCTGGCGATCTGGACACCGCCCGCCCAGGTGCACGAACGCCAGGCCCAGGAGGCTCCTCGCGGCCCAGAGCTGAGCCCCGAACTCTGGCTTCTCCGGGAGGCGCCAGGTAGCCCCAGGCCTCCCCAGGCCGCGGACCTCGCATGCTAAGGCTCGAGAGCCCCTTGAGCGCTCCGGCCGATCCCTCGCCACACCGAGCCCAGGGTGCACTTCCAGCGCGAGGGCGGTGCGGGCCCCGCCGCGCGGAGCCTGCGGGCCGGGATTGTCCCCGCGCGGGCTCTCTTCCTCCCCCCAGGGGATCTGTGGGTTGTTGGGGCCCCGCTACACCAGCCCCGAAGCAGACAGAGGCCCGCACTCACATCCCGCTCTCAGTGGTGTAAATCAGGTAGGGGTGGAGACCAGGCAGCCAGAGTCCACTGGGTAGCCGGGGTGCAGGGATTCACAGGAACCCGAGGCCGAATGGGCAGAGGGGCGGGGAGGGGCGGGGCTAAGGTGCAGCTCCGCCCACTACAGCCTCGGACCGCCCAGTACTGACTAATCTGCACCTAGCGAGTAGACTGATGATTCAAGGCCCTTTAGGAGATGCCTTGCTTATGGAAAGCCTCAAACTGATTTTAGACATAAAAATGAGCGCTTGATGCACAAAATTAATTTCAGAAGGATAAAAGAATTAAAATATTTGAGAAAATTTATACTACTATCTGAAACCAGGAAAAAATCAGAAATGCAAACTCCTAACCATTCTTATTTAGAGCGTTTTCAATGTGCACACTACCCAAGTCATTTTGCATCCGAATCTTATTTAATTCTCACAATTTTTGACGTAGTTAGTGCCATTAACCCCATTTTGCAAATGAGAAAACTGTGACTGAGTAACTTGAAATATGGTAGCTGGGTAATTGGTCTACTTGCCTGAAGTCACAGATTATAAGTAAACTAATTTCAAAGCATCCTGCTTGACTGCTACTTGATGCTGCCTACAACTAAACAAACTACTACGGAAAATATTGCTACATTTGTCTACTAGAAATTGAGAACGTCTGCCCAAGGAAAACAGGGACAAAATCAATAGGCAAACACATGAGAAAAATATTTGCTGCAAACCTGATATTAAAGGAAGGATTAGTATCTAAAGTATAAATTGATTTTTAGAAAATAGAAAAACGAGCAAAAGATATATTTTTTGTAAGTGCAGAAGACAGGGGCACCTGGGTGGCTCAGTCGGTTAAGTGTCTGCTTTCAGATCAGGTCATGATCCTGGGGTCCTGGGATGGAGCTCCACAGCAGGGAACCTGCTTCTCCCTTTCCCTCCTGCTCTCTGTCACTATCTCTCTCTCTCTCAAATAAATAAATAAAATCTTTAAAAAAATAAATTGCAGAAGACTATGAAAAATGAAACAAATGAGGACTTTTCTAAGTAAAAAAAAAGACTTTTAATCCAAAAAAATGCAAATGAAACACTTTTAAATAATTATTGCAAGTGAAGATTCATTCATTTATTTATTGAACACTTTCTGGAGGCCTACTATGGGCCACACATTGTTCTAGACTTGTGATTAACTAGTGACAGACAGAAGTTCCTATCCCAGAAGAACAAATAATAAGTTATTAAAAACAAAGGAGATGATTTCAGATAGTCATAAGTACCATGAGGAAAGTAATACAGGGTATGTGATAGGGAGGGCCTTGGGGATAATGGGAGGTTTTTGTTTTGTTTTGTTTTTAAGATTTTATTTTTAAGTAATCTCTATTCTCACCATGGCGCTCAGACTCACAACCCCCAGATCGAGAGTCATGTTCTCTACCGACTGAGCCATCTAGGTGCCCCAAATGGGAACTTTTTTAGATTGGGTATGAGGGAAAGTCTCTCTAAGACAGTGATATTTGATTGAAATCTGTAAAATAAGAAAGAGCAAGCCATGCAAAGATCTGAGATCAGGGGAATGATAGACAAAGACAGAAAAAGATTTAGCAAATTGCAGGGACAGAAACAAGACTTTTGTGGTTGGAGGACAATAGGGAGAAGGAAGAGAAGTACTTTATTTTGTTTTTCCTGAAGGTTATAAAGACAAATTTATTTTACTTTCGGTTCTGATTTTACATTTAAGCGAAAGTCCTCAGATACCACTAATTTAGTTGAAATTTTCAAAATTTCAAGAATACATATCCATACCTAACCTTCCTGGCTTTTGGCTCTACTAAAATAGGGAAAGAAGTAGAGACAAGAGAATGGTTTTATATTTTTTATATTTTTAGTACCCAATATGGCTTCAGTTCAGGTCATGATCTTAGGGTCTTGAGACTGAGCTCCATGTTGGGGCTCCCTGCTCAGTGGGGAGTCTACTTCTCCCTCTCCCTTTGCCCCTCCACCCATGCTTGCGCTCGCTCTCTCGTGCTCTCTCTCTCTCTCTCATAGAAATAAATAAAATCTTTGGGAAAAAAAAGAAAGATGAATAGAAATTAACTAAGTAAGAAAGAGTGGAGTGGAGGGGAGCAAGGGGGAGGTGCCAAGATAGTGGAATGGGAAGGAATCCTGACAGAGAGAATATCATGTAGGGAGGTCTGAAACTCATTGTAGGAAAGAAAAGATAGTGTGCCCTGGAGTCAAGAGAGAAATATTACAGACTTACAGAAACTAAAGAAACATGACAGTTAAATGAAGCACATAAACATATAATCAGGATTTGATCTGATTTGGGGAAAAAGTGGTTGCTATCTAGGAAAGCTTGGGGACAATAAGCAAAATTTATATATTAAATAATATAGATATTAAATAATAGTATTCATATTTATATATATAAATAATATATATATTAAATAATAGTATTCAGTCAATTTCGATTTCCTGAATTTGATCATTGTACTGGGACTAAACAAGAGAATATCTTTGTTTCTAGGCACAGAGTCATGATATCTATAATCTACTCTCAAAAGATTCAACAACAACAAATAATAATTGGAATATAATATAAATATTATATGTAATATATGTAAATAAAGATAAAGCAATATGACAAAATGTTAACAATGGCTGAATCTAGATGAAGAAATGTGAGTTCCTGCAAATTTTCTAAGGATCTAAATTTTTTTTCAAAATAGAAAATTTCGTTAACATTTCACTCTGGTTGGGGTGCCTGGCTGGCACAGTAGGTAGAAAACGTGACTCTTGATCTCAGGGTTGTAAGTTTGAGCCCCATGTTGGGTGTAGAGATTACTTAAAAATAAAATCTTTGAAAACATTTATTCTGGCTAAGATATCAGAAACTCGATTTCCGGATTCTCATGGCATCCAGTTATATGAACATATTATTTAGGAATATTGAGGTAACTAGCGGTAGAAATATGTAAAAATGGTTCCCTCTGGAAAAAAAGACTAAGGTTCAGAAAAAGTTAAGAAGAGACTATATGTTTTTTAAAATATACTTTAAAAACAAAGAAAATAAAGGTATTACTGATGCAACTGTAAAGAAATGTGGCAGATTTAATGGGAAGTGGTGGAGGCAGCAATCATACAAAAGCATTGGACTTGGAATTCAAAGACATGGATTCTAGTCTTCTAGTCTTGCAACAATACCTATTATTTATTAACCAATATCATTGGTTAATAAATCTATTTGAGCTACAGTTCTTTTGTTAATTAGTTTGGCATACCCATTATTTCACAAGGTAGTTGGAAAGAACAAATGAAATAAGTATGTGTTATTGCACTATGTAATACTATATAGATAATACATAAATGCAACCTAATTCTAAAAAACTATGATTATTTTCCCTTATTGCCCATAAAAAACACTTATGTAATCCAGATAGTATGTACTCCATTTGCAGCTTGTGTTTTTACCCACATCAATCTAAATATCAATCAAAAATATTCCGCTCTGGTGAGAGGTATCAATCTTACTAAATATTTTGAGGGGAAACCAGGGGCTTTGTACAACACATCCCACGGCAAACAAGATCATCAACTTTCTCTCAAGAGGCCTCCTCTCCCTAGTCTTCTGATGTGAAATGTTGTGGTTTGGGAGCAGTCAAGAAAGAATTATTGAGACGACTTCAGTGCAAAAAGGGTGGTTTTACTAAAGCACAGGGTCAGGACCTATGGTCAGACAGAATTCCCTGGTTTTGTAAGGAGAGGCTGATTATATACTTTCAAGTTGGGAAGGTTTAAGGGATAGGGTAAGTCTCTAAGGAATTTGGAAGCAAGGTTTCCAGGACCTTGAAGGGCTAGCTGTTTGTTAGGAAAAGGTCATTTAATACTGCCTAATAAAACCTTAGTCATGAGACCCTTCAGATGTATATTAGTGTGCTGTATGTTTTGAGGACGATTGTTAACATATATACGTATATCTTGGGGGAGGGGGTAGGTATAGATAAAGGAAGTTTCTAAAGGGATTTTTATAGTGTCTTAGAGGTTGGGCTAATGTCAAACTAAGGTTGCCTGAGGTAGCTAAGCTCTTTGAGGAAGGTGCTTGTCAATGGGCTGTAAGTTGTATGAAAGTTTAATTTTTTTTCTTTTCCCTCTGTTCTCCACATCATTTTCTACTAAGACCAGCTTGGGCTTCACATTCTTTGTTTATCTTCTCTGGCTTCTCTATCCCCCCAGAACTCTTCCTCCTAACTCTCAGTCTCTTCTTTGCTTTCTTTATGTGGAACAGTTTAATTCTTCCAAGTATTTATTTCCAAAAAGGACCCTCTATTGCCCTATCTTTGAAGGCGGCAGAGAATTACGAATAATAGATCATTTTTTTTCTTGCATACTTAAGTTATCGGGTCTATCAGAGAACTTTCCATTTTCTTCTGGTGATTAATCCTATGCCAAAGCCGTGACATCTCTCACAGGGTACCTGCAGAAACCAGACTGCTGTTCCCCAAAAAGGAACAGTCCTCTGGGCGCAGGCGCGAAAGGGCCGCTAAGTCCCACCCAACCGGGTATTTCCCTCCCCCTGAACCTGTGGACCGGAAATCGTTTAGCGGAAGAGGCGGCCTGGAAGAGGGAAGTCGCAGCTTCTCTGGGAGGACAGAGGAGACTTTCGCTCCGCTGCGCTCCAGAGCGGCCCAAAGAGGTGAAGGGCTAGTCCGCGAGTTGTAGGTCATGGCTGTGGCCGCTCGCCTCTGGCGCTTTCTGCCTTGGGCACGTGGCTTCTTTCCGGGACCTTGGCTCTGGAGGGGTGTTGCTGGCAGCCGCGGACTGTGCTGTACTTGGCGACTCCGCGGCTCTGAGGTACCCCGCCGCCCAGACTCCCGCTCCCCTCACTACTGGCTGGGCTCCGGCACCCTCTTGTTAGCATGGCTGCGCCTGTCATCTTGGGGAATGTGGTGAACTGAGGAAGGTACTCAGGGCCAGGTGTTCCTGGAGCTCTCCAGGTCACTGCGACGTCCTCTCCTTTTCTACTTCTCTGAAAACTGGGTTCGGAGGAGGAATGAGCCCGGTTCCAACTCCTTCTTCCCAGACAGTCCGGGAATCCTGTTGGTCTTTCCTGTGTGAAAGCAGAGAACTTTGCGAGGGGCGGGAACCTGACCGCTGTGAAAATGTTTACTTTTGGCGATACTGTACAGCAGCTGAGGCTCTTAGTCTACCGGACTTTGAAAAGTTTGTGGTGTGATTTTGAAAATTACTGCGACTTAGAAGCAGAGATTTTGTATTATTTAAGTTTAAAATTTTTCATTTGAGTCCTTTGTTTTAGCTGCGTAATGTTAAGGAAGGATGTTGGATTGTTATCCCAGTTTTGGCTTTTCTGTTAGACCGTCGGCCTTAGTTTATCAATGAAAGGGGATTGGAGAGTGACGGTGGGCAGTAGTGTATATGATACGTATTATTTGAACTCGGTGTTTAATTATTTTGAACTCTAAAATACGCATTTTTGACTCTGCTATGTTCAGGGTTATGGGTGATTGTTAGGGAGTCAGGTAATGAAAGACAGGCTTGATTGCTATGCTCCAAAATGCTTATAGTCAGATGGGGAGATGTGAAAAGATAATAGGCAGAGGGATGGGAGGAGTACTAAGTATGAAACTAGTTAGCCTCAAGTTCCCAAATTAGAGCATTGATGAGTTAAAAGTTCCATTTTAGTGGGGTGATCATCGTTTAGATAATAAGGGCTAACTTTTTTTTAAGATTTTATTTATTTGACAGAGAGAGACATAGCGAGAGAGGGAACACAATGGGGGGGGGGGTGGCAGAGGGAGAAAGCAGGCTTCCTGATGAGCAGGGAGCCTGATGAGGGGTGGGGGCTCTGTCCCAGGACTCTGGGTTCATGACCTGAGCGGAAGGCAGACGCTTAATGACTGAGCCACGCCGGCGCCCCAAGGGCTAACATTTTTGAAGTCTTACTGTAACCCGGCATTGCATTGAGCATTAGCTCATTTAATCTTCATTTCCATCCTATGACGTGAGAGTTATTTTAACCATTTTTTAGAAGAGGAAACTGAAGTAAGGTTAAATGATGTATCCAAATCACACAGCTAGAAATATCTTGGACTTGATGGCGGGTAAGATATCTACATGTATTGCACATAGCCACTGTGCTAAAAAACAGACCTAGAGAAGATAGAAAAGGATAGAAAAAAAATTAAGAGAGACCTGAAAAATTTTTAAGTAATAAAACTCCACTCTAAGCCAAAGGCAATAAAAAACATTCTTCCCTAGATAAATTGAATTTTGGGGGAGTTGAAACTACTATTACAGTTTTCTAGTTTTTCATGGGTTTTCGGAGCCCTCATCATTTGTTTTTCTTTTTCTTCTAAACCTTTCTTTCAGCATGATGTTAATAAGTTGAGTTGGAGATATTTTCCAGTTTTTTGAGATTAGGGGCTACTGCTGAGTGGCTGAGGTTTCATTTTTCTCTTTTTCTATATGTAATCTGTGTTACAAAACACTCCTCTGAACGTGTATTTTTCAGCAGATTTGTACTGAGTGCTTACTGTGAACAAGGCTCTGTTCTAAGCTCTGGAGATATATTGAACATGAGAAACAGAAACACTCTTCCTCATTAATCTTACAGGTTAGAAGGAAGGTAGTTGAGTAAATGTAATTAGTGCAAAGAGTTGGGAAAAGAAGCAAAGTTATACTTAACCTGATCTTGAAGAGAGGAAGGGGAAAAGTGTGAGGAATTAGAGATGAGATATAAATGACTGGAGGTTAACGAGTAATGGAAGATGAGGAGAAAAGAATATTCCAGTGGAGAGAGTAGCATGATATAGGCCTTGAGGTAAGAAAAACTGGTATTTTTGAGGATCTGAAATTATGACTGGAACCTGAAATGGGAGAATAAACTGATATAAACTGAGGCTGAAAAATCAGGCAAGTACCAGTTTATTAGTTATCTATTACTGCATAGCAAATTATTGCACAGCTTAATGCTTTAAAACAGCAAACATAATTTCATTGTTTCTTTCGTTATCAAATCCAGGTGAGGCTTAACTGGGTGCCTCTGGCAGGTTTCTCATTAAGGACTGAATCAAAATGTTCAGCTGCTGAGGTTTCATTTCAGGGCTTAATTTAGAGGTAGAGGGAAAGTTACGCCTATAACCTCACTCATGTAGTTGTAGGCAGGCCTTTGTGCTCACCTGGAAGGCTTCTCTCGAAAGGGCTACCTTAAGACATAGCAGCTTCCCTCAGGGCAGGCAAGCAATCAAAGAAAACACAGGAGAGAATGAGTGTCAAAGATGGAAGTCGCAGTTTTTTTATAACCTAATCTTGAAGTAACATCCCTTTGCTCTTGCATATTCTGTTTCTTTGAAGAGAGCCGGTAAATCCAGCTTACATTTAAGGGAAGGGAATTATACAAAGGAGTGAATATTAGAAGTACAGAAGGAAGAAATCTTTCTTCCCAGGATTCTTCCAGCTGGTTTAGGAATTAAATTGACATGAGACAACAGGAACAAAAACCAAAGTTTTATTATGTGTACACGGAGGTCCAGTAATGAAATTGAGACCCAAAGAAATGACCAAGGCAGGCAGTTTTTATACATTTTAGACATAATAAATTTGTGAGGAATTGGTAGGATAAAGAAAACATGTTAGGGAGTTTTAATTAGTAAGGAATTTTAAGCAGAATTTAGGCTGAGGTGGTAGATTTGTAACAAGGCTTGTTTCTACTGCTTTCTAGGTTTTAACGTCCCTATCTCTGGTAATGAGGATGTCTTTTTACTTCTTAGTACAAGGAGAGTATTTTTCACATGTGAGATTTATTTACTGTTTTCAGGGGGTCAGAGGACGGTCTCAGTGTCCTTGCACCAGCAGTTTCCCAAAGAGCTTCAACTAAGAATAATCAGTATACCATTGTGGTACATTTTTGGGCAGCTTGCCCTGGGCCCTGACAAAAGGCAGGAATCATTTGGGGCCATTTTAATTAACATATCTGTATATTTTTAAATTGAGATATAATTGACATGTGACATTAGTTTCAGGTGTATGACACATTGATACAATATTTGTGCATACTGCCAGATGATCCCCACAATAAGTTAACACCTGTCTCTACAAGGTTTTTTCTCCTGAAGAAAACTTGTAAGATTTACTCTCTTAGCAATTTCCAGAAATACATATGGTATTATTAACTATAGGTACCATCCTGTACATTACATCCTAGGATTTATTTTATAACTGGAAGTTTAAACTTCTTGGCCACCTTCACCAATTTAACCAGCCCCCTTTTATACTCCCCCTCCGGCAGCCACCAATCTGTTCTCTATGTTTGGATTTTGTTTTAGATTCCACAATGAGGGGTGCCTAGGTGGCTCAGTGGGTTAAAGCCTCTGCCTTTGGCTCAGGTCATTATCTCAGGGTCCTGGGATCAAGCCCAGCATCAGGCTCTCTGCTCAGCGGGGAGCCTGCTTCCCCCTCTCTCTCTGCCTGCCTCTCTGCCTACTTGTGATCTCTCTCTCTCTCTCTGTGTCAAATAAATAAATAAAATCTAAAAAAAAAAAAAAAAGATTCCACAATGAGATCATACTGCATTTGTCTTTCTTGTCTGACATATTTCACTTAGCATAATGCCCTCAAGGTCCCTTCATGTCACAGATTGCAAGATTTCATTCTTTTTATGGCTGAAAAGTATTCCAGAGTATGTGTGTGTGTGTGTGTATGTGTGTGTGTGTGTGTGTGTGTGTGTGTGTGTGTGTGTGTGTATATATATATATATATATTATATCTATATAAAACATTTGTTGTATGCATTCATAGATGGACACTCATGTTGCTTCCATGCCTTGGCAACTGTAAATAATGTTGCAGTGAACATGGGGGTGCATATATCTTTTTGAGTTAGTGTTTTTGTTTCCTTTGGATAAACACCCAGTAGAATTGCTGGACCATATAGTAGTTCTATTTTTTTTTCTATTTTTTTTTTATTTTTTTATTAACCTCCATGCTGTTTTCTGTAATGCCTACACCAATTTACATTCCCACCAACAATGCACAAGAATTCGTCTTTTCCACATTCTCACCAACATTTATTATTTCTTTTTGACAATACCATTCTAACAAGTGTGAGGTGATATATCTCATTGCGGTTTTGATTTGCATTTACCTAATGAGTACCTTTTCATGTACCTGTTGGCTATTTCTGTGTCTCTGGAAAAATGTCTCTTCTGATACTCTTCCCATTTTTTAATTGGACTGGTTTTTAAAATTGTTTTGGCTATTGTGAGAATTCGTTATATATTTTGGGTGTTAATCCCTTATCAGATATATGATGTGACAGTTTTTTCTTCACTTTGGTAGATTGCCTTTACATTTTGCTGATAGTTTTGTTTCCTGTGCACAAACTTTTTAGTTTGATGGACTCCCACTTGTTTATTTTTACTTTTGTTGACTTTGGTTTTGGTGTCAAATCTAAAAAATCATTGCCAAGATCATCGTCAAGGAGCTTACCCCCTATGTTTTCTTCTAGCAGTTTATGGTTTCAGATTTGATGTTCAAATTTTTAGTCCCTTTTGAGTTAATTTTTGTGTATGCTGTAATACAGTGTTTCAGTTTTCTTTTTCACATTACTGTCCAGTTTTCTGAACACCACTTATTGAAAAGACTGTTGGCTCCTATATTTTGAATTATTTGGCCCATATATGCATGAGTTTATTTCTGAATACACTATTTTGTCCCATTGATCTACATGTGTGAATACTATACTGTTCTGATTACTGTCGCTTTTTAAAATATTTTTAAATCAGGAAGCATGATGCCACCTGCTTTGTTCTTCTTTCTCAAGGTTGCTTTGGCTATCCAGGGTTTTTTGTTCCATACAAACTTCAGGATTGTTTGTTCTGTTTCTGTGAAAATGCCATTGAATCTGCAGATTGCTTCACATAGTATGGACAGTTTTACAGTATTCTTCCAATCCATTAGCACTGAATATCTTTCCATTTATTTGTGTCTTCAGTTTCTTTCATCAGTGTCTTACAGTTTTTAATGCACAGGTCTTTTACCAGATTCTTGGTTAAGTTTATTTCTAGGTATTTTATTCTTTTTGACATAATTATAAATGGGATTGTTTTCGTAATTTCTCTGATAGTTCATTATTAGTATATAGAAATACAACAGATTTTTTTATATTGATTTTGTATCCTACTACTTTACTGAATTTGTTCATTATTTTCAGCAGTTTTTGGGTGAGGTCTTTAGGGTTTTCTATGTGTAATACCATGTTACTGCAAATTTACTAATTCCTTTCTAATTTGGATATCTTTTCTTTCTCTTTTCTTTTCCTTCCTTTTTTTTTTTTTATCCTTAATTGCTCTAGCTAAGATTTCTAAAACCGTGTTGAATAAAATCGAGAGTGGGCATTCTTGTCCTGGTTGTCATTTTAGAGGAGAAACTTTTGGCTTTTCACCACTGAGTATGATACTGCCTGTGGACTTGTCATGTACTGCCTTTATTTATTTATTTATTTTAAAGATTTTATTTATTCTTGGGGCGCCTGGGTGGCTCAGTCATTAAGCGTCTGCCTTCGCCTCAGGTCATGATCCCAGGGTCCTGGGATCGAGCCCTGCATCGGGCTCCCCATCAGGAAGAAGCCTGCTTCTCCCACTTCCCCTGCTTGTGTTCCCTCTCTCACTCTGTCTCTCTCTGTCAAATAAATAAATAAAATCTTGAAAAAAAAAAGATACCCACATATTAAAAAAAAAAGATTTTATTTATTCTTTAGACAGAGAGAGTACGTGCATAAGCAGGGGGAGTGGCAGGCAGAGGGAGTAGGAGAAGCAGGCTCCCCGCTGAGTGAGGAGCCATATGCAGGATGCAGGGCTCATCCCAGGACCCTGAGCTGAAGGCAGATGCTTAACTGACTGAGCCACCCAGGCGCCCCTTGTATTGCTTTTATTATGTTGAGATATGTTCCCTTTGTATCCACTTTATTGAGAATTTTATCATGAATGGATGTTGAATTTTTGTCAGATGCTTTTTCTATATCTATTGAGATGGTCATGTGATTTGGGGCCTTTATTTTGTTGTGTCACCTTGATTGGTTTGCAGATTTTTGAATCATCCTTGCAGAACCCTAGAATAAATCCCACTTGATCATGATGTATGATATTTTTAATGGATTTTTTTTTTTAAGATTTTATCTATTTATTTGACAGAGAGAGACACAGTGAGAGGGAACCACAAGCAGGGGGAGTGGGAGAGGGAGAAGCAGGCTTCCACCGGGCAGGGAGCTCGATGTGGGGCTCTATCCCAGGACCCTGGGATCATGACCTGAGCTGAAGGCAGACACTTAACGACTGAACCACCAAGGCAGCCCTCAATGGATTCTTAAAAAATTTAATTCTAGTGTAGTTAGCGTACAGTGTTATATTCATTTCAGGTGTACAATATAGTGATTCAACAATTTCATATATTACTAAGTGCTCATCGAGATTAGGTGTTCCCTTAATCCCCTTCACCTATTTCACCCATCCCTCCACCCACCTCTCCTCTGTTGGGGAAAACCATCTGTTTTTTTGTTGTTCATTTGTGTTGTTTCTTAAATTCCACGTATGAATGAAATCATATGGTATTTGTGTTTCTTTGGCTTATTTTGCTTTACCATTGTACTCTCTAGATCCATTCATGTTGTCTTAAATTTTAAGACTTCATTATTTTTTATGGCTAAATAGTATTACATTGTGTCTATATACCACATCTTCTCTATTTGTTTGTCTATGAGTGGCCTCTTGTGTTGCTTCCTTCTTTTGGCTATTGTAAATAATGCTGCAATAAACATACATGTGCATTTATTCTTTTGAATTAGTATTTTCGTATTCTTTGGGTAAATACCCAGTAGTGTGACAGCTGGATCCTAGGGTAATTCCATTTAAAAATTTTTGAGGAGGGACACCTGCGTGGTTCAGTTGGTTAGGCATCTGCCTTCGGCTCAGGTCATGATTTCAGGGTCCTGTTATTGAGTCCCACATCAGGCTCCCTGCTCTGAGGGGAGCCTGCTTCTCCCTCTTCCTCTGCCTGCTGCTCCCCCTACTTGTGCTCTCTCTGACAAATAAATAAAATCTAAAAAATAATTTTTTTTCGGAGGAAACCCATACTGTTCTTCACAGTGGCTGTACCAGTTTACATTCCCACCAAGAGTGCGTGAGAATTCCTTTTTCTCCACATCCTTGCCAAGACCTGTTGCTGCTTGCGTTTTTTATTTTAGCCATTCTGATAGATGTGAGGTGATACCTCATTGTGGTTTTGATTTGCATTTTCCTGATGCTGAGTGATGTTGAGCATCTTTTCATGTATCATGTTGGCCATCTGTATTTCTTCTTTGGAGAAATGTCTGTTCATGTCTTTTATCCATTTTTAAATTGGATTATTTGGTTTTTGGGTGTTGAGTTGTATAACTTCTTCATATATTTTGGATACTAATCCTTTATCAGATGTGTCATTTGAAAATATCTTCTCCCATTCAGTAGGTTGTTTTTTAGTTTTGTCAGTTGTTTCCTTTGCTGTGCAGAAGTTTTTATTTTGATGTAGTCCCAGCAGTTTATTTTTGCTTTTGTTTCCCTTGCCTCAGGAGACATATCAAGAAAAACGTTGTTACAGCTGATGTCAGAGAAATTACTGCCTGTGCTGTCTTCTTTTTTATGGTTTTCAGGTCTCACATTTAGGTCCTTAGGCCATTTTGAGTTTTTTTTTGTTTTGTTTTGTTTTTTTTTGTATGGTGTAAGAAAATGGTCCAGTTTCATTCTTTTGCATGTAGCTGTCCAGTTTTCCCAACACCATTTGTTGAAGAGACTGTCTTTTTCCTATTGCATATTCTTGCCTCCTTTGTCATAGATTAATTGACCATGTGATTGTGGGTTTATTTCTGGGCTCTCTATTCTGTTCCATTGATCTGTGTGTCTGTTTTTCTGCCAGTACCATAGTGTTTTATTTACTAGAGCTTTGTAACATATTTTGAAATCTTGAATTGTGGTACTTCCAGTTTTGTTTTGTTTTCAAGATTGCTTTGGTTATCTGGGGTCTTCTGTGGTTCCATCCAAATTTTAGGATTGTTTTGGGGCACCTGGGTGGCTCAGTTGATTAAGCGACTGCCTTCAGCTCAGGTCATGATCTGGAGGTCCTGGGATCAAGTCCCAAATCAGGCTCCCTACTCAGTAGGGAGCCTGCTTCTCCCTCTTGTACTCTCCCTGCTTGTGCTCTCTCTCTCTCTGACAAATAAATAAAGTCTTAAAAAAATTTAGGATGGATTTTTCTAGTTCTGGGAAGAATACTATTGATATTTTTGTTAGGGATTGCATTAAATCTGTAGTTTGCTTGCGGTATTATGGACATTTTAACGATATTTGTTCTTCCAATCCATGAGCATGGATTTCCATTTGTTTGTGTTGTCTTCAATTTCTTTCATCAATGATTTATAGTATTCAGAGTACAGGTCTTTTACTTTATTGGTTAAGTTTATTTCTAGGTATTTACTTTTGGTGCAATTGTAAATAGGAGTGTTTTCTTCCTTTCTGCTGCTTCATTATTAGTGTGTAAAAGAGCAACAGATTTCTCTACATTGATTTTGTATCTTGTGAGTTTTCTGAATTCATGTATCACTTCTGGTAGCTTTTTTGTTGGCAACTTTAGGGTTTTCTACATGTGGTATTCTGTTACCTGCAATTAGTAAGTTTTATTTCTTCCTTACTGATTTGGATGTCTTGTATTCCTTTCTTTTTTCTGATTGCTGTGGCTTGGACTTCCAGTACAATACTGAATAAAAGTAGTGAGAGTGGACATCCTTTTCTTGTTTCTGACCTTAGTGGACAAGCTCTCAATTTTTCTCCATTGAGTAATGATATTAGCTGTGTTTTTCATATATGGCCTTTATTATGTTGATGTATGTTCCCTCTATACCTACTTTGTTGAGGGCTTTTACCATAAATGAATGTTATACTTGGTCAAATGCTTTTTCTTTTTTTTTTTCTTTCTTTCTTTTTTTTTTTTGATCAAATGCTTTTTCTGCATCATATTGAAATCATCATAAAGTTTTTATCCTTCCTCTTATTGACGTGATGTATCATGTTGGTTGATTTGAGAATATTGAACCACCCTTGCATCCCTGGATAAATTTCACTTGACTGTGGTGAATGATTATTTTTAATGTATTTTGGATTTGGATTGCTAATATTTCGTTGAGGATTTTTCCATCTGTGTTAAAGAGATACTAGTCTGGAGTTCTCTTTGGTAGTGTCTTTATGTGGCTTTGGTATCAGGGGAATAATGCTGGCTTCATAGAATGAATTTGGAAGCTTTCCTTTCTCTTCTGTTTTTTGGAAAAGTTTGAAAAGAATAGGTATTAACTGTTCTAAATGTTGGATAGAATTCACCAATGAAGCATCTGGTCTTGGACTTTTGTTTTTTGGGAGTTTTTTGATTAATGATTCAGTTTCATTGCTGGTAATCCATCTTCAAACTTTCTATTTCATCCCAATTCAGTTTTGGGAGATTATATGCATTTTTTCTGTGTTGTCCAGTTTGTTGGCATGATTTTTCATAATATTCTCTTATAATCTTTTGTATTTCTGAGATGTCAGTTGTTATTTCTCCTCTTTAGTTTCTGATTTTATTTGACTCCCTGCTCTCTCTCTTTCTCAATGAATCTGTCTAAGGGTTTATCAATTTTGTTGATCTTGCAGAGAACCAGCTCCTGGTTTCATTGATCTATTCAATTGTTTTCTTAGTTTCTACATAATTTATTTCTGCTCTAATGTTTACTATTTCCTTCCTTCTGCTGGATTTGGGTTTTGTTGTTTCTTGTTTTTCTAGCTCCTTTAGATGTAAGATTAGGTTGTTTACTTGAGATTTTTCTTGTTTTTTGAGGTAGGTCTGTATTGCTATAAATTTCCCTTTTAGAATTGCTTTTGCTGCATTCATTTCATTTGTCCCCATGTATTTTTTTATTTCTTCTTTGATTCTCTGGTTGACTCATTCACTGTTTAGTAGCACATTATTTAACCTTCATGTATTTGTGCTCTTTTCTAGATTTGTGTGTGTGTGTGTGTGTGTGTGTGTGTGTGTGGTTGATTTCTAGTTTCATAACGTTGTGGTTAGAAAACATGCATGGTGTGACTTGTCTTTTTTTGGGTTTCTTTCAGAGGAAATTGTTTGGCATGTAGCTGTAGATTTGGTGTATCCATGAGAGGTTGGGTGTTCAGGATTCTCCTACATTGCCCTCTTGAACCAGACCCAATAAGGGCCATTTTAAAGGCTGCTTACCACAACCAGATTCAGAAAACCATATAAAGAATAAGTATTTCTGATTTTATTCTAAAAGTTATAGGAAACCACGAAAAGTTTTAAACAGGGAAATCAATTGATCAAAATAATGTTAAAAAAATAACTTTGTCTAGGGTCAAGAATGGATAGGTTAGAGTGGATGCTATAGACCAGATAAGCGATGATTGGTATAGCACAGTGAGAAATCTGGTGGTTTGAACTTTAGTGGTAATCATGGAAATGGAAATAAGTGTATGCATTCAAAGTACATTAAGGATGTAAGCTTAGTGGACCTAAAAGATAGCTTTGATGTGGGAGTTGAAAGGAAGGAGTTAAGGAAGATCTCAAGTTTCTGGCTAGAGCAGCAGGATGGATGGTGATGCCGTTTACTGGAATAGGACTACAGACGCAATTGGAGGTGGGGTGGCAAAGAGGGAGATGAGATGTTTTGGACTATGTTTTGGACTACTTATGGTGACCGATGAGATAGCCAAGTTGGCATGTAGCATAGACAGTAGTTGGATAGGACTGGTGTTTACCTTCTGAGGTCTGAGCTGGAGATACAGATTCAGGGGGCATTATCATATGGTTGTAAATGATAACATGGTATAGACGTTGAAAGTACTATATAGTAAGACGAGAAGAAGGCCGAGTACCTGCCATGGGGGAATTCCAATATTTAAGAGAAGGAGGAGCTGGCAGGAAATTAGGAAAACTGGGAGATGGTAGGGACACGTTCCTTTCCATCTAGTGATGAGTTTGTATTTTGGAATTCCTTCTAGCTTGAACTTATAATCGTGTTGAAGAAAAGTCTTACCTAAGAGATAGCTTACTTCTTTGATTTAACAAATACTTTTTGAGAATTATTTATATGAAAGGCATTGTAGAGTATTGGAGGTGCAAAGTAAAATGGCACATTCAAGCTGTCTCAGACAGTTTCACAAGTTGTTAGTATCTTCAGGGGTCACCGAGTCCAGATTATTTTAATTGATTTTTTTAGTTCCAGAAATAAGATTTTTATCTATTTTTTCACAGATGAGCAGAAAGCTGCTTTACATTAACTAAACTAGTCAGAGTCCCACTGGAAAACTTCACTTTATTAATTTACAGTAAGAAATACAAATGTCAGCTGCCTAACAGTGCATTTTCTCCCCTCTCAGAAAGCCAGAATATTGTTGAGCATGATACCAGCAAGGAAGTTGAACACTGTGAATGTGTAGTTTTCTCAAGCTATAATAGTCTGTGCAAACTTTTCATACATGTGATATACCTGCCATAAAAATAGGGAATCAGGAAACTTACTGATGATATCTTTAGTCTTTTTCTTCTAAGTACCAGCACCATACATCCACACCCCCATACCCTCTGCTCCTAAACCCATCTTGCTTCTCTTTGGTAAATGTGAATAAACTCAGGAAATTAAATGTTAAAATTGCAATTATGTCAAATCAGTTTTCCTATTTTGCTGTTGATTTGTTTTGAATCCAGTTGTGGGTATTATCTTGAATATTCATGCTCAAGAAAGTGAAGCACTCAGCAAATTGGAATATGTTGGATTCCTCATTTCTACCCTAGATCCTTATGAGAAGTTAAAATATGGGTCAGATAGAAGTCCTGAGAGAGAGTCGAGAATGGCTACAAAGTTTTTTGTTTGCTACTTTGTTTTTTTAACCTAACAGAAGAAAGAGTTGCCTTTTACCATGAAAGGGAAAGTTGTTAGGTGGGTAAAGTTGAGGGAAATAGTACTTGTTTTGGCTAATAAATGTGAGATGCCTGTTGTACTTCATGTGTAAATAGATGTTAATTAAGCTGCTGGATATATGATTCTGAAGTTTAGAGGAGTCACCCAGGTTTCATATTACATTTGTTGGTTTTTGGCACATTAATGCTATTTAAAGACAAGATCACCAAAATGATAGAAGTAGAAAAAAGAAGGTCTGGGGACAAAGCCCAAAACACACCTGGCCAGGGAGGAACCAACCAAAGAAAAGCAGCAGTTATTGAAACCAGAGAAAATGAATGATAGTAGTGTTCCAAAAGCCAAGTGAAAAGGGTTTCAAGAGTGGGAGAACACAGCAAGTGCTGAGGAAAGGGGCTAGATGTATTACAGAGAAGCTTGAGGAAGAGAGGGGAGGAGTTTGCAGATATCTTTATTTTGATTGTGGTGATAGTGATGGTTTCATGGGGTTATATGCATGTATATCGCTTTATAGTATATCGCTTATAGTATATCGCTTACATCTCAATAAAACTGTTTTATTTTTATTCTATTTTTAAAGATTTTATTTTATTTGGAAGAGAGAGTGTGGCTCACAAGTTGGGGGGAGGGGCAGAGGGCGTGGGGTAAATAAACTCCTTGTGGGGGAAGCAGACTGCTGAGCAGGGAGTCCAGTGCAGGGCTGGATCCCAGGACTCTGGGATCATGACCTGAGCCAAAGGCAGACGCTTAACCAACAGCCACCCAGGTACCCCTCCATAAAGATGTTTTAAAAAAATTAAACATCCAGGGGCATTTGGGTGGCTCAGTCAGTTAAGCGTCTGCCCTCTGGTCGTGATCCCGGAGTCCCAGCATCAAGCCCTGCATTGGGCTCCCAGCTCAGTGGGGAGTCTGCTTCTCCCTCTGCCCCTTCCCCTGCTCATGCTTTCCCTCTTACTCTCTCTCACATCAATAAATAAAATCTTAAAAAAAAAAAATTAAACATCCATTCATAACTTAAAAAAAAAGGAAGTGATCAGCTGTCACATACTCTTGATAGGTCAAGGAAGCTGAGAATTCAGAATTGACTATAGGAGTCCTTGGTTGCCTTCACTGGAATATCATCACTGGGTGTTGGGATAAAAGTGATTTGTGTGAGTCCAAGAGAGAAAGTGGAGGCAGAGTACTGATAACTTTTTAAAAGTTTTGCTGAAAAGAGAAGTTAGAAAATGAGACTAAAGGGAGAAGTAAATTCAAGAGGAAGCTCTTTGATTTTAAGAGAGAACTAATGCCTTACAAAGATAGTATAGCTTGTTTTTATACCAGTGGGAATGAATCAGCAGAAAGGGAGAAAAGGATACTATCTTATGAAAGAGAAAAACTGTTGTAGGAGAGAATTGGTAGAGTGATATCTATATACTCCTTTGCCATCAGTCTTGAGAATTCTGGCCATAATAATGAAAATTAATTTACAAATCTGTTTGGATATGCTCTTTATTTTATTCATTGTTTATTTTAAAACTGTGGGTTTTGTAGATCACTTTTGAAGATATCTTGAAGTCCATGTACATTTTTTATGTGTAGTAATCACCGTATTTGATATTTTTCATCTTGTCTGTTCCTAGGATTGGTACTTATTATATATTAGTATCTCATATTTTATTTCATAGTTATAGTATCCATGCCTCCTCAAATAAAATGTAGATCTTACTGTCCAGCACTTAGCATGACTGTGATTTTTAGATAAATTACTATTGTTATCCTTAGCCATTGTTAAGAATCTTTTCTTAACAGAGTATGCTCTCCCTGTAACATAACTATGTGAAATAGTTTTACTGAAGAATTTGATGAAGTAAAATTTGAGCTTCCAGTATTCTTAGAATTGATTGCTTTGGGGGTAGGAGACAGTTGTTATAATTTTTTTTAATCGATGTAATTTTTGCTTGGAGTAGCTGTTCCTTCAGTATTTTGTTTGATAATTCTGACCTTAATTGTTTCCATAGGTGATGGGAAATCTAGGAGCTTTCAAAAGAAGCCTTTTATTCTCAGCTTTACCTTATTTGGGTTTTGAAGCATACCAAGTATTTTCCCAGGCTGCTATGGTTCATGCCACAGCCAAAGGTAAACCTAAGCTAAACATATGGACTACTTAGAGTTAATTATGTTTGTTATATTTTGTTAATAACTTTGAGTTATTTTTGAATAAGTAATGAAACTTTGTTCTAATATTTCTGCTTTTCTCTATTCATCATTGAGTCTGATTTTATATATATATATGTATATATATATTACATATATCTGTGTGTGTATATATCTGTGTGAATATATATATATACACACATATATATATACACACACACATACATATATATGTATCTCTGTGTATTTGGTTTTTTTTCTTTAAATATTTTCTTTTTTCTTTTTTTTTTAAGATTTTATTTATTTATTTGACAGAAAGAGATCACAAGTAGGCAGAGAGGTAGGCAGAGAGAGAAGGGGAAGCAGGCTCCCCGCTGAGCAGAGAGCCCAATGCAGGGCTCGATCCCAGGACCCTGAGATCATGACCTGAGCTGAAGGCAGAGGCTTTAACCCACTGAGCCACCCAGGCGCCCCTATCTCTGTGTATTTGTAATTTCTTCTAGCAACTAGAGCTCCTTCAGTGGGAAATACTCTGTTAATACTTTGTAGTTTTATGGGACCCTTGGGCTAAAAATGTTTTACATTTTTAAGGAGTTGAAGGATTAGGGGGAGAGGGATATAACACAGAGGCTATATCTGGCCCTTATGACACAATAATTCTTTTGTTTCCTTAATTCCAAGGTAATTCCAAGGTATTACATTCTTCTTGATATGGTTAAGAAAGTCCCAATTACTTTGAGGTAAAAGTTTTTTTTTTTTTTTTTTTTTACAAACAAAATGCAATTTAGTATTAAATATCAAATAACTGAAAAGTAGAAAAACTCTATCAGATTTCTTCTTTGGTATACTCTAGGTAAGTACATATCAAGACTTGCCATATTTAAAAGAAATTAATTAAACCAGTTATGTGTGTTGACAGAGGCAAAATTTCAGTATATTAGAGAAAAAATGTTAATTTATGGATCAAGCTTTTTTTGTTTTTTATAGTCCCACCTTTTAATCATTAAGAAGTGATTGGGGAAAGAAGCAGAGATTTTATTCCGAATAGATGTTCTTATTAAAGTTGTGATAGATGAATTTGAGAATATTAGCTAAAAATTACTAGTTATTGATTTCAATTTCCCATGATTATTCTTGTCTTTAAAAGAGCAGTTAAGGGGTGCCTGGGTGGCTCAGTCGGTTAAGTGACTGCCTTCAGTTCAGGTCATGATCCCAGGGTCCCAGGATCAAGTTCCATATCAGGCTCCCTGCTCTGCAGAGAGCCTGCTTCTCCCTCTGCCTCTTTCTCTGTCTCTCATGAATAAAAAAAATAAATAAAATCTTAGAAAAAAAAAAAGAGCAGATAATTGAGAATTGTTTTTGTTTTATCTTTCTTTTTTTTTCTAACGTATAACTTTTATGACGGATAAAGTAGAGGACTTGGTTTCCTAGAGTTTTCACCTAACTTAACTTCTCACAGCAACCTTGTAAAGTAGTAAGGACAAACTGTATTATGACATGATAATAATTTTTTAAAATGTATCCCTGAGAGATGTGCCCAGTGGTTGCAGTTATAATATTTTTCTGTGTGTGTGTGTGTTCCATCTTAGGTATTTTTGATTTGTTTGTTTTTGTTTTTCTGTTTGTTTTTTATTTTTTGTTTTTTGTTTTTAAAGTAAACTCGATAGTCAACATGGGCTGGAACTCAGGACCTGGAGATCAAGAGTCAGGACCTCTACTGACTGAGCCAGCCAGGCTCCACGCATTATAGTATTAACTTTTGAAAAAGAAGCTCACAGTTTAACTTCTTCAAAGTCAAAGTGTCAGAGCAGAGATTAGTACTCTAATCTTTTTTTTTTTTGGTTTGTCACACTTAGTTTCAGTGTGCTTTAGCACCCTTTTCTTACAGAAATGAGTGCAAAGATGTAAAATATGGCACTTTGAAAGGCAAAGCTGAAATTAATTTTAGCTTTAACGGTAATAGTCCATTTTTTCAAAAGTGCCTTTATTTAAAATTAGCAGATTCAGTAAATTAAAAAACATTTTAAGGTGCTGGACCCTTGTCAGGGCCGCACGAACTGGGCTTGTCTTGAGAACTGGGTGTGATTGCACAGTGGCAGTCTAAGCTGGGTGTGGAGTGGGGAGGTAGTGCGTTAAACTTTCAGCTGTTTCCATGCTTTGCACTTCAGAGAACTTTGATGTGGCTTTCCTCCATTCCCTTCCTTCACCTCTTTTTTTTTTTTTTTTAAAGATTTTATTTATTTATTTGACAGAGAGAGATCACAAGTAGGCAGAGAGAGAGAGAGAGAGAAGCAGGCTCCCTGCTGAGCAGAGAGCCCGATGCGGGGCTCGATCCCAGGACCCTGAGATCATGACCTGAGCTGAAGGCAGAGGCCTTAACCCACTGAGCCACCCAGGCGCCCCCCTTCCTTCACCTCTTGAGCCAAGCACTATGAGCTGGGCTGGGGGAGTCCTGTGGGCAAGCTGGAGACTAGGCCCTGTAGGAGCGAATGTCTTTTGCCTAGGGATGGCTCTGCATCCCTGCCAGGTGGCATGCACCCTCCTCAAGGACAATTAGTCCTTCATCCCTGTTTCCAAGATGGGAACTGTCAGGTGCGAACTTATTAAGAATTTCACTTCAGAGGGGACCGTTTATCACAATAAGATCTCTATTATAGGAACTGGGTCAGTTGGCATGGCATGTGCTATCAGCATCTTATTAAAAGGCTTGAGTGATGAACTTGCCTTTGTGGATGTTGATGAAGGCAAACTGAAGGTTTTGAAGACAGTGGATCTTCAACATGGCAGCCCTTTCATGAAAATGCCAATTATTGTTTCCAGCAAAGATTACCATGTCACTGCAAACTCCAACCTAGTTATATGACAGCAGGTGCATGCCCAGGAAAAGGAGAAACACGCCTTGATGTAGTCAAGAGAAATGTGTCCATCTTTATTTATTTTTATTTATTTTTTTAAAGATTTTATTTATTTACTTGACATAGAGAGAGAGATCACAAGTAGGCAGAGAGGTAGGCAGAGAGAGGAGGAAGCAGGCTCCCTGGTGAGCAGAGAGCCTGATGCGGGGCTCGATCCCAGGACCCTGACATCATGACCTGAGCCGAAGGCAGAGGCTTTAACCCACTTAGCCACCCAGGTGCCCCTGTGTCCATCTTTAAATTAATGATTTCCAACATTACCCGGTATAGTCTCCAGTGCAAAATGGTAGTTGTTTCCAATCCAGTGGATATCTTAACTTATGTAGTTTGGGAGTTGAGTGCATGTCCCCAAAACCTTATTATTGGAAGTGGCTGTAATCTGAATACTGCCCGTTTCTTTTTCTTTATTGGGCAAAGACTTGGTATCCACTCAGAAAGCTGTCATGATGGCTCCTTGGAGAACATGGAGACTTAGGTGTACGTGTGTGGAGTGGAGTTAACATTGCTGGTATCCCCTTGAAGGATCTGAATTCAGATATAGGAATGGATAAAGATCCTGAGCACTGGGAAAATTGTCCACAGAGAAGTGATAACCTGTGGCTATGACATGGTTAAAATGAAAGGTTATACTAATTGGGTTGTTGGCCTACCTGTAGCTGACTTAATGGAAAGCATTTTGAAGAATCTTAGGAGAGTGCATCCAATTTCCACTATAATGAAGGGCCTCTATGGAATAAATGAAGAAGTATTCCTTAGTGTTCCTTGTATCCTGGGAGACAATGGTATTGCAAACCTTATTAAGATAATGCTGACCCCTGAAGAGGAGGTCTGTTTGAGAAAGAGTGTAGAAAAACTTCGGGAAATTTAGAAAGAGATCAAGCTTTAAAGCTGTTTAGAGCTACCATCCTGAAGTTAGTAAAGGAGAGATAGTAATTCTAGGATTGTATATCAAACTTTTGAATAAACTTGAATTTGTGTGTGTGTGTGTATGTGTATGTGTGTGTGGTTGCTATTTGGTCTAGAAGAATGATGTATGTGTCAGTGTGTTACAGAAATTCCGGTTCTTTTCATCCAGTATATGTTAATTCTTTCATTCTGGCTGGCTTATATATATGTTCATTTATATGCTTTTAAAAAAAAGTTATAACTTTCTCTACAAATATAAAAATAAAAGTTTATACAAACAATTCTAAATATTAGTTCCAGTCCTAACTCCAAATGAAACCTTGATTTGACGTTAAAAAAATAACATTTTAATATTCCGAGGTATAACTTACTCTGAAAACTAAACTGGCTTTATTACAGATTTTAAGGAAAATTGTCTTATAGAATCCTTTCTGTGTTTCAAGCATATTTTGAGCACTTAGAAAGTTAATACAAAGAACAGAGTATGGATATTTATTTAGCTTGCTTTGATTTTTCTTTAGCTGTTTTCTTGAATAAAATGTCACTTTATAATTAGCTGATTGGCATGTTCATTATAATTTGTGTGACTAGGCCATAGCCCTTAAAAAAACATTAGTTATTGATAAAATATAGAGATCAGATTTTTTTAAACTTGGAAAATGATCCATGTTTCTATAAAACTATAATTTCATCATTCCTTACAAATTTTACTGTCATATATCTCTCTCCTATTCACTATACTGTGATTTTTATTTTTCATATTTTTTAGGAAATGGTCTTCAGATAATTTTGCTCATCAAAACTGCTTCTCTTTAGGGCTGCTTCATTCTCATTGAGGCTAATTAAAATATTTTTCCCTTCATTTATTGGGATACAATCATATTCTGAGTCATATTTTTAGAAATTAAGAGCATATGTATTTTGTTTAACAAAGTTCAGCAAGGTTGCTGGATTCAAGATAAACTATATTTTAAACAGGATTTTTTTTGTGGTAAACTATTTATTTGAGAGAGTGAGCACAAGTAGGGGGAGTGGCAGGCAGAAGGAGAGGAGGGGAGAAGCAGACTCTCCTGCTGAACAGGAAGCCCGATGTGGGGCTCCATCCCAGGACCCAGAGATTATTACCTGAGCCAAAGGCAGCCACTTAACTGACTGAGCCACCCAAGTGCCTCAAGGACATACGTATGTTTTGACATTTCATGGGGTTGTGGGACTCTTTTTTAAAATGGTTAACATCTGTATTTACCACAGGATATGGCAAATACGTACTTGTCAGCCATAATTGAAAAACTCCTGTAGAAAGTTTTTCATTATTTCTTTAAAATAGACAAAATTTAGGGGCACCTGGGTGGCTCAGTGGGTTAAAGCCTCTGTCTTCGGCTTGGGTGGTGATCTCAGGGTCCTGGAATCGATCCCCCCCCCCCCCAGTAGGGCTCTGCTCAGCGGGGAGCCTGCTTCCCCTCCCTCTCTCTGCCTGCCTCTCTGCCTACTTGTGATCTCTCTCTCTCTGTCAAATAAATGAATCTTTTAAATAAATAAATAAAATAGACAAAATTTAAAGCCCTTCAAGGTATGCCAATACAGTTACAGTACTCTGTGTGTGTGTGTGTGTGTGTGTTTAAAAGTTCACTTGTAAAATGCCTAAAGGATAATTACAAGTGGCCCATCTTAAGTAAAGGTTCTTCATATAATCACTTCAGTTGTCTCTTTTCATGTACTTTCATTGATTCCTTTTTCATGAATCTACAGAACCGAGGTCAGTGCTCCTTCATCTGTATTCCTTTATACTACTACAGGGCATCTTTAGAGGCAGTGCTTCCAGTACTACTGAGACGCAGTATTGTTGGTCTGAAAAATTTGCCTTAAATTTCGATGATGTTGTTGCTACTTAGAGGCTTCTAGCATCAGAGAAATATCCTCAAGTATCTGGAGAATCTAGATGCTCATTTTCTACTTTATAATTTCTATAGGGAGAAATTTCCAAAAGTAGAACTATTTTGCTTACTTTGAGGAGTAGAGTATTTTTTTGTCCAGATACATCTCACATGGCTAAGAGTACATTTAGCAAGAAAACAAGTAGACCAGAGTTTACTAACTCATATCATATCAGTGACATTTTTAAAAATTCTAAGAATTGTGATCTTCTGCATATTCATTTTAGGCTAAATTTAGATTTTGTACGGATGAATTAGTATCTCAGTTCATCTTGGGATATTCATTATTACATTTACTTTAAACGTATAGTCCCTTTTGGCGCCTGGGTGGCTCAGTCGTTAAGCGTCTGCCTTCGCCTCAGGTCATGATCCCAGGGTCCTGGAATCGAGCCCCACATCGGGCTCCCTGCTCGGCAGGGGGCCTGCTTCTCCCTCTCCAACTCCCTCTGCCTGTGTTCCCTCTCTCGCTGTGTCTCTCTCTGTCAAATAAATAAATAAAATCTTAAAAACCTTAAAAAAAAAAGTATAGTCCCTTTTAACAATATAGTCTTTTTATGTCAGTAACATAGCTTATTTTTAAATATTTTCAGGGAAAGTACAGAGCATTAAACAAGTAAAAAAACCCATACAGCTGATTTGCAGATATGAGTGGTCTACATGCTCCCATCTAGTGCCTGTGTGAGTTTGTAGTATCAGAGGAAGTGCATTTTTTTTCTTTTAAATTGCACATTTTATGATTTTAGAAATTTCTGTTTAAGAATCAAGAAAAAAACATAGATTTAAAGCATGGATATTATAGCTTATGGTACTATACTGTATAATAAAAAAATAGATAAGTGATTTAAGAAGTAAAGAGAATAGTACACCCGAAAAGGATTTAAACTATTTTAATTATTCACTTAATTTCTATATTTTTCTTTTAATTACATGGGTGATGAGATTCAGCATTCCTAAATCATATTAAGGACAGTAATCTCTATCAGTCTTCTCAGAAAGTCTGAGAAAAGTCAATGAATAGAATTAAATGTAACTTTTATTTACACATACCATGTATACGTTCAAATATACCAGATCAATATATTTAATATTGTATAAGCTTTCTTATACAATATAAGAAAAAATTATAGCAGCTGTCACAAATTACCATAAACTTTGTAACTTAAAACAACATAAATTTATTATCTTATAGTTCTGTAGTTCAGAAATCCAAAGTGGGTCCCACTGGATTAAAATCAACAAGTTGGCAAGGCTGTGTTCCAGGCTTTAGGGAGAATCTTTTTCCTTGTTTTCAGTTTCTGGAGGTTTTCCACATTCCTTGGCTGAAGACCCATTTCCTCCATATTCCAGGCCAATAATCATTTCACTCTGGCCTTGTTTTCATTGTTATACCTCCTCTGACTTTCTTCTTCTGCCTTCTTCCACTTTGAAGGACTCTCGTGATTATATTTGGCCCCCTAGCTAATCCAGGATCATTTCCTGTTTTAAGGTTAGCAGATGAATAGCCTTAATCCTAGTTACAAACTTAATTCCCCTTTCCCATGTAACATGTATAATTTCACAGGTTCTAGGGATTAAGATGTAGACATGTTTAGGGCCATTATTCTGCCTACCACAAATACCGACTAAGAATGCTAAGATTACTGTTTTCTCTCTTTAAGAATCTTTGGGTTTGTGGGGCATCTGGCTGGCTCAGTTGTTGTAGAGCACGAAACTCTTGATCTCTGTGTTTTAAGTTTGGCCCCAGGTTGAGTGTAGAGATAACTTAAAAAAATAAAATCTTAAAAAAAAAAATCTTTGTGTTGTTATAACCTTAATTTGGAGAATCAGCCACTGATAAAAATGTACAATGAAATGGAAGCAAACCTAAGAAAATCAACCAGCCACATGAATATTGAACTATGACACCCAACCAGATTGAAGTAGGATTAAAGAAGAATTTGCTATTGTCATTTAATTTTTATTTTTTAAGATTTTATTTATTTATTCATGAGAGAAAGAGAGGCAGAGGCAGAGGGAGAAGCAGGCTCCCTGCAGATTAGGAAGCCCAATGCTGGAGTAAGTCCCAGGACCCTGGGATCATGACCTGAGCCGAAGGCAGACGCCTAACCGACTGAGCCACCCAGGTGCCCTGTCATGTAGGTTTTTTAAAGCTAGTTTTATAATTACATTATGATGTTAGCTTAGTAAAAAATACTTCATTTTACATAGTTGTTTCAAATTCAGGAGATTTTTTTTCTGATCTAGATTTTAATTTTTCAAAAATTAAAACAAATTCAACCTGAAATACACTGTAGCATTACATTGTCTATAAGGTTTATATATTTTGTAGTAATATATAAACAAGTTAATGAATTGGTTGGAGCAGAGTGCCAGTGAGGTAAATTTCAGATTCTCCGTATAATTAAATTCATCTAAGTTTTTGATGACAAATTTTTTTATTTATTTTTTATTATTTTTTTTAAAAATTTTTATTTATTTAGACAGAGAGAGATCACAAGTAGGCAGAGAAGCAGGCTCCCTGCTGAGCAGAGAGCCCGATGCGGGGCTCGATCCCAGGACCCTGAGATCATGACCTGAGCTGAAGGCAGAGACTTCAACCCACTGAGCCACCCAGGCGCCCCGACAAATTTTTTTTTTTAAAGATTTTATATATTTATTTGAGCGAGAGAGTGGGAGAGCACCCGCATGAGTGGGGAGGGGGAAGGGGAACAGAGGGAGAGAGGAGAAGCAGAATCCCCACTGAGCAGGGAGCCCAACCATGACAATATGGGGCCTGATCCCTGGACTCTGAGATCATGACCTGAGCCAAAGGCAGCCACTTAACTTACTGAACCACCCAGGCACCCCTTGATGATAAATTTGACTCTTTTTCCATAACAGTGTCTGTAGAAGTTAGATCATAAAGAGAACCTAGTGAAACAGTGTGGTGCAGTCCATGCAAATTAATAATTTTCAGTGCTGGAAGTGGATGTTATATCATTATTTTCTGTAATGGATGACACTTAGCAACAACAACAAAGAGTTTGTGTGGAGGGTAAGCATACCATGAATTCCTCACAAGAAATTGCTTTTTTTTTTTTTTAAAGATTTTATTTATTTATTTGACAGAGAGAGGGATCACAAGTAGGCGGAGAGGCAGGCAGAGAGAGAGGGGGAAGCAGGCTCCCCGCTGAGCAGAGAACCCGACTCGACAGAGGTGTTAACCCACTGAGCCACCCAGGCGCTCCTGCTTCTTCATTTTAAAAAATATATTTGTTTAGTTTTACAATAAGTTTTCTAATTTTTTTAATTTCTGTGGTTTCAATAAATCACTTATTGTGATAGCTTCATCCTTATCTCTACTACACTTAATCTAGATTCTTCAGAATTTTTTTTTTTAAGATTTTATTTATTTATTTGATAAAGACAGCGAGAGAGAGCGCACAAGCAGGGGGAGCAGCAGACAGAGGGAGAGGGAGAAGCAGGCTTCCCACAGAACAGGGAGCCCGATGTGGGGCTCAATCCCAGGATGCTGGGATCATGACCTGAGCCAAAGGCAGATGCTTAACGACTGAGCTACCCAGGCGCCCTAGATTCTTCAGAATTTTTGATCCTTATGTTTAGGTGATTTTTATATCTAATTTCTTTTGCTTATATATGAAAATGTTTGTTTCTTAGATTTGTTGCTGTTTGGCTTGGGAAGACCTACTTTATTGTGTCTTTTTTCATTTTTAGTCTTCAGAGTTGAAGAAATTCTTGAGCAAGTAGACTACCTATATGAGAGTGGAGAAACAGAAAAACTTTATCAGTTGCTGACCCAATACAAGGAAAGGTAGGCAATGTATGATAAGACTGGGTTTGCAGTTTCATCAAGATTTATGTTATTTAACAATTAAAATGATTCTTGGTGCTTAAATTTTTATAATTTTTAAAGTTTTTACTGCAAAATTTTTAGAGTTTAATTTATAGTATGTTTCTTATAGTAAATGATTCACAAGTGCAACGTGTATCTCATTGATTTAGAAAAGGTGATTCTCCTTACTCATTTTAGTGGAATATTGAAGTATTTTTTCCATTTTGTTATTTTGCTTTGGATCATATGGGGTAGTCATTGAATATATGGTTATCTATATTGTATATCTCATTTTTTAAAGTGAATTTCTTCTTGGCATAAGATGAAATGAATTAGGATGTTTGTATGGCATCACTGTATATAGTATGTGTGTATCACTTTAGAAGCAGTTTTTTAGAGAAACTAAAAATACTTCCTTTTTCAATTTTTAGTATAAGATTAGATGGTATATAGATTTAGTATATAGATTACATTAGTCCAGAGTATCAGTGTGCAGTCAGTTTTTGGGAGGATGCAGGGGGAAGGAGATTCTGCCCTATGAAATAGGTTTAATAAGGCTAAATTGGCATTTCCAGATCACAGATCTACCTAAACTTAACTAAAAATATTGAGTCATTTTGAACTACACTTCTTAGATTCCTAAGATCAGTTCTCTCCTCATGACTCATCAATTTTGCTTCCTAAATATCTACAGAATCCACTTTTTCTGTTCTGTTTTCCCCTTAGTTACTTGTACTGTCATATTTGGCATTTTATAGTCAATTCAGTAATTACTTGAAAAGTAAGTTGTAAGATAGTTGCTCCATCTTTATTTAATTATAAATATACTATTGCTACCTTTAGTTTCAAAATTTTATGTGAATACCATTTCTTGTTAAATATATAATGGGCTTAAAGCCAAACATTTAATAAAAAGGATAAAAAGGAGTTTTAATGTTTTAAAAAATACTTCTAACTCTTAATTGTGATTACTATTTTATTTACTAACCATTTCTTATTTTATATAAGTATATTCCTATGGAAATTCTTCAAGGAATCCAGTGCCCTTACTTGAAATATTTCCATGCATCATGGCATGGACGACACAGTCAAACATAATATTTATTTTGAGATTCTGTTATATTCAGTCATTTATTTATTAATTTAATTTATTAATTTAATTTATTAATTAACATAATTATCATATTCCTGTTACGTGCCAGTTACTATATTTGGGGTAGGGATATAGCAGTTTTGGTTTTGTAGAGCATGATCTGCTCTCCAATGTTTGTGGATTTTATGGTACTGTCTGAACCAGTTAGTGAAATGTCTCAAGCCTTAAGTTATATGTTGAATTTTGTAGTACAAATGTTTGGAGAATTCATTCTAAGGAAGTTAGTATTTTATTTATTTATTTTTTTAGAGATTTTATTTATTCATTTGAGAGAGAGTGGTAGAGAGCACAAGCAGGGGTTGGGGAGCAGCAGAAGAGGGAGAAACAGGGGAGCCTGCATCCCAGGACCCTGGGATTATGATCTGAGCCGAAGGCAGATGCTTAACTGAGTGAGCCACCCGGGTGCCCCGGGAAGTTAGTATTTTAGATAATGTAGGAAAATTAATACTTATGTATAATACTGGATATTTTGTAGGAAATTTTAGCAAATAAAGTTTTTATGTGAAAATACAACATTATGAATAATGGCTTTTGATACTGCTATGTCTTCACTGACCTGAAAGACCACCATATATATTCATTAGTGATGTGACTTTTAATAGTTTTTAAATATGAGCTAAAATGGTTATTTTATATTTATTTCAAATTAGTGAAGATGCAGAGTTACTGTGGCGATTGGCACGGGCATCACGTGATATAGCTCAGCTTAGTGGGACCTCAGAAGAGGAGAAAAAACTCTTGGTCTATGAAGCCCTAGAGTATGCAAAAAGAGCACTAGAAAAAAATGAATCCAGTTTTGCAGCTCATAAGGTGAGGGGCTTAAAGTAATGAAACTGTTACCATGTGAGAGGTAGGTACATTGGTCTATACTTACTTATTATTCCTAATTTACAGAGGAAAGAAAATTTGTCTATTTTAAAGAAATTTATCTTTACAACATTTTTTTCAAAAGGATGTAATTTTTTTCTTTGTATTCTTGAACATTTATTGTAACTTCATTAGTGTGTTAATAAATTACTTTTGTGAATGCTTATTTTTAAACAAAAGTGTTAGTTGTTTCATGAATTGCCTATATCTTTATTCCTAGTAGTATAAGTATTTGACAAATGTTTACTCATTTTCCTTACATTATATTTCTGTTTTATGTAGAGGTGAGAATAGAGCAGCTGGACAGCTAAGACCTGGTATAACTTTCACATGTAACTGCTAGTTCCTGAATTTCCTAACTGGTTTAGAATGGTACTTTTCAATTGGCACTGTGGAGACACATGGGGGACATTATTGGTATTTTGGATTAGGACATCACTTTATGATGTTGGACAGTCCTCAGTAGATCTGCCAAGTCATTGTGACAACCAAATTTCATCTCCACCCATTTCCAAATGCTCTCTTGAGGGGCCAGTCTCCTTCAGCACCCCACTAATACTGGTTTATATTAAAAATAAAACAGATATGGTTTCCTTAAATTTGTTGAGATTTGTTTTATGGCCCAGAATACGGTCCATCTTGTTAAATGTTCTTTGTGCACATGAAAGGAATGTTTATTCAGCTATTGTTGGGAATATTTTATAAATGTCATTCAGGTCAGGTTGGTTGATAGGGTTGCTCATGTCTTTTGTATGCTTACTGATTTTCTATCTACTTGTTCCATAAATTATTGAGAGAGGCACGTCAAAATGTCCAAGTATAATTGTAGGTTCGTCTGTTTCTTTGCAATTTTATTAATTTTTGCAACATGCATTTTAAAGTTTCTATTGGGAATATAAACATTTAGGATTATTATATTTTCTTGATGCATTAACCTCTTTATCACTGTAAAATGATCCCCTTTATTTTTGAAATACTCTTGGTTTTGTCTTCCACTTTGATATTAACAACTCTTAACATAGCAACTCTTGTTTTCTTTTGATTAATGTTAGCATGTTATATTCTTCTCTGTCCTTTTACTTTTAACTGTGTCTTTATATTTAACATGTACTTGTAAACAGGTGATTAAGTCTTGCTTTTAGTTTTATTTATGTATTTCACATTATATAAAGTTCATCATTGTAATACATATATTTCAATGGTTTTTCACATTCTCCCTGTGTTGTGTAACCATCAGCACTGTCTAATTCCATAATATTTCTGTTATCCCCAAAACAAACCCTATACCTACTACCAGTTAATCCCAATTCTCCCCTGCACCTGTCACCTGGCAAACACTAATCTACTTTCTGTCTCAATGAATTTTCCTATTCTAGATATTTCATATAAATGGAATTACAGTAGGTGGCCTGTATGTGTCTGGCTTCTTTCCCTTTGCATAATATTGTCAAGGTTCATCCATATTGAGTATGTGACAGTACTTGATATTCGATTGTATGGATATACCAGTTTTGTTTATCCATCAGCTGGTGAACATTTGTGGTATTTCCACTTTTTGGCTGTTATATACAATTGTATATAACTTGTATACAAGTTTTTGTGTGAACATTTGCTTTTACTTCTTTTCTTATGGAGGTAAATTCACACAGCATAAAATCACCCATTTTATAAGTGCACAATGCAGTGGCATTTAATACATTTATAGTGTTGTACAACCATTACCTCTAGTTCCAGAACATTTTTATCACCCCAGAAAGAAACCCATTAAGTCCAATTAAATAGTCACTTTGTATTCCCTCTTATTCTCCTGACAATCACTAATCTACTTGCTGTGTCTATGGCTTTACCTACTCAGGATATTTCATAGAAGTGGCAAAATATGGTATGGGATCGTTTGTGTTTGACATCTTTCACTTACCATATTTTTAAGGTCCATCCACATTGTAGCATGCATCAGTATTTTACTCATTTTATGGATGAATAACATTCCATCATATGGATATACCATATTTTGTTAACCCATTGATTAGTTGATGGACATTTGGGTTATTTCCATACTTTTGGCTATTGTTTATAGTGTAAATACCAACATTCATGAACCAATATTTTTTAAATATCTGTTTTCAGTTCTTTTGAGTATATGTCTAGGAATGGACTTGCTGGGTCATACGTAATTCTATGTAATTCTTTTTTTTTTTTTTTTTTTTTTATTTTGTAGGGGAGAGAGAGAGAAAGTGAGCAGACTCCCTGCTGAACGTGCAGGGAGCTTGATGCGGGGCTCAGTCGTACAGCCCTGAGATCATGACCTGAGCTGAAGGCAGACGCTTAACCAACTGAGCCACCCAGGGGCCCCTATGTAATTCTTTTGGAAGAACTGTCAAATTGTTCTTCAAAGCACCTATATCATTTTACATTGCCACTAGCAATGTGTGAGGGTTCCAGTTTCTCCACATCCTTGCTAACACTTGTAATCATCCATTAAAAAGAATTAAAACCGGGGCGCCTGGGTGGCTCAGTGGGTTAAAGCCTCTTCCTTCAGCTCAGGTCATGATCTCAGGGTCCTGGGATCGAGCTCCGCGTCGGGCTTTCTGCTCAGCAGGGAGCCTGCTTCTCTCTCTCTCTCTCTCTCTGCCTACTTGTGATCTCTCTCTGTCAAATAAATAAAATCTTAAAAAAAAAAATTAAAGCTAGTGGGTAGGAAGTGGTATGTTATGGTTTTGATTTGCATTTTCCTAATGAGTAATTATATTGAGCATCTTTTCATGTGCTTATTGGACATTTGTATATTCTTTGAGGAAATGTCTATTCAAATTCTTTGCCCATTTTTCAACTAGGTTTGTCTTTTTATTGTTGAATTTTAAGAATATTTTCTGGTATTTAGTCTCTGGTTAGATATACGATTTGCAAATATTTTCTGCCATTCTGTGGATTGTCTTTTTACTTGCTTGATGATGAGCTTTGATGCACAAGTTTTTGATTTTGAGGAAGTCCAGTTTAGTTTTCTTCAATTGCTTGTGCTTTGGGTGTCATATCTAAGAAACACAGGTTTTCATCTATGTTTCTAAGAGTTCTGTATTTTTTAGCTCTTACATTTAGGTCTTTGATCCTTTAAAGAATTAGCTTTTATACATGGTTGAGATAGGAGTTCAAATTCATTTTTTTGCATGTAAATATCTAGTTGTCCTAGCACCATTTGTTGAAAAGACTGTTCTTTCTCCATTTTCATCTTTGATGAAAAGCAGTTGAACATAAATGTGTAAGTTTATTTTTAAATTCTCAATTCAATTTCATTGGTCTAAGTGTAGACCTGTTTGTCTTTGTGCCAGTATCACAATGTCTTGATTACTATAGCTTTGTGGTAAGTTTTGAAATAAGGAACTGTGAGTCTTCTAGCTGTTCTTTTTCAAGATCGTTTTGACCATTCTGAGTTTCTTCAATTTCCATACATATTTTAGGATCAGCTTGTAAATTTCTGCAAAGAAGCCTGTGGGGTTTTTGATAGGGGTTATATTGAATATGTAGGTTAGTTTGGGGAGTATTGCCATCTTAACAGCATTGAGTCTTCCAATCCACAGATACATGTTGTCTGTCCATTTATTTAGATCTTTTTCTTCTTTCAACACTGTTTTGTAATTTTCAGTCTTCAAGTCTTGTACTTCTTTGGTTTTACATTTATTCTTTAGGTATTTTTTTTTTAAAGATTTTATTTATCTATTTGAGAGAGAGAAAGAATGAGAGAGAGAGCGCATGAGAAGGGAGAGGTCAGAGGGAGAAGCAGACTCCCTGCCAAACAGGGAGCCCGACGTGGGACTCGATCCTGGGACTCCAGGATCATGACCCGAGCCGAAGGCAGTCACTTAACCAACCGAGTCACCCAGGTGCCCCATTCTTTAAGTATTTTATTCTTTTTGATGCTATTGGAATTCTTAATTTCATTTTCAGATTGTTTATTGCTAGTGTATAGGAGTGCAACTAATATTTGTATATATCTTTTTAATATTTGTATATTAATATGTATTAATTTTATATCCTGTAGCTTTGCCAAACTCATTTATTGGTTCTGCTAGTTGTTTTGAAGATTATTTAGGTTTTTTCTATATTATGAACATGTCTGTAAATTATCCATAGTTTTTTTTCCTTTTCCAATCTGGACACTTATTATTTCTTTATCTTGCTCAATTTCCCTGGCTGGAACTTCAGTACAGTGTTGAGTAGAAGTGACAAGAGTGGATATCTTTGTCTTGTTCCTGATTATAGGAGGGTAGCTATTAGGCTTTCACCATTACTATGATGTTAGCTGTGCGTTTTCCATAAATGCTCTTTATCAGATTGAGAAAGTTCTCTTCCCTTCCTAGTTGTTGAGTGTTTTTATCATGAAAGGGTGTTGGATTTTGTCAGATGCTTTTTTCTGTTTGTTGAGATGATCATGTTGGTTTTTTCCCCCGTTCATTCTATTAATGTGGTATCTTACATTAATTGATTTTCATACGGTAATCCACCCTTGTATTTTGGGATAAATCTTACTTGTCATGTTGTGTAATTCTTTTCATTTGCTGCTGAATTCAGCTTGCCATTATTTTGTTGAGGAATTCTGCATCATAAGAGATACTACTCTTTATTTCTCTTTTTTCTTTTTCTCTGATTTTATTGAGAAAGAATTGACATACATTTTGTGTAAGTTTAAGGCATACAGCATGATGGTTTGGTTTGCACATATTGTGAAATGATTACCACAATGTCTGTCTTCTAATATAGATACAATAAAAAGGAAAGAAAGAAAAAAAAATTTTTTTCCCTCATGATGAGAACTCTTAGGGTTTATTCTCTAATTTTCCTATATATCATATATCAGTTTTAGCTGTAGTCTTCGCGTTGTACATTACAGCCATAATACCGTTCACCCTTGAACAACATGGGGAGAAGGGTGCTGATTCCTGTGCAGTTGAAAATCCACATATGACTTTTGACTCCCCCAAAATGCAACTGCTAATAACCTGTTGCCTGGAAGCTTTGATAACATAAATAATCAGTACATATTTTGTATGTCTCGCATACTGTATTCTTATAATACAGTAAGTTACAAAAGAGAGAATATCCCAAAAGAAATGATAAGCGCAATAGATTTATAGTACTATATTTCTCAAAAGAAATCTGTGTGTAAGTGGCTCTGCATGGTTTAAATTTGTGTTGTTCAACTTTATTTATTTATCTTATAACTGGAAGTTTGTACCTCTTGACCACCTTCCTCCAATTCCCCCTCCCCCAGCTCTCTACCTCTGGTAACCACAAGTCTTATGATTGTTTTTTTTTAAGATTCTACATGTAAGTGAGATCATATAGTATTTTTATTTCACTTAGCATAATGCCTTCAGAGTCTCTCCATGTTGTTGCAAATGGCAGGATTTCCTTATTTTTTATGGTTGAATAATATTTCATTGTGTGTGTATGTGTGTGTGTATACACACACCACAACTAATTTATCCATCATTTGTTGATCTGTACTTAAGTTGTTTCCATTTTAGCTATTGCAAATGTGCTGTGAACATGGAGGTGCAGATATTTTTTCAAGTAGGTGTTTTCATTTTTGTTTTTTTTTGTTTGTTTGTTTTGTTTTGTTTTGTTTTGTTTTTTTTGATAAATTCCAAATGGAATTGCTGGATCATAGGGTAATTATATTTTTAATTTTTTGAGGATTGACTATACCAATTTAGAATCCCAACAGTGCATAAAGGTTCCCTTTTCTCCACGTCCATGCCAGCATTTATCTCTTGATGGTGGACATTCTGACAGGTGTGAGGTGATACCTCATCGCTATTTTAATTTGCATTGCCTTAATGACTATTGATGTTGAGCATCTTCCGTTGGCCTTTCTAATACCTTCTTTGGAGAAATGTCTATTTAGGTCCTCTGCCCATTTTTAAATTGTGGGTTTTTTGCTATTGAATTATATGAATTATAATTCAGATAGTAACCCTTTATTAGTTATATTGTTTGCAAATATTTTCTCCCATTCGGTAGGCCTTTTCATTTTGTTGATGGTTACTTTTCCTTTGCTGAAGCTTTTTAGTTTGATGTAGTCCCACTTGTTTATTTTTTATTTTGTTGCCTATGCTTTAGATGTCACATCCAAACAGTCATTACCAAGACCCACGTCAAGAGGCTTTATTCCTGTTTTCTTCTAGGAGTTTCATAGTTTCAGGTCTTATATTTAAGCCTTTACCTCATTTTGAGTTAATTTTTGTGAGTGGTATAAGATGTGTCTAGTTTTATTGCTTTACATGTGAATATCAAATAATCCAGTGCCATTTTTGTAGTTTGTCCTTTCTTAATTGAATATTCTTACCTCCCTTGTCAAATGAATATCCAATAATCCAGTGCCATTTTTGTAGTTTGTCCTTTCTTAATTGAATATTCTTACCTCCCTTGTCAAATGAATATCCAATAATCCAGTGCCATTTTTGTAGTCTGCCCTTTCTCAATTGAATATTCTTAGCTCCCTTGTCAAATATTAGCTGACTAAATATTCTTGGTTTTTTTTCTGTGTTCTCAGTTCTGTTCCATTTGTCATTTGTTTTTATGCCAATATCATGCTATTTTAATGAGTGTAGCTTTGTAGTTTAGCTTGTTCTTTTTTCTCAGGATTTCTTTGGCTATTCTGGGTCTTTTGTGGTTCTCTGTAAGTTTTAGGTGTGTTTTTTTCTACTTCTGTAAAAAATGTCATTGATATCTTGATAGGGATTGCATTGTATCTATAGATGGCTTTTGGTAGTACTGCTGTTTTAATAATATTAATTCTTCCAGTGCATGAACGTGGGTTATCTTTCCATTTACTTATATCTGATTTCTTTCATGATTATCTTGAAGTGTTCAGAGTAGACATCTTTCATCTTCTTATATAAATTTATTCCTATTTGATTTTGATCCTCTTATAAATGGGAACTATTTCTTTTTCAGAAAATTTGTTGTTAGGTTATAGAATTGCTACTGATATTTGCATGGTAATTTTATATCCTGCAGCTTTACTGAATTCATTTGATCAAACGGCTTTTTTTGTTGAGTCTTTTGGATTTCCTGTATATATAAAATCATGTCATGTGCAAATAGAGGCATTTTTACCTCTTCCTTTCCAAATCTGATAGCTTTTATTTTTTTTTTCTTGCCCGATTGCTCTAGGTGGACTGCAAGTACTGTGTTGAATAGGAGTGGTAAGAGTGAGCACCCTTGTCTTATTCTTGGTCTTAGAGTAAGCTTTCAACTTTTGATCATTGAGTGTGATGGTAGTTGTGGATTTATCACATATGATCTTTATTATGTTGAGATATGTTCCTTCTATCTCTAATTCAACTTGTTGGGAGTTCTTACCATGAATGGATGTCAAGTTTTGTCTTATGTTTTTTCTATATCAAAATGATCATATGATTTTTTTTTCTATTAATGTGGTGCATCATATTGATTGATTCATGTATGTTGAATTATTCTTGCATTCCAGGGATAAATCCCACTTCATTGTGGTGAATGATCTTTTTAATGTTCTGCTGAATTCAATTTATTAGTATCTTATTGAGACTTTTTGCAACTGTTAGTTTTCTTTTATTGTGATTGTTTTGTGATAGTTTTGGTATCAGTAAAACTGGTGTCATAGAATACTTAAGAAATGTTTATTGTTTTTCTATTTTTTGGAAGAGTTTAGAGAAGCTTGGTGTTAATTTTCTTTTAAACATTTGGTAGAATTTGTCAATGAAGCCATCTGATCCTGGTGTTTGCTTTTTTGGAAGTTCTTTTGATTACTGACTTTGTAATATTATTTGTTTATTAGATTTGTTTATTCTTAAGTCAGTTGGATTGTTGTTTCTAGGAATTTTTTCATATTTGCTAGATCACTTAATCTGTTCCCGTATAATTGTTGCTACTATTCCCTTTTAATCTTTTTTATTCCTAGATTTATTACTGAGGTTAGTAATAATATATGTACTCTTTGAGTGCTGATTTTAGTAATTTTTCTCTTTTTTCTTTTTATGTTTAGCTAAAGGTTTATAAATTTTGTTGATCCTTTCAGAGAATTAATTTGGTTTTGCTACTCTTCTCCATTTTTCCTAATATTTTATTTATTTCTACTCTAATCTTTATTATTCCATTCCTTCTGCTTACTTTGGGTTAATTTGCTCTTCTTTTCCTAGTTTCTTAAGGTGAAGTTATTGCCTGATAACTTTCTTTAAGGTAGCCATTTATAGTCATAAGTTTCCTTCTGAATACAACTTTGCTGAATCCCTTAAGTTTTGTTATGTTGTGTTGTTTTTGTTCTTCTCAAGGAATTTTTCAATTTTCCTTGTGATTTATTTGACTCATTGGTTATTTAGGAACGTGGATTTTTTTTTTTAAAGATTTGTTTATTAGAGAGAGAGAGAGAGAGTGAGTGAGATGGGGAAGGGGCAAAGGGAGAGGGAGAGAGAGAATCTCAAGCAGACTCCCTGCTGAGCGCAGAGCCCGACGCAGGGCTCGATCTGGTCTCATGACCCCAAGATCATGACCTGAGCTGAAACCAAGAGTTGGATACTTAGCCAACTAAGCTACCCTAGGAATGTTTTTTAATTTCCACATAATTGTGAATTATCCAGATTTCCTTCTTTTATTAAAATGTTTTCATTTCACTGTGGTCAGAGAACATACTCTGGTTTCTGTCTTTTAAAATTTGAGACTTTTTTACAGCCTAATATATTGTCTATCTTGGAAAATGTTTCATGTGAATTGAGAAGAATAGTCTGCTCTTGTTGGGCAGAGTGTTCTGTAGATGTATGCTAGGTCTAATTGGTACGGTATTGTTTGAGTCTTCTGTTTGCTGATTTTCTGACTATTCTGTATAGTCTTAGAAGTATTGAAATCCCCAGCTATTATAGTTGAATTGTCTCTTTATACCTTCAAGTCAGTCAATTTTTTTAAATTAAGATTTACTTATTTATTTATTTGACAGAGAGATAGAGAGCACAAGTAGGCAGAGCGGCAGGCAGAGGGAGAGAGAGAAGCAGGCTTCCTGCTGAGCAGGGAGCCTGATGCAGGGCTCGATCCCAGGACCCTGGGACCATGACCTGAGCTGAAGGCAGCTGCTTAATTGACTGAACCACTCAGGTGCCCCAAATCTGTCAGTTTTTGTTTTATTTATTCTGGGGCTCTGTTTTTAGGTATATATATTTTTTATAATTGTTATATGTTGTTGATAATGTTTTTCTGTGTCTCTCATTTTGGTCTTAAAGTCTGTTTTGTCTATTATTAGATCGTTATCTAATTCTAATTAATATCTAATACAACTTAAGCTCTCTTGTGAGTATGGTTTGCATGATAAAACTTCCCTCTTTTCACTTTAAACCTGTATACCTCTGAATCTAATTGTATTGTAGACAGTATATAGTTGAATCAGGTGTTTTAATACATTTTGCTAATCTTTGCCCTTCAATTGGAGAGTTTAACCCATTTACATGTAATTGATAATAAGTTCTTTTGGAGTTTTGCTATTTGTTTTCTCATCTTTTGTTTTTCAAGTCCTCCGTTAGTGTCCTTTATTTAGTACTAGGTTTATTTTGTTGTACCATTTTGATCTCCTTGTTGTTTCTTTACGTAGTAAATATCTTGAGTTATACTCTTAGTGGTTAGCTGAGGAAAACCATTAACAAATTCAGATTGGATGTCAACCTAACTTAAATAGTATACCAACTTTGCTCTTATGTATCTCCTTTCCCATCTCCTTACTCTGACCAAATCAGCTGGCATTTTAATCTTGGACTTTCCAGCCTCCAGAAATTGTGAGTATAATACATTTCTTTTGTTTTAGTTACCCACCCTCGTATTTTCTTCTCGTAGCACAAGCAGACTAAGATGTGTCTATGGTACTGATTTGGCTGTTAATCTTATTGAGGACCCTTTTGTACATGACAAGGCACTTTTTTCCTGCTGCTTTCAAAATCATCTCTTTGTTTTTATATTTGAGTTTGATTATGCTGTGTCTAGTTTGAATCTCTGAATTGATCTTACTTGGGGTTGTTTGTTTTCATCAAAGTAGAGAAGTCTTTGCATTTATGTTTTAAAATATTCATTCTACCCCTTTCTCTCCTCTTCTCTCCTCCTAGGACTCCTCTTATGTGTATTTTGGTAGGCCTCTGAGGCTGGTTCATTTTTCTTCATCCTTTTTACTTTCTGTTTCTCATACCGTGTAATATGAATTGACCTATTATCTTCAAGTTAGCTAATTCTTTCTTCTGCCTGTTCACATCTACCATTGAGCCCTCAGTTCAATGTCGTGAATTTTTAATTTCATTTATTGTATTTTTCAACTCCAAAATATCTTTGGTTCCATTCTATAATTTCTGTCTATTGATAATTCTCTATTTGATGTGATACTGTTCTCATAGTATACTTCAGTTCTTTAGACATCATTTCCTGTTGAACATAGATAAAGTCTAGGATGCCCAACATCTGGGCCTCTTCATGCATAGTTCCTGTTGATTTTTTCCACCTGTGTGTGGCTTATACGTTCTTATTTTTTTGCATGCTTTATAATTTTTTGTTGAAAACTGGACATGTCGACTATTATAATGTGGTGAATCTGGAAATCAGATTCCCTCCTTTGCTGTGGCTGCTTTTAGTATTTGTTACTTTTTTTTTAATTTTTAAAGATTTTATTTATTCATTTGACACAGAGAGAGAGATCATAAGTAGGCAGAGAGGCAGTCAGAGAGAGAGGAGGAAGCAGGCTCCCTGCTGAGCAGAGAGCCCGATGCGGGGCTCGATCCCAGGACACTGAGATCATGACCTGAGCCGAAGGCAGAGACTTTAACCCACTGAGACACCCAGGTGCCCCTGTTATCTTTTTTTTGAGATTTTATTTTTAAGTAATTTCTACATCCAGTGTGGGGCTCAAACTCACAACCTTGAGATCAAGAGTGACATGCTCTACTGACTGAGCCAGCTGGGCCCCTTCTATTGTTTTTCCTTTAGTGGCTTTTCTGAGCAAATTCTGTAAAGTCGTGAAGTACTTTGTCATATATAGCCACTGAGGTCTCTGTTCTGTTAGCTTAATGGTCAGGTAATGATTGAAGAGATATTTTATAAAATGTTTAGAACCCAAATGTTTTCCAGTCTTGGTCATAGGGCTCTCTGTAGGTGTTGGGACATACCTTTAACACTTAGCTGGGCAGTTTTAAACTGTACCTTAGCTTTCACTTCTTGTTTGTGAAGAGCCTTAAGGTCAGCAGGTGGTAAGCTTAGGGCCTTCTCAGATCTTTGCTAACTATGTATGGTTTTTTTGGATTTTCAGGGATATTTTGAACCTCCCCCTCCCCCCCCCCCAAATGCTTTGCCATTTAATTCAGTAACAAAATAATTCACATGTCACTATGCTTTCAAATCATGACACTTGAAGTCCATTTTATCTTCCTTTGACATATGCATTGGTAATAAAAAATAAAATGTCATGGTATGGCAGTGTGCATGGCACTCAAAATTCTGTCAGGTTATAACCCTATCAGTGTGATTCACAGGGTATGGAGCAGCAGTGGGAATCAGTTAAAATATCACATATGATCTCTCATCACAATTCAGCTCTGCTACTGTTGAGCAAGCAAAGGCAGCCATAGTCAATGCATAAGTCATGAGCATGACTGTGTTCTAGTGAAGCTTTATTTGTGAGCACTGAAATTTGAATTGAACATAATTTTCATATGTCATGAGATATTCTTTTGGCTTTTCTTTAGTGAAGTTTTTCAGATTTCTTAGGGACATCTCTTTCCCTAACCTTTCTCTTCCCCCCCTCTCCCCACACTTCCCACCTTAGGAAGTAGCTTTATCCTTTATCACTAGGGCCCTTTCAAGTTCAGTGAAATATGTACAAGGCCAGTCCTCCAAGGAGCCACCAAACAGATCAGAACAAATAATTAATTATAATTCTCCATGAATGAGATCTGTTCCATCTAGTATAGGAATGGAGGGCTGTTTTCACAGCTCTCTCTGAGACTAGGAGTGTGGGATGGGACCGGAGTAAGATAAAACAGCACAAAGTTCACTGTTCTTGCTAAGAATAATCTGTTGCTTTGCTTTAGGTTAGTTTTGGAGTTCCAAGAAAACACTGATTCTAGTAATTCTTGCTCATTTTTATTTATTGCTTTTATGGAGGAAAGAATTCAGATTGCTTTACTTGCCTTTTTCACTTATGTCACTCTGTCTTTGGCAATCTGCCTTTCAATTGGGGTGTTTGGACCATTTACATTTAATGTGATTAATGATATTTTTGGTTTTAAATTTCCTGTCTTTCTGTTTTCTCTTTGTTCCATCTGTTCTCATTTTCTTCTTTTTCTGCCTTCATTTGTGTTGATCATTTTTTGGATTCCATTTTATTTATTTGATTTGATTGACTTGTATTTATTTGATTGACAATTTGATTGTATTATGTTTTAGTGGTTTAAGTTTTATAGTTTACATCTTTAACTTATAGTCCACATCAAGTGACTAACACACTTCATGTGTTAGTAACTGCTCTTTGTACTGTTATTGTGATACATCTTTGATATATGTTAAAAATCTCAGAATATTGCCAGTCTAATCAGGGAAGAATGTTTAGGATTCATCTGTAAGCTTGTGTTTGCTTTCCACATAGAAGATGGTGAAATGATGAAACTCATTCTCAGTTTAGGTGTATCATCTCAACTATGGCTACAGGGACATAGTCACAATTGACAGATGTGGCTTATTCCTGTAATAGTGCAGATTGGGAGAAGAGGCAGCTTGCAGAAAAGAGGATGAGAAAATAAAATGATAGTTATTTAATTGCAGATTTTTCTAAATTTATACTCCGATCATAAACATGAATCATTATCTCCCCATTGTGGTGATAACTTCCTTAGAGACTCTATTCTTTACCTTGTATTATAGTTCTCTATAAACATGTCCTGTCTTTGAGTTCTTAAAGGGCCATGTCTACTTTTCTTTGTATATGACAGTATATTTTAACACAGTTTTTATGCTAAGTTTTTGTTGAATGAGAATGACTACTGAGGAATAAATACTCAGTTTTGCCTTGTATTGAATGGAATATTAGTAGAGTATTATTATTCTTACATGTTTTTTTCTTGTTTTTAGTGGTATGCAATCTGTATTAGTGATGTTGGAGATTATGAAGGGATCAAGGCTAAAATTGCAAATGCCTACATTATCAAGGAGCATTTTGAGGTACCGATGAATTTGAAAAGGAATTAAATTTTTAAATAAATTTCTGTTTCACTTACCTATTGCTGTATAGCAAACCACCTAAAACTTAGAGGTCTAATGCAGTGACAGCTTATTCTCAAAATTTTGTGGGTTAACTGTGTAGTGGTGCTTCTGATCTGTTCGGTGTAGCTGAGGTCATTCAGACGGCTGCCTTCACCTCTGTCTTCAGCTGGGACAGAATGTACAAGATGACCTCTTATACGACGGGTTCTCTCCACTTCCCTTTGTATTATTTAGTCTAGCCCCAGCTTCCTTACAGCATGGTAGCTGGCTTCCAAGAATGAGCATTCTAAGATAAAATTCCAGTGTGCAAACTTTTATCAAGCTTCTGTTTTGCATCACACTTGGTAATAACCTGTGGACCTAAATAAGTCATGTGGCCAAGACCAGAGTATGTGGGAGAGAACTGTGAGGTCCTGAATACCCCAAGGTGTGATCTGGTGTAAAATCTAATACAATTGACAAACCACTCCCAATATTAATAGTACTGTTTATGATTATTATCTCTGTGTATTTTATGTGTTAATATTTCCCCTAAAGTTACTTCTTTTATAGTAAGCTCTTCCTTAGATGCCAGATATTCTCCAGGAGTTTGTATATTTCATGATGTGCCATATACACTACCTCATTGTCCTAAACAAAACTAAACAAAAACTCTGGAAAAACTGCCACTAAAAATTCAGCTTATTTATTTCTCTTTTGATATTGTAGACCATCTCAAAAATACAAAGGAAGAGAATATGATGGAAACATTAACAGGAAGAATGCTAGATAAGCTATCTAATAGCTTTTCTGAATTTTATGGTAATAGTCTCAATTCCTGTTTTACACAATGGGTAATAGAAAAGAACATTGGACTGGGAGTCAGGAGACCTAGCTTTTATTCTGGCATCAGTGGTAATATATATATACACACACACGTATGTGTGTATGCATATACATACATATTTTTCAGTTTAATAACATGCAACTTTTTCACATTGAAGACCTTTGAAATCAGATTGAATTATATAATCAGTGGTATCTTTTAATAGGCAGTGCTTTTGTCTTTTTAGTGATAGATATAATAACAATGTGTACTAACTTTCATGGTATCTTAGATTCCGTGAAATGTTGTAATTTGCTCAGTGGCATTAAATAAATCGCCTAAGTTATTCTGTGCCATAGTATGTAGAAATATATGACAAATATGTTCCAATATAAATAATGAAAAAATTGCAGAAAATATATTAATGGAAACAGAGGCTATAGATTATTTTTTAAAAACCAATATTTTGGGGCACCACCTGGGTAGCTCAGTTGGTTAAGCATCTACCTTCAGCTCAGGTCATGATCCCAGGGTCCTGGGATTGAGCTCCACATTGGGCTCTCTGCTCAGCGGGGAGTCTGCTTCTCCCTCTGTCAAATAAATAGATAAAATCTTAAAAAAAATTGATGTTTTGCAGATTTCAAATGTGTGTGTATTAAGTATATTTTAAAAATGATTATATTTTGTATTTACATACTAAAAAGATCCTTTATACTATTATTCCTAATTCCATTATTATATCTAAAGCCAAGGAATTACTATCTTTGGATTATTGTTGTTTTTTTAAGATTTTAAGTAATCTCTACATCCAACATGGGGCTCGAGCATGGTCCACTGACTGAGCCAGCCAGGCGCCCCTATCTTTGGATTGTTTTGAAAGCACTTAAACTAATGGCAAGAATTATAAAAGAAAGTGTTTGCTTGAGAGTAGCGCCTCTCAACCCATCCCATAAGAAAATTAAATTACCTATGGCATCCACTGCATGTTATGAATTATCTTCTCTCCTTTGCATCTAGAATGGTACTAGCTCTGTACCATTCTTTGTAGATTGGAGAAAACAGTTATTCATATAATTTTTTTGTAGGGTTTAATTTTTTAGTGGAACTCTAATTAGGAAAGTTTTCTTAGTGTATAAGTTGTGTATATTTTAAAACATATTTTGCTATGAATCATATCACTATTTAATGGAGAAGTAAAATAAAGTCAATGCTGATTCTTTATTCATATTGATGAAGCAAGATTTCTGCTAAGTCATACTTGGTTATTAGCCTTATTCTAGTTATTACCTCTACTACTGCTAACATTAATCAGCATCGGTAATAAATTGGTACTTTTGAAAAGTAAAATTATGCTAGTTATAGAAGATACTACTATGGTAAGTACCTCCTATTACTTGCTCATTTAGTATTTACCACAACTCTGTAATGTAGGTATATTACTTTTATTGATTCAATGAAACAGCAAACTCAGGCATGGCAAGAAGAGAGAACTTGCCAAGGTGAAAACTTTGAGCTGTGATTTGAACCCTGGTAGTCTGGCTTCAGAGCCCATACTGGTAACCTACAGATACTTTAAAATGTGTATCTCACACATTACTGACTGAAATGAAAATGTGGGTTTACAGAAAAACGTAAGATAGGATGTCTCAATTTTTTTAGAAGGATCTTTTATTTTTAATAGGATTAACATTAATCTGAGATGTTTCTCAGTGACTTTCAACAAAATAATGGATAAAAGGAGAAATAGTTGCTTTAAAGTTCTGTAGTTTATGCTTTACATTAATTCACATAGGACTTTCATATAGTAAATTGAAATTAGAAGACTGTCAACGTATTTTACATTGTACATAATTATTTTACTAATAAATTCTGTAAATAAGTAGTATTTTTCCTTTGTTGAGTATAGATGGTGAAGTTGAACAAAATGTACATATAGGAAGAAACTTTGTACAAGTATTAAGTACTTTGTTCTCTTTTTAGGAAAAAATACTATTTAATCCAGTATTCATGTAGAACTTGCAAAAAAGAACCTCCTTATTTTTCCTCTAATCTAGAAGGTCATTAACAGTGTATTGAAATGAATTTAACCACATTGAAGAATGAAGAGGGGGAAAAAAAGTTGGTATTATAGAAGAATTGAAATGCAGGGTTGCCAAAAAAAATTTTTTTATCATGACTTTTTTAGCAAACATAGTAAAGTACTCATTTGTGTTTAGGAAACAAGCATGATTGACTTTGTCATTTCTTCTTAGAAAGCAATTGAACTGAACCCAAAAGATGCTACCTCAATTCACCTTATGGGTATTTGGTAAGAACATTTTTTTAAATAAATATTTCAGTGGTAGTTAGTATGATCTTATTTTGTAGTATATAAAACAAGATGTAAAGTATTTAAAAGTATTTGGCATTCATGAGTGTTTAATTCATTATATTAACTAGCAGTTGTGATGTATTGTTAGAAAATGCTAAATTTGATTGTGATCATGTTAACATTGTTATTCAGATCATTTAGAAATATATGTTAAAATGAAAAAGGCATTAAAATTTTTGCTAGACTTTGAAATTTCCTTTGTTGGAAAGACTGTTCTTACTTACCAGGCTAAATGAAATTGGGTTAATCTAACTGTATAGCAATACAGTTTGATGCCCTATGAGGGTCTTTGCATCTTCAAGGTCTGTCAAATACAGTCTGATTCATCTTAGGAATAAAATAATCTGACTTTTATCTTTCCATTTGTCTAGTGTATAACATTATTTTGTTGGTATGAGCAGCAAACTTGAGACAGGTTTGCTGCTGTTTTCTTTGGGTGTAGTCTGCAGACCTGAGTATTTTATTGTCTTATAAATGTGTAGACAGCCCTGTATCTGATTCTTATAAAGGAGTTAAATATCCTTCAGGACAAAGGACAATATTAAACTAACAAAATGCTTACTGAGAACTAATAATGGAGAGACAGTTCTAGGGAGGAAACACGAATGCGATACAGTTGCTACAGGGAGTCCAGACCCTTAGTCAAAGATGCAGTACTTTTCCCCCTACCCATATCAGAAAGTTGTCAGGATCTTTGGATGTTAATCATTTGCCTCACTCTTTTAAGTAGGCAGACTTAAATTGTTTTTTGCCACTGTTATTTATACATATCATGTTTAGTTTTATCATTTTTTTTAAGCTTCTCTGAGTTAGTTTTTCTTACCTAAAAAAAATAGGGATAATGATCCTAACTCATTTAGTTCCTTGTAAGGAGTAGATGAGAGATAATCACTGAGCACCTGGAACAGAGTTAGCACTTACTGATGAATGATATATACTGTGTTATCATTACTGGTACTGTTGCTTACTGCTTATATTTAATCACAGAACACATCCTAACTGATGGATCAGTATAAATCAGTCTCTGGGTAATTCATTGAGAATATTAACCTACTGGATATTATGTAAAGTACAAATTGTTTAAACATACAACAGAAGAAACTATCTTTTATATCTGTTAAGATGCTTAGTTTTCTGTAAAAGAGAAAAGATGCAATTGAGATGTGTATGTTTTTTTATTTCTCTATAGGTGTTACACATTTGCTGAAATGCCTTGGTATCAGAGAAGAATTGCTAAAATGCTGTTTGCAACTCCTCCTAGTTCCACCTATGAGGAGGTAGTGTGCTGTCCTTTGTTAAGTTAGTACTGATTTCTTAACTGCAGTGCCATTCTACAGTGTCCAGTTCTGCAGCTCTGAGCAGTGAGGCCTTTGAGCATGTTTCTAACCATCAAGTGCAGCTATCTTATCACAAAGGCTTAATACATATAATCTATGACTGGTGAGTGGTTTTTTTTATTTAGGTGAGTGGCTAATGATTCTGGTATAATGTCAGCTATAATAGCTCATGCCTAAAATCTACCATTGTTTTCTCTTTGAAATCTATACCATATAAAAGTTATAAAAGAGAATAAGAAATTCAGCAACTATTACTCAGCATTAGTTTTAGATATGTGTTCTACACACTAACAGTAATTTACCTGAAAGATCATGTATTTGTATAGATAAAGGGAGAGTAATTATAACTTTTTTAGAAAGCAGGGTTGAAAGGCTTATACTCTCATATTTTCAAGGCCTTTTGCTTTTCTTGTTGAAAATAAAATTTGAAAGGGATTTCTGGGCAAACACTAACACCACTGAAATTTTCAGAGTAAGGAAATAAGGCCATTGAAAAAACTTTCCTAGTATGTGTGTCATGACAAGGAGCTATTTTTTCTTCTGGCAGGCTATAGTATAGAATTTGATATAAAAATATTTAGTTGAATAATCAGAACGCAGTTGGGAATATATATTATTAAAAAGAATGTATTCTAAGGGAAAAATGATACAGTCGGCTCTACTATAACAAATCAGTTATGTTTCTAGGAAATCATACATTATGAAAAGAGCTTAAATGGGACAAAAATGTTTCAGACTCACAATAACATCTTATGTTTGAATTTCAATAATAAAGGGCTTTTAAAAGTATCTTGGTACAACCTATGTATCACTGAATAAATTTAGCTTTTGATTTTACCAAGTTTTTACAGGTAGTGACTATTAAGACTTAAGAAGAGAAGGATCAAAATAGCTGAGTTGCATATGATAATGTTCTTTCCTCTCTGCACTTGATGCTGGTTTGGTACAAGTTCTAAACAGCAATCAAGTTATTACTAGAAGTCCATATACTGTAATCTGTGCTCTGATGATTTAATAATGTTCAATTTTGCTGTGTTAACTTTCACTGTTGATGAATTGACCTTTATTTTAA
>CM052900.1:40097975-40203854 GCA_028534135.1 Potos flavus
TTTAAGAGGAATGAAGATATATGAACACTAATAGAAAATAGTTTTCATTTGAGTGTTCAAATGCTTATACAACTCTTCAGTCCATCTGGTTTTATAAAACCAAAACTCTGAACACAAAAGCAAAAATGTTTACATTACCTTATTATATGTTCCTAAGTATCAAATTGCATCGATTTATTATGAATTAAATTTAAAGAACATCACAGATTTAAAAACAAAAGTACGTAAGTACCTGATTCTTTTTAACTCCACAAATACCTAGCATCCCAAAATAACATGTAAACAAACCTCTTTGCTGCTTAATGAATTCTTTCCAATCTCTAGAATAAACTAAATGGCATCAGATATAGTGTATGACTTACATGTACATTATGGTTTCATTCATTACTTTGTATTAATGATGTAGCAAAGAGGGAAAATTTTAACTATTGTATTTATTTAAAACGAATTGACAGGTTCAAATGCCTGTCTTCAGAAAAGCCAGCAGCATTTTTTAACATACTCAAAGTAAGATTTGGCCTAAGCCCTTAATACCTTCCTGAACAGCCATGCAAGTAAACACCCTCAAAAGGTGTTACATAAGGGAGAAGATCATGAAGCAATTTGTACTTTTTCCTCTGGATACTAGAAACAAGGTAAAGCAAATCCAGATGATTTTTTGAATGAACGGCTGTCATATTTAATATACTCGGAGCTCTATAAAACTAGAGCCACTATTATATATGCTTATATAGATATATACTTATTTTTAATAAAGTCTCTTGCTTGCTTCAAAATTTAAGGATGATCTTTTTCCTGGTCAGTCACTTCAAGGGAACAATAAATAAAGTAGAAAAGGATGAACTGTTTTGCATATTTCTGTGGAAGAACGGAAAACATTTATACTTTGAGAGGTTCAGAAAATTCACTGTACAGAATGAACAGCTTATATATACACTATCTGTGCAATTTTTCTTGGCTGGGGTATTTAAATGCAAGAGCTCCTCCAAGACAAGAAGCCACATTCATTCTTGTCCAAATCCCTCTGTCTCTTCTATTGCAAAAAGAAGTTTTTCCTTTAGTTGTTCATAACTCTTATATGGTGGTAGATCCAAGCGATTAAAACTGAACAAAAACAAAAACAGATGTGTTTTCAATAAAACAAACTCTAGAAAGATTTCTAATACAATATTTCTTAAAGCACATTTGAAAAACTAAATGGATAGAGTGAGATATAAAAATTTTGCCGGAAGTATTCTAAAAATTTACTACTATATTATTTAATATTAACATATACAGATTTCTTATGGCAAGCTACTAAATTGAAGATGTACTCATAAAAATATTTTAACAATTCCCAGAGAACACTGGAATTACAAATTCACAAGTCCCCCTAACTTCTCTTGGGTTTTTTAGAGAGTTCATTTCTTTCATTCACTTACCAGTTATTAAGAATCTATTAGATATTCTTCTGGGAGCTAGTGTAATGATAAAGAGTGATGAAAAACTACAGTCCCTGTCCTCATGGAACTTACATTCTGGGGTGGAGCGTGCCAATAAATATATACTTTTGTCTTTTTATTCCTGCCAGACTCAAAGAATTTCCTGTGCTGATTTCAACTGGATTGGGGCTTGCGGGGTGGGGGTAGGGGGTCCAATCCCCACTCCTAAGTGTCTAGTGAAATAGCTCTAATGTAGTACAACTGTTCTGTATTTTCATCTTCTCATATGGAAAGTTCTAGGTTATCCAGGTTCCCTCCTACCACCCATCTGCCCTTGCCCCAACTCCTCTGTAAGAGTCGGGAAACCTGATAAGAGCCTTCTGAAACAAAGCAGCCAATTAAAATGATGTTCTTCTCAGACCATTTTATTCTCTTTGTATGAAAAGTTAAATATATTAAATGGTAGCAATTAAGCAGATCATGTACCTTCTCCCCTCCCCCCACTTCATGCTTCAAGGTACAATGATAGAGGTCAAGAAAGTATCTTTCAGTAGAGTCCTAGACTAAGACAATCGGTCACTTTCTAGTTCTTAACATCTTTCCCATAAAGCCTGGTCAAACTCTGTCATTCTTTCTGCTGAATCTCTAGCCTTCTACCACTGCCAGAGATACTTTCCTCAAAAGACATGCCAGTTTAAAAAAACCTTTGCTGTGCGCTCTTTGGCAGCACATACAACTAAAACTGAAACAGATTAGCATGGCCCCTGCATTAGAATGACAAACAAACTCGTGAAGCATCCAGTTAAAAAAAAAAAAAAAGCTTTGCTGCTCCTAATTCCTATGGATTGAAGGTATGGGGGAAGGAAGCCTTCCATGCTATTTGGTACAGCCCCCTACCAACTTACTTAATGTTCTCCAAGCATACCAAACACTTTTTTTGTCTTATGACATGTTCTACAGCTCTCTCATAATGTAGGTAGATACCTTTTCTCACTAAGAATCAGTCCAAATGCTACAACTTCCTTCCAAGAATTCTCCTTTCCATAAATTCTTTTTATTTCTATTTTGGCACTTACTTTACTCTGTATGATGACTGGTTTCTTCCATTAGGTTCTAAAACCCATGAGGGGCAATCTTCCCTACTCTCCCAACATTGATCCATTTAGTAAATGTTGAACTACGTAAGAAAGTAGATTACTTGGAAACATCCAAAACAGGGTTTCTGTTTTAAGACATCAGCCAAAGGATGGAGACATACTAAAATCTATTCATCTTTTATTGAGTACTTACTATGTGGATATCAGAATACTGTTTTAAGTTTTAGTTTAAACGCTTTTAGTTCCAGCTTTGAGTCAAATTTGCTACTTCTACTTTCTGTCTATAAAAAGGGAAGACACTAATACCTTTCCAATGGATTAAGGAAACAGTACCCTGTTGGTTTGCTATACCACTGTATATAGTCTGAGGGAACCCCTGCTCTGAAAGTCACCACCTCAATAAGCAAAGCATTGGAAATGACACCAGAACTCCCATTTGAGAATCATCAAGGCTACTTTTCACCATAGACTGTAGCATGACTTACCTTAGTCACTATTAAAAACTTGAGTTTTTAATAGTGTCTCTGGATCATCAACTGTATTCCACTGATCTGAATTAAATCCCCACCTCATCCCTGTCCTCCACTCAGATACTCCATTCTTCTAAACTTCTATTTTATGATTTGCAGTTTTCTACAGTCTGGGTAATTCCTCTCTTGATGTAACAAAATCCAGCTAGTCTGAAACATACCATTTCCCCTGCGGCCAATCAACAAAACTTCTCTCCTCTGAGGCACACACAATCTAGCTACGCAACCTTCTTTCTGAACTTTTTGCTACCCTCTGTTGACATCTTGGTCATATTCCTTTCATTCACTGAAAGCTTTGGCACCTGGTTCATGTCCTCCTCCCATTCTCTTGGATGATATGCAATAGCCATGCATGGCCTTCCAGTTCTCATCTTCAGTGACCTGTTCCTCTATTCCAGTTACTAACTTCAATATAACACCTTGAACCTTATAAAGAAAATGTCTAATTAAAATTTCTAATTTCTAATTAAAATTTCTAATTAAAAAATTTCTAATTAAAGGAAATTTCTAATTAAAAACTCTATTCTGTCTTTCCATCTTCCTTCAGTTAAAATGGCAACCTATTAGCCCATTACTTTCTCACCATCCTAGCCTGTTCAGACTCTTCCTATCCTTACTTTGTACTTAATCCACAGCCCCGCCTTATAACCACTACCTTGCAAACTTTTAAATCTGTCTCTCCCTCTTTTGAACTTACTAATAATCAAAACTCAAACACCATATGAATTCAGCCTTCTAGTTTTTTATTCCTTGGACCTTAACAGCTGAAAGTTACTGAAGGGGAGAATCCTACAACTAGACAAACTAGTGTCACTTTATAAAGTTTCAAGTAGGCAATCCAATATTGTACAGCATCCTTAGCCATGTTTTGCTAGTAACTCTGACAGCTTTCTTTCTCTTCAAAAGTTTTTACTTTCTTCCTTCTTAGCCAGTGACCTTACCTTATACTTTGAGAAAACAGAAAACAACAGTGATTAACTATAGTTTACATCCAACTTTTCTTCTTCTCCTATTACAACAAAGTAAGTGTTCCTGTTTTTATCAAAAGCCAGTTCTTAACTTGTACTCAGCACACCAATTCTTTTCATCTTTCTTGAACAACTATCTCCTTTGGTTATGAACCTCTTCCCTGCCTCAACAGTCTCTTGTTGGGAGTTACCAACTTAATCTAGGCTGGTTTTCTCAATTTTGTTGTTGTTGTTGTGATCCCTTTTCACACTTTATGTGTGCGTTTATTTGTTGCATTGTATATGAAATTTTGTCCCACACAGATATGCAGTTAGAAAACAGAGATGTACTCCGGTCATTTTTTTCAGGTAATCGTGGCTATTATTCTTAGATATTGTATTAAGTTTGACAAGGTAACACATAATATGAGTTCTGAAATCATATCAAAGAACTTTTTCTACCTTCTTCCATAAAACCCAATGGTTTATCTTGTACTCTGAATAGATCTTTTACCCATGCATGATTTTTTAACATCATGCACTGGTCATTTGGAAATAATGGTTCACCAACTTATAAAGTATTTCCAAATGATGACACAGTTAATTACGTAATAGAAAAAAATTGCATTGGTTAAATACCACCAATCTCATCAGAAATGTTTTGGGAAGCTTTCAAGCTCATGGTGGTTGTTATCCACGAGTTTTCCCAAATTTTAATTTTTACCCGAAACCTCAACTTTCATTACTGCCAACAAATGCTGTCAGTTGTTTTCCTTGAAGTGATAAGCTTATTCATTACTTTTCAAGAAAATATCTGCCAAGTAAACAGTTTGTCAGTCATGCTTTCAAGTAAAAACAGCGTTCCATTAAGAAAGCAAGCTGGGGGCGGCTGGGTGGTTCAGTCGGTTAAGCGTCTGCCTTTTTGGCTCAGGTCATGGTCCCAGGGTCCTGGGATCGAGCCTGCGTCGGGCTCCCTGCTCAGCGGAGAGCCTGCTTCTCCCTCTCCCTCTGTCTGTTGCTCTGCCTACTTGTGCTCTCTATCTCTCTGTCAAATAAATAAATAAAATCTTAAAAAAAAAAAAAAAAAACCAGCTGGGTCCGCTTTCAACTCAGCTGCGAGAGTTTTCCCCTCCAGACAACCACAATTCTCGTGTGTAAAAGTGCTTTATGCAGGCTTCCCATTTTGTCTTACAGAATATTAAAAAGATACATACTCAAGCATCAAGATTTAATAATTTTTTTACTGCTTCATAACGAACAATCTTGAAAAAAACTGGCTCCCCCACCCCTTGCTTTAAACTGCAGGTGTGCAGTGTTGAAGAACGGAGACGGTATTTTGGTGCCATTGCCTTGATTTTTGCTCAGGCACCAGCATTTTTACCCACCGTTGCTTTTGCACCCATTAAGTGCAAGTGTCAAACAATAAAAAGGCAAATAACTGCTTAGTATGAAAATAGTTCTGATCTCCTGAAAGAACCATGTACCTCCTAAGCTATCATCATCTTTTGCCTCGATGACTCTAACAGTTCTATTAACTAATCTCCCTGCCTTCGTTCTTGAATTTAATTCCTCCCTCCTCGGTTGCCAGAGTGATTTTTCCTGAATCTCATTAGTTGCTATTTAAGACTCTTCAAAGGCTTCTAATTGCCCTTAGAATGAAATCTAAGTTCCTTATAATAGCCTACAAGGCTCTACATAATTTAACCCCTGCCTATGCTTCCAAATTCTTTTTATCCCTGTTTCCTCTCATTGACTGCCAGTCACACCAGTCATCTTTCATTTCCTTGAAAAATGATTTACTTCAAGGTCTTTGGAATGCACTTTTCCTGTTTGTTCCTGCAGCATGCTATTTATCAAACTCAAACATTATCCTTTCTGAGAAATCTCCCTGGCCACCAAATCTATAGGTTCCCTCTAATTCTTTTTATTTCCTTTGAAGGACCTTCTTAGTATTCAGATAGCTGGATTTGTTTGTCATCTGTGTTCCATATTCTTATATTCCATAAGAGTTCCATATTACTCTATTCTCAAAACTGAAATTCTAGCTACTTTAATGAGTAAGAACTTATACTGGGTCTTACATAATTAAAAAAAGAAAAAAAAAAAAGATTCTGTGGCTTCACCTTCCTGTTTAGGATTTGTGGACTTACCATGTGTGGCTTCTTGGTAACCAGGTGTCTTTGCCAACTTTTTCAATGCAAAATTTTTGAGGCCCATTACTTCCTAAACCAGGAAAATAAGACAAAATTTATCTAGTTCTTTAAACTTTTTGGTTTTGACAACTAGTATATAACAGAACATGTCACATAATCCTATGACTAATACAGAATACAATGTAAATCACTTCTGCCTAGAGAAGCTTCTTATTGCTGCAGAAATCCAGCAATAAGAATTAAATCAGTGGAAAGATTAGTAGCTCTAAAGAATTTTGGTCCCTTTACAATCATCGTAAGGAGCAAAGCAATGGCCAACCAGACTAAGCAGCTTCCATTTTTGTCTTACAAATGTAGCTGATATTAATCATTAATTAGTCTTTCTTCTGGTAGATACCCTATTGAGAGCACAGAAGAATATCCTTAGATTCAAGTCTATTGTGTGACTAAAGCCATTATTATCACAAAATTATCTACAGAGAAACTGCAATAAAACTGCATTTACCCATGAGCTCAGCAAATCCTCCTAGAGGTAAACGGCAGGTTCCAGTGACAAACTGTAATAGTCGCATCCTTACTTCATTGTCTGTCTCCTTCACAAACTGTAACAAAATCAAACTTACTTTAATATAAATACTAAATTATCTCTAGTACTTAAAATAGTAGACACTTAAATTATTCTTAAATTTCTTCAAGAATTTATTAAGGTTAGGAATATGGTAAGTACACAATGAATCTTCAGTTAATTCTCACAAGTATACCACTGGTTGGCCACTACTATTATTACATCCATCTTATGGAGAGAAAATGGGAGGCTTCAAAAGGTCATACCACTAAAAGGTAACAGGTGTTGATCAGTATTAACAATACTATTAACAATACAATACTATTAACAATATTAATAGCTATCACTTATTTGGGGCTCCTGCCAAGCTCTGTACCATATGCTTTTTGTGTGTTTAGCACTTAGAATAATACTTGGAGATAGATCATTAGCATCCCTACTGTATAATAAGCAAACAGAGGCCTAGAGAGAGAAAACACGTTGTCTTTCTCAGACTGCTAAGTGTAAGAACATCTGAACTCCGGTCTGCTAAGGAAGTGGCAGAACATCTGAACTCTGGTCTCGTCGAGCTCTAACGCAGTAATCCTGACCTGAGTCAACTACCCTTCTCTCTGATAAGCTACCAAACACGAACACTTCTCAATCACCATTCTCAATAGTTTGCGGCATTTTCTCCCACCAAATACTATTTTCTCAACTCTTTGGATTCTTTGTACTTGGAAACTTAAACTATGCATTTTGTTAAGATACTTGGTATGTTTACTATCTTTTCAAAGAGGGACGTAAATGTGTAATGTAGTGGAATATAGATTTGAATTGGTCTAAGTATCTTGTAATAGAAGGCGAGTGAACTTATGGGCCAGTCTGAGAGTAGAAATGTATCTTAAAAAATAAAATTTATAAAAAGTAAAAATATAATTTAAAGATAAGGCAAAACGTTAATGATGATCAAAAAGATTTCTGTATAGAACTGTGCTGAGGTACACATTTCATCCAGACATAAGAAACAAAGTTTATTACCACATCTGGCATAAACCAACCCTTTTCCTAAAACAAACCCATTCTGGAAAAAACAGCTATTCACTTGGATTTACATGACTCTAAGCTCAAGCTCCTCAGGTTGACAGATACAGATGTTCAAAGGGAAAGTCAGGGAACATGAAGGAGTGAAGAAGCTAGTAAAGAGCTTAGAAAGGAAGACTGCAGACAACTGCATGCGTTCTGTATGTGATGCAATTCAGATATTTTAGGCCTGAAAATGGATCTATTCCTACTTTTTCATTTTTTATTATTTTTTTTGCAAGCTCTATGCCCAACGTGGGGTTTGAACTCATGACCCTGAGATCAAGAGTCACATGCTCTACCAACTGAGCCAGCCAGTCGCTCCTTGTTTATTTTTTATAATAGGTAATAGTTACACATAGCACACAGTACAGAATTCAAAGGTAGTAAAAGGTAAACAGCATCAAGAGCAGCTTTCACACCTCGTGGCCAGTTTTTTCTCTTCCTTTTCAGAGATAACGTATTCATATACACTTGACCTTGAACAATGCAGTGGTTAGAGGAGCTGACCTTGCGTGCAGTTGGAATCTCAGGAAAACCCACATACAACTTTTGACTCTCCAAAATTTAACTAATGGCCTATTGTTAACCAGAAGCCTTACTGATAACATGGCCTATTGTTAACCAGAAGCCTTACTGATAACATAAGCAACACATATTTTGTATATATAGTATATACTATATTCTTAAAATAAACTAGAGGAAAAGTTACTAAGAAAATCCTAAGGAAAATACATTTATAATACGGTGCTGTAAAAAAATCAACATATAAGTAGACCGGCACGGTTGAAACCCTTGTTGTTCAAGGGTCAGCTATACTAGCATACACTATGAATATATAATAGCACATTATACACAATTTTCTTTTCCCTTTAAAATTGTATAGAAACATCTCATTCTCCAGAATTTTTATTAATTTGCATTAAAAAAAAGTAAAAGAATGATTACGAGGTACAGAATTACAGAACAGGTATATTATAATTTATTTACTCAGTCTGCTCCCAATGGACATTTAGGTATTTGAAGTCTCTGTTAGTATACTAGTAATGGTGCAAAAAATACTCTATGTAGTATGTGACATATTGTGTATGTTGGAATATATCTGTAAGATAAATTTGCAGAAGTGTCTTACAAAAAGATTCCACTTCTGGAAAAGTCTTTCTCTAGTAATAAACAAAATCCCAGGCTTAGTTTTCACTTAAAAATGAAAGTTCAGCATATGTAAACCTGAAGTTCAATCACTGAATTTCTCTAATGAGTTTTAATTAGTGTATTTTTGTGAAGAATATCCCTGGCCTAGAGATTTTAAATTCTTAAACACACAAAATGCAAAATCTAATAAAATGTGCTTCAAGACTAGCATGCAGCACTTGGATGAGACCACTCTATTATAGTTTAAGCTAAAACACCAACAAAAGAAAGGGGAATAAGGGAGAGAAAGAAAAAAAAGGAAGTGATTCTTGGGCATTATCCTCTAGATTATTCTAATTCCCTAGCATACTATCGCCTTCAGAGGAATCAAGTATCTGCATTGACTTTCTCATTAAAAAAACATACTACTGGGACGCCTGGGTGGCTCAGAAGGTTAAGCGTCTGACTCTCCATCTCAGGGCCAGTCATGAGTTTAAGCCCCACACTGGGCTCCTCGTACTTCCAGAATTAAGGAGAATTTATAGAATACTTTGATACTACAAGAAAAAATACACTATACCTACAAGTCTTACCATTAAACTACTACTTAAAGAAGATTCTATCATTCATTCTCCCATTTGGGAAAACAAAATAAGCAATGGAAACTCCTTTAACAAATGTTCACATATTCAACTTCTGATTTATAATTCAAAGACTAAAAACCATGTCCAAAGGCAGTTTCGATTTTAAAAATGGACTGTTTTTTTAAACCACTGTCTCATGAGAAAACATTTTCTTTGAACCCTTTGTTTCAAAAAGATAAAAGCAAAATACCTGCCAAAACCAAATGATTTGCTTGCTGTTTCTTGTATAATGTCGATACACAGTATTTCTCTGCCAATCTGCCAAGTCAACCTCCTGCATGCCACACAACATAACCTGGGAAATAAGCACAGTAGCAGATCAAGTACACAGGTAGTGAAGAGAATAACTGTATGACTCAGATTTGCTAATGAATACTTAGGCACATGCCTAATTATGTGAACATCTAGGTGCATGACAACTAATGATCACAGTAAGCAGATCCAACAAAATTTGTAGCAATTTAGCATAAGGATTCTTTGGTACTTTATCTTTTCCATGTTTACTGAATTCAAACTGAACGCATTTAAAGTTATTATTCTTCAAGAAAAACATTAGCTATGCTAAAAGAATCTCTTACAAAAAAATATCCCAAATTAGGTGTCCAAATTATTAAGTTTCAAACATAAATTTCTGGTTCTTTTTTTCTATCCTATCTTTTTTAATCTATCCTATCTTCTCTATTTAAAGTTAAAAATTAATTTTTCCAGGCTTTGGGAATAAAATACTCTATGCGAAATTTTCAGATAAGCCTGGTGTATTATATATGGATGAAAGCTATTTTTGGCATAATGAGATAGTCTGATACTTATTTCCTTTCTCATGAATTTGAGCTACAATTTATATGCAATAACATGCAGGTGTTTTAAGTAGAGTTAGGTGAGTTTTGACAGATATATACACCTATTTAACCACCATTACAATCAAGATGTAAGATGTAGAATATACCCATCAGGTCCCTTTTTGCAGTCAAAACACCATCTTCATCTTTGGCTCTAATATATGTATGTATGCATGTACATATGAATATATGTTTTTTATTTCACTTGAGCAAATACCTAATAGAACTGCTAGGGCATAAGAGGCTGATATATATGTTTAACATTATAAGAAACTTCCAACATTATCCCAAAGTGGTATTTCATTTAGTTTTAATTCACATTTCACCAATAACGAATTAGTATGTTTCATGTGTTTACTTGTCATCATAGCTTCCTTTGTGAAATAAGTCTGACCATTCTAGAAAATTTGTCTTTTTACTGAGTTGTTTTATATATTATATATATGAAATACATATTATAATGAAATAATATATGTATGAAATAAAATATATAATATATAAATATATAATAGTGTATGTAATATATAAAATAATATATAACAAAATATATAACTATAAATATGTCTATGATATATAAAATTATATATGAAATATATATAAAATATATGATATATAATTTAACAAATGATATAATAATAAAATATAATAATACTTAATTCCTCTCAATATATAATGTAATAATATATATAATATAATGTATGGCTAATTGTTTTGTGTTCTTCTCAAGAAACTTCTGCCCATACTAAGATTTTTCTCCTATTTTCTTTTTCAGCTTTCATATTTACGTTTATGTTTTAAATTAATCTTTCTGGGGTGTCTGGGTAGCTCAGTCGTTAGGTATCTGCCTTTGGCTCAGGTCATGATCCCTGGGTCCTAGGATCGAGCCCTGCATCGGGCTCCCTGCTCAGTGGGAAGCCTGCTTCTCCCTCTCCCACTACCCCTGCTAGTGTTCCCTCTCTCTCGCTGTGTCTCTCTGTCAAATAAATAAATCTTAAAAAAAAAAATTAGTCTTTCTTTCATGGGCTAAAGTAGGAGTCAAGGTGAATTTTCTAACATGTGGCTGTCTAGTTGATCCAGCATCATTTGTTTAAAAGACTTTCTCTTTCCCCACTGAAAAATATTAGCACTTCTGTTGAAAATCATACACCCACATATGATAAATATATATGTGGGTCTATTTCTGGACTCTCTTAGTGTTCCACTGATCTATTTACGTATCCTTTCAACAATACATTATCTCAATTACTACGGCTTTAATAATAATTTTTGAAATGAGGTAGTGAACATCCTCCAAGTCTGTCCTTTTTTTGTGGGATGCCTGAGTGGCTCAGTTGGTTAAGCGTCTGCCTTCCGCTCAGGTCATGATCCCAGGGTTCTGGGATCGAGTCCCGCATTGGGCTCCTTGCTCAGCGGGGAGCCTGCTTCTCTCTCTGCCTGCTGCTCCCACTATTTGTGTGCACGCTCTCTCAGACAAATTTAAAAAAAAAATTGTTTTAGCTTATCTAACACCTTTGTATTTCACTGTAATTTTAGAATCAGCCTGTCCCAATTACTACAAAAAATTCTTCCAGGATGCTGATTGGGATTGCACTGAATATACAAATCAATTTGGAGAGAAATGACATTTTATAATATTGAGTCTTCTAATACATAACATGATATATTTCATTTATTAAAGTCATCTTTAATTTTTCTGAGCAATGATTTGTGTTTTTAGATATAGAGCTCTTGCACGCTCTTGGTTAAATTTGTTTATTTTTTGGATATTTTAGTACATAAAACTTTAAGATTTCAATTTCCAAGTGTTGCTGGTACACAGAAGATATACACTTGATTTTTAAATTATTGGCTTTCGATTCTATACTCTTGCTAAATTCACTGTTATTTCTAGTAGGTTTTTTTTTTTGGTAGGTTCCTTAGGATTTTCTAGGTTGAAAATCATGTTATCATCCATGAATAAAGGTCATTTTTTACTCCTTTCCAGTCTTTATGCTTTTTATTTCTACTTTTGTCTCACTGCACTGGCTGGGCCATCTAGTACAATGGGGAATATAAAGGATGAGGGAAAGTTGCCCTCTTCCCAACCTCAATATGAAATATTCATGGTATCACCAATTAGAATGATGTCAGGGTATCTTTTTTTGTTGATGCCCTTTAACAAACTGAGAAAGTTGCCTTCTAGTCCTAGTGTGTTGAGAGTTTTTACAAAGAATGATTGTTACGTCTTCTCAGTTTAAACAGATTTTAACAATAACCATTATTTCACATAATGGTATGCCTGCCCATTACTGTTATATTTTTCATGGTTAAGAGAGATGATGACTGGAAGTAAAAGAATAGACTAGGAATAACAATCAACATAAAGTAAAACAACAAAAAAAATCTATATTTTCTCACAGCTCTGTACTATGAGCTAACAGCAAATCGGTAACCAATAAGGGCTTTAGTTTCCTTATGTGTAAAAGGAAATTATCATATGGCCCAACTATTTTACAGGGCTGTGTGTGAGACAACTGTAAACTCTACCAAAGGCTATATAAAAGTATGCGCCTATTTTTATCCTTTTACCTCTACTGTTTTAGTTTCATCTTTGCTTTAATGTTGGACTCTGGCCATGACGTCCCTCTTTAACTAGGTGGGCCTCTAAAATAGGAGCTTTTAATGGGTGACATGGAATCTTCTTTTAGGTGTGTGCATTTTAAAGACAAAAATTACTTAATTTTCTTAAGTCTGTGATTAAAAAAAAAGATTAATAGTACTTTAAAAAATATCTTCCATTCTATTCTTTAGATGTGTTTCTGCTAATCTGTACAGTCAAGCTGTTAAAAGAAAGAGACGTTAACCAGATTTATAGAGCCTACGTTATCAGCCAGTCTCAGAGTCCTGATTTTCATGTACTTGCCGGTTTCCAGAAGGCTACTTTCTATATAGGAATATTACTGTATACAATATGTAATGCTAATTTTTCATATGCACATTTGATTATATGAACAAACCAAGTTTCTTAACAGAGAACTGAAGATGGCTAAAGTTAAGATATTGCATCCAAAGGAGGCAGAGAATACCAATATCCTACAGCCCTGCCTATGTTCTAATCTATATGGGGAAAGACGACTTCAAGAATTCACCATAACTAATCATTAGAGAAATATGAATCAAAACCACAATGGGGTATCACCTTACACCCACAAGGGTTGGCTACTGTAACAAAACAAAGCAGAAAATAACAAGTGTGGGCAAAGATGTGCAGAAATTGGAATCCTTGCACACTTTTGGTGGGAATGCAATATATGGTATAGCCACTGCAGAAAATGATAGTTCCTCAAGTAATTAAATACAGAATTACTTTATGATCCAGCAATACCACTCCTGGGTATATACCCCAAACAGCTGAGAACCGTGTCTCTAAGAGATATCTAAAATATCCATGTTCATAGCAGTATTATTCACAATAACCAAAAGGCAGAAGCAAACCAAATATCCAGTGACTGATGAATGGATAAACAAAATGTGCTATATACATATAATGGAATATTACTCAGCCCTAAAAAGGAAAAGAAATTCTTACACATGCTATAATATGGATAAACTATGATGACATTAAGTGAATTAGTGAGCTAGTCACATAAGACAAATACTGCACGAGGTCACTTACGGGAGATTATCAAGAGTAGTCAAACTCATAGTAAGTAGAATGGTGGGGCCAGGGAAGGGGAAAAGGGGAGTTGTTTAATGAATATAGAGTTTCAGTTTTGCAAAATGAAAATCCTCGAGACTAGCTGCACAATAATGTGAGTAATCTTAATATTACTGAACTGCATGCTTAGAAATGTTCAAAATGGTAAATCCTGTTATGTGTATTTTACTCTCTCCCATACCCCCAAAAAGAATTTCTGATATACTTCTAACAATTCTAAATACAGTTAAGACCACTAAGAACTTACGACCTAAAAAACTGATCTTCAGGGCAACTCATCAGAAAACCAGGATTTCATTAAGTTCCTCAAGTTATTAATAAGGTTACACTCACTCTTCAGGACCCCTAACAACGGGCACTGATTAATGATTTTGTACCCATGACATCATCATGGTTCAGAGAACTTAAGACCATCACCCCATGCTAGGATTTCAATACCCCCTGAACACTGGCATGAATAAGAGGATTTAAGATTGTGCCACATCATTTAAAAATGTGTGGACATCCTCCTGTAGAAGCACAAAACAGTTCATCCTCCCAGTAACATTTCCTAAACAGCATAATAAAAGAGCCTCACCTCCAATTCTTTCTCATCAAAGTACTGTAGCCATTGAAGAGGGACGACTTCATTGAAACCATCAAGGAAAGCTTTGGTCTGTTCCTGCACTCCTCGAGAAAAACGCCACTCTGTCATTAAACTGAAAATAAAAACGGTATTTAAAAATAATTTTTTATGGGAGGTGAAAGCTTAGAAACACCAAGGACTAATCAAATTCTTTCTCTTTTTCCAAATACGCTATATATATATATATATATATATACACACACACACACACACACACACACACACACACATATATATATATAACATATATGTTGATGTTGTGTATGTAAGTAGTTTAACAGTTAACACATGCTTCCCTATGAGGAAATCAGTTCCAGCACATCAGTAGCTAAAAAGGATGCTTTTCAAAATGGGAAGTTTTTTATTTGTCAGTAAAACAGTCACATTCGAGCACTTATTTCCTGTGCATGTGTAAACAAATAATCCCAAATAGTGTGTGCTGCTACAGTAAGGGAAAGGCTATAGTCACTCAACGGGTTCTCCTTCCAGCACCAAGGAAGACTTGAGAAGGTTTAAAGCTGGAGAACTGGTTTTTTACATGCTAATTTATTAGAGAAAACACAAAGATTTCCTAACAGAACGGAAAAAATAAAATGAAAATAAAACATTCTGAGGAGACCTATAAAGCAGAGGTTGAGGAGGGAAGTGTAATAAAGAACTAAGGAAGAGAATCTGTATGGCAACGCAGAATCTCCACAAGGGGCCTCTCACTGATAGTAAATGGGTCTGGAGGTCCCTGAAAGGAAAAGCACAGACTACTGATGAGGAGAAGCCACCGATACCAGCAGATAAAAGGAAAGGCAATTTATCCACATTCCTCTGCTTCCTGGGTCATCTTCTCTGCTAAGGCAAATCTTTCATCCTTGCTGCCTCCATAACTGTTCTTCATCAAGTACTCGCCCTCTTTTGTCCACGCCCTCAACTCTACCTTCTACTCTCTCCCCATTTGCCCACATGGGTGTTCAGACTATTACTTTCCAAAAACCTTCCTTCAACCCAGTGTTTCTTTTTAATTATTCTCCCTCCTCTCTTTACCACCACTCCTACTAAAAGAGTACTCTATATGTCACTGTCTCCACTTACAACCTCCTGTTCACCCAAATTTTAAACCACTGTAATGGGACTTTCAACATCTCTCCCAGGGGGAAAAACAAAACAACTTTCTTCATAAATGTCACCAAAGAACTCTAAATTGCCGAGCCCCATGCCCTCTTCAAAATTACTCCCGCTGTATGAACTTCCTGTATGAACACTGGGCGTCAGCATTCCCAAGCCTCACATAGATCTTCCCTGGTCAGTATCACCATTCCCCATCTGATCTAACTTTGGCTACTCCTTTGTTTCCTTCATTGGTTTCACTATTCCAGAAATGGTCAGTATCACTGAGATCTCTGCCTTCTTTTCTCACTATTTACTACTTGAAGATGCTATCATCAATTACCTAAGTTTTAACTATCATAGAAAAGCCAGTACTTCTTAAATTCCCAAATCCTGCTTTCCTCCTGAGATATTAAGATATTAAAGTCCTCTCTCCTTGGGTATCCTGCTAACACATGCAACTATTAACCAATCCAGAAACCTCCAATACTTCATTTGCTAGTATTTTCCCCACTACATGTAATTGGTCATGGAATCTGAACTATTCTATCGCTGTAATATCCTCGAAAATCCATTCCCTCATTTTCATCTCTACTGTGTCCTGTTTCAGGCCTACGATACTGAATTACTAGGAGAATGAAAGAGCTGTGATCAGAACTGTGTTCTGATCTCTGACTACTTCCTTCCATTCATTTATCCCTCCCAGTTCGTCCTCCACAAAGATGCCAGAATTAGCCTTCCAGAAACAATTCTGATCATCTCATCTTGATTGTGGTTAGTTTTTGATCACTCTTGTATTAGAGCACATTTAGGAAATGGAGATTTAGATAACCATCATTACAGAGAAAGTGAAGAAAATGCATATGGTGCGGGATTATAGAATTCAAGGGAACAAAGAGTTTCAAGACAGAGGCTGTGGCAGGTACTGTGAAAAGACCAAGTTAAAGAGGAAAAGTGAGCTGGAAGAGGAACTCTGCTGGGCACGGCCTGGCTCCAGACTAGGCTTCGCTACTACCTGACAGAGCACCCTGGGTGCTTCACCTAGAAATAAAGAAGTCTTTGCAAAGCCCTTTTTAGCCCCACAGTTCTAAATTTTGATCTGGACAAAGATTAGAATGCTTACAGCAAGCAGAAGTGGGAAAGTGAAGGTCACCATTATTGTCTTATTTCAAGAACACTGGTACTGTTGAGAAGAACTTAAATAAATGTACATCAGAGGCAAGAGAAGCTATTTTAGTACATTTGAATTTTTGAGTCCTATCAGAGTATGTTTATAAACTGAGATGAAGATTTGAGTAGAGAGCAAATGACAAAAAAGGATAAATGAAAGGAGGAATGAATGTGCAACAGCTTCCCAGAGGAGTAAACATGGGGTCAAATTAAGGGCACAGAGGAGTTAGTTCTGACATACTCCAAAAGTTCTAGAGATTAAGGTCAATTAGGTGCATTGCCTTACCCAATATATTCATCTTTGTTCTCCTCAGTCACCAGGATATTGGAACCTCCTAACTTCAAGTCATGCGAAGTAACCTTTCCCAAAATTTCCATGTCAACAGAAAAGTACATTTCTAAGCCACATTCTTCAATGTTGTTGTCTCTGGGTGATATAAATATATATTGACTAATTAATATGGTATCTAAATTTGCTTCAAGAAAATGTCTTATTGAAAGATAAACCTTCAAACCTTATCCAGATAAGGGAGTTATAAAATTCAGTATCAATAGATTCCAAATCCTTAATAGTCAGTTTTTTACTTAGCATACGCTTGTAGAATGGTAAAGAGAAACCAGTATCAATAAATTTCCCATGAAAAAGTGCCTGCCAAGAGAAATAAAAAATTTTACTTAAAAATTTATAAAACAATAATTTTCTTATTCAGAGCACAATAACAGAGAAATCATGAGGCGTCACAGGCCAAAATAAGCACTTAATAAAAGTAACCAGGATAAATCATGAAAACCAAAATATTATGTAAAATGCTAAGTATGAAACACAAATTACAGAGGTAAATGACTTCAAACACTTAGCTCTATTATGTCCTATCAATAACTGTCAATGAGAATGTTAAAAGAACAGTATCAAACCCCCACTCTTTCTAGTATGTTTTATAAATTAAATTAGCCTAAATGGATGCAGAAATACAGATGGAGCCTCAGGGCTCCTGTGAAGACCCCTCCTCCACTCCTTTCTGACCATGTTGCCTAAAAGATTTGCAGGACCAATGCCATCTGCCTTCATTCATGCTCACAACAGCTAACACAGGAAGTGCCAGAGCCCCTCACACCCTGTCTCTCACCAACTGCCCATCCATCTCAAAATCCAATTCCATTTCTCACACCTCCCCTAACTCCCAAAACCATCTCTATGCTTGCCTTCTGAAGCTTGTGATCCATCATTATACTCGTATAATGAGTATATCCCCCATATACTCGTTCTTTGAAGATCCTTTAGCATCTTGATTTAACAAACATCTAGCATTTTTCTGAAGACTGCTTCCACCCCAAGTCCTCCCACAGGGGTGCTGTTTCTCTCCCATCCCCCTCATGTCACCAGGCCTGCAAGTAGGGCAGGTGTTGCTCATTACTAATTCCTCCTCCCCAAATCTGCCCATCTTAAAGCTCATGGCTTCATACTTCCATGAGTGGGCTCATGGCCACATCTCTGCACCCACTTAGCTGCCATCAACCCTAGATCTCTGAGTTTCTCCTTATTACTCCCTCAATACCTCAATGATGGTGTTCTTCTACACCATCATAATTTTAGACATTTCAATATCTACAATGATGATTCTCGTACTACCCTGACTTTTTAGTCCTTTCAGTAACCTTAGTCTTTCACTTAGCTAAACATTTTTGACATCATACCTTAGATACTGCTATTAGCGATAACTGCATTCCTTCACAAACTCAATTTCGACCATCATCTAATTTTCTAGCTCACTGCCTTTTGCAGTGATATTTGCAATTTCTGACACCCCCCCCCCCCCGGGATCTAAAAAATACATGCAACCTTATCGCTGTTTCTCAGCTTCTCAACAAAGTTATTTCTCTCCTTATTCAGTATTGATTCCATCATCAATCACTACAATTACTCCAGTGTGTAACTTCAAACCCAGCCTCTCCTCAAAGAAATTCTGGCAAAATTCAAAGCCCAGCTAAACACAACCCTTAACCTACTGCATGCCTATGCCTGGGTACTGGAACATGCTAGAAACGTATATACAACCATGCTGACTACTTCATGACCAACAACCTCCAGTGGGAACTTAGTGCTGCCTGATCATCATATTTCCCCACTGTACTCCCTCTCCCAGGTGACTGTTATTCCTCAAATACTTTTCCCTACTCCTCACTCTGAGCTAATGATCTTGCTTTCTATTTCAAGGAGGAAACAGAAGCCACCAGAAGAGAATTTTTGTATGTTCCACCACATCTGCTCACGACTAGCATCTGAATCTATATACTCTATTAAGTTCTCATATTTCTATGTGTGCTACACAGATCTCTTCATTTCTCCTACTCAATGTCACTGCTCCTATATTCCCTATCTCTTTGACTTCATCAAACTTTTCTTCTTACTTGATCATTATCTGCATGTAAATGTTTTATTCTCCTCCCATTCTAGATACTGCCCAATTTCCCTATCACCCTTTATAGCAAACTTCCTTAAAAGATTTGTTTATATTTGTCATCTCCATTTCTCTTTCCATTCTCTATGGATTTTACTCCCACCAATCAATTGTTCCTCTCCACTGCTCCTGAATCTTTCCCCTGGCCAAATCAAATGGTTACTTCAAGATCTCATCTTGCTTACCATACCAGCCCTGGACAGGGCTGACCATCTTTCCTTGTCTTCTGGCAACTGTTCTTATTTGATTCTCCTATCTCCTCCTCCTCAGCTCTTTTGCTGGTTCCTTCTCATCAACTTGACTTGCAAATGTCCTTAAACTTTTTCTGTCCACCCTTATTCCTTAAACAATCACATAGCCCTAACATAGCTAGATACCCACTCATCACCAGACTTACATACCCAACACCCTGTTCTATATCTCCATGTGGATGTCTACAGGTATCTTCAACTTAACAAACCAAATCCAATTTTTTTTTCCCCAAATCCGAATTCTTGATTTTTCCCAACCTCCAATATGTGCTCTTGCCACAACCTTGCCACCTTAGGAAACAGCAACTGCAACCAAACACACACGCCATAAATTTTGGTGCCGTATTTGACTCTCTCACACTGTGTATCTAAGCTGCCTGAAAGTTCTGTTAGTTCTAACTACAGAATATATCCAGAATCCCAACCACTTTTCTCACTACCTCCATTGTTAGACCACTCAAGTTCAAGCCACTATCACCTCTCACCTGGATTGTTGCAAATGGTCTCCTTGCTTCCACTGTTATTCTCCTCTGCCCCCAATTACAGTCTCTTCTACACAGCAGCCCGGTAAACTTAATAAGAGCTAAATCAGATGTTACTTAGATCGTGTCATTCCCTGCTCAAAACCCTTTAGTGAATTTCCTAGAAGTCCCACACAATACCTTTTAACCCTATCTCCCACCAAATTCTCTCATATATAATCTGCTCCACACATGCCATTTTTCAATCAAAAATATAAAGCCAGGGTGCCTGGGTGGCTCCGTCAGTTAAGCGGCTGCCTTCAGCTCGGGTCATGATCCCAGGGTCCTGGGATCGAGTCCCGCACTGGGCTCCATGCCCAGAGGACAGCCTGCTTCTCCCTCTCCCTCTGCCTGCCACTCTGCCTACTTGTGCTCTCTCTCTGTCGAATAAAGAAATAAAATCTTTAAAAAAAACAAAAATATAATTCCACATTGGAGCCTTTTTTTTTTGCTGTTCCTTATGTCTAGAATGTTATTCTCCAAGATACATGCATCATTCAATCCCTTGCTTTCACATTTCTGTTCATGCATTACCCCCCAGAGTCCGTCTCTAATCGTGCCATATAAAAAAGCAACATTCCTTTTCCTTCGGCACATATTTATGTATTATTCTGTCTCCCTCTGATAGAATTTAGATCCCTGATAGCAGGGACTGTGTCTCTTTACCATGGTCTCATCTCTGTCATACTATGATGCCATAGTCGGTGCTTAATAAATATTTGCTAAGTAGAAAGAAAGTACGAATAAATAGAAACACTTCTGAAAAGACAAGGTTTCTGCAAAGCTCTGAAAATTCCCAAAACATCAGTCAAGTGCAATTGTTATACAACTCAGATTTTCCTTTTATTCAGAAGTAGTCACACCATAATTAAGCTTTAATTTATAAAATGAAAGGACTCTTAAAGACTAAGCGGCTACATCAATAATCCTTATATTCATAATCTTGATTTCATACAGGTACTCAAAAAATATGGTACTCTCCTTTCTAGGCAGACTTCCTTGGTAACAAAATTTGTGAATATATATAACGAAGGATAACATGGATCATTATTTTAAGTCCTCTCCAAAATACTTCTGAAATAAACAAGTTTAAATAAATAAATGAATAAATAAATAAAAGAAAATAAGGACTTACCATAGCAATAAAGCGACCAATAAAACAGAAGTATGAAAGATGGTCTGGGTTAATGGTTGATGCTGGATTTATTTGAAGACAATAGTTGTTCTTGCCAGCATACTCAAATAAGCAATACATGGGGTTCAAAACTTCATGTGAAAGCAAGAAAAACCATTCTCTAAAAGAAAATAATATTTTTTAGCATTCGTACATACATGAATTTAAAAACAAATCTTAAATACACCCATGCACACATCATATCTCTACTCAACAGCCTTTCCTAACTCTGCTGACCAATTCCTCAGCCCTCCAGTTAAGTCTTCCTAAGATCTGGCCCTCCACTCAGTTACCTGCAGTTCCTATGATGCCATACTACAAACTCACTGCTACTCACAGATAATAGGCTTATTTCTCTGCTATACTTTTGTTTGGGTATGTCTCCTCAGTGTCAACTCCGCCTATGTAGGTCCCACTTTTGCATTCAGTCCAACTGAGACTCATCCCACTTCAATTTTTTGAAGCAACTTTCAGCATATTTATTTGTATCGATCACTGAATACTTTGTGGTACTGTGGTAACAATCACAATATTATTCATTTTCCTGCACATGACCTGCCCATCCACTAGACTAAAAGCTTCTCAAAAGCAAAAGCCGTCTTCATATATATTTTTGTATCCTTAATTCACAGGCATTGTAGGATCTACATGCAATAGGTTTTAGTAAGTATCTGCTGGTGATACTGACATAGACAGCACTGCTGCTATGGAACAGTTTTAGTTTTATTGCCAACATATTACAAATGGAACTAAAATTAAAGACATGGAGTCTTTAAATGGGATAAGCATTCTCTAACTTATTACCACCTATTTTCCCTTATTTATCAAAGTCTAATAATGAAATCCAACTAGATAAAAGATTAATAATACATATCACAAAATACATCCAATCTGCAAGACTCTCTTCAACAGCCATTTCTTCTAAAGCAGGGTTCCAAGCTCAAATGCTTATAGTGATCAGTACACATGGCTTCTTTCTCTGTAGGGGCTTCACATTCTCTACTTAGCCACAATCCTCCATTCTTCATTATATCCCTGATAAAAGTTATTACCAGTTTTAGGGAAGAATTCTTTCTAGGCAGATAATCATTGTCCTTAGATGACAGTGCAGTGGTGGGCACAGAGTGAAAAAGATGTATCTATCCTACAGGGCTGAATCAGCTATGCAGATTCAGCCAACTGATGCCATGTGAGAAGGTGGGAACGTGGGTTTAGGGTCTTTAAAGAGAAGCCAGAAATCTTGATTCTTAAGCATAATCTAGTGATTTTCTTTAATGCTATCAAATAATTGAAAAAATTTAAAATCACAATGGGAGCCATTATTAGGCAGGCTAAATCTGGCCTGGAAGCCCATTTACAAAAGCTTTTCTAAAGCTTTAAAAATATCATTTAAAAAAAAAAAAAATCATCTTAGAAACTGCCTGACTGGTAGAGAAAGGACTCTTTCCCTAAACAAAATCAACTAACAAATGATAAAAACCAATTCACAAAACTAAATCCAGTCCCAGTAGTAGTTGAACCAAGTGACTTCCTACTGTGACAAGGCTAAGGTAAAACATGCCCCCAGGGGAAAGGACTGACAAATCTGTGATAATGGGTTCAGAAGCAAAAAAAAAAAAAAAAAAAAAAAAAACCACTAGAAATAAACTTTCTAGTTGCTGCAGATCACTTTTAGCAAAGAGCAGCCCAGAGAAAACTGAATACATTCAAAAGAAGAATGCCTATACATGGTATCTGATCTATATACCTCGCTCGACATTAAAAGAAAAGAAGGAAAAATTCTAACTAACAAGAAGTGGAAGAGTTCACGTTCAACATATCCTTTACTGTACTCTCAAATAAACTAAAGAGATAGTGGAGGTTGAGAAAATTATGAGACAACAGATGAGGTAGCAGAGCCTAGTGAAGAAAATGAAGAAAACAGTAAAGCCACTAATGAAGAAAAATCACATTAGAAGCAACAAAATGTAGGGCGGTACTGCATACAGTGACATGAGGACAGGTTTGAGAAAATCAAAACAAAACTGAAAAGCACAAAGATAAAAATAATCAGAGAAAAGATGACAGACATGTAAGACTGACAAAGAAGATTCCACATACCCATGATTGATGTTCCTGAAGAAAAATGGAACAAATGGAACAGAAAAAATATTCAAAGACATAATAGAAGAAAATTTCCCTTAAATTAAGAAAGATCTTAATATGTTCCTAAGAAAAGATATAAAACAATCAACAATGAAATTAATGAACTTCAAGGAAAAGGACTATGTGGGCATCCAAAGGGGAAAAAAAAAGTTCCCTACAAGGGGCTGGCCTTCTTCTACTTCACATGCTATAACATTCAGTGCTAGACGACAGTGAAGTAATGTCTACAGAGTAGTGGAGAAACTACTATTGCATAAGAAATTTGTATCTAGTGAAGTTGTTTATATATAAAAGCAACAGAAAATACATTTTCAAACATGCAAAACTAAAGGAGTATATCACCCTTGTGAACTCCTGAATAAATCAAAACATGAATACATGAATCAAAATTAAGAATTCGGGAATAAAAAAATGTTATGGAGTAACTGAATATACGCATTAAACCCTAAAAGTAGGGGCGCCTGGGTGGCTCGGTGGGTTAAAGCCTCTGCCTTCGGCTCAGGTCATGATCTCAGGGTCCTGGGATCGAGCCCCACTTGGGCTCTTTGCTCAGCAGGGAGCCTGCTTCCCCCTCTCTCTCTGCCTGCCTCTCTGCCTACTTGTGATCTCTCTCCTCTCTGTCAAATAAATAAATAAAAGCTTTAAAAAATAAAAATTAAAAAAAAACCCTAAAAACATAAAACTAAACCCAAACAGGTGAGATAACTGTAAGTACAGATAAGCATATGAATGTTACAAAGTCAGATACTGTAAAAAATAAAACCGTATTTCATTTCTAAGGTAGATCTTTTTAAATGCCTGAACATTCCTGAAATTGAGATAAATCACAATAGATGTGATATGAACATTTATTGTGCTATGTAGTGTTTCTTTTCTGAAAAAGCTTAATAATGCACTAGAGAAGAAAATTAACCAAACCTCTGATAATCCCACAAATATGCTCCCATCTATCTCTTTTGCCCACTGTACAAAAATTGTGATTTTGTAATTCTGTACACCTCTGGAATATTAGTTTAAAAAGATCTGTTCCTATGAAAAGCAGGTTTAATTCTTTTAAAAGATTTAATGAGAGTGTTCTGCTAAAAAATCAATTGTCAAATTATGTTTGGGCAAAGCAAAAATTTTCAAAGTTGTTCATTAAAAAATTATTAAAAATTAAAAGGATTTCCCACTCATACTGGTTCATATTTTCCACTATTAACAATGTATTTAATGAATGTGAAAAACTATTCTCAAAAGGACTCAGATTGGATTAAAACACAAACATAAAACACCATTATAATAGCAAAAGTTAAGAAACAACTTTATGCTGATCCATTAATTATGATATCTACATACAATGTAATATTACACAGCCATTAAATAAAAGAGAGTATTAGCACCATTAAATAAAGAAGTATTATTAGCTCCACACAGGATATAAAAAGATGTCCATGAAATACAAAACAATAAAATGAAGTTGCTATATCGTGCATGTTGTATGATCAATTCTGTTTAAAAAAACAGCAAATGTGCATTATATCACACATACATACAAATTTATATATATGCAAAGAAAATGTATAGGACAACCATGACAGTTATAATAATGCTTACCTCTAGAATTGTGCTAATATTTTAATTTTTGTTTTTAAAAATAACTCTGGATTGCTACTGAAAAAATGTATCTTTTCAAGAATACATCCATTGCATACAATGGAGACATACTTATTTCAAAGCAGATGTGTGTTTTTTATTTTACCTTGCTAGACCACCATAATCAAGTCCTTCTTCTCCTCTAAATATTACATATAATCGCCTTCTCAAGTCATAGGGTTTTAAGGCCATAATCTAATTAAAAACAAAAACATGGATACTTCAAACACTCATACAGCATAAGCTTCTTCCAAAACAATTCAATTTAAATTTCATCTGCATTTCCAAAATTACACATTTCCTTATCTCTACAACAATGCCTTTAACTCGAGATCAGTTGTGTTCCACAAACCAGTAGAGATATACCTTACTCAATTAAGCTTTCTGTGATTCACCTTCTAAAATCTCTTTCCCCTCTTCTAGTATTAAATGGTAGTTCTACTTTGGGTTAGTGGCAAGAGAGAGAAGAGTGACACAGAAAGCTTTTAAGTTTAGAAAATATTCCTTCCCCTGTAGCTCCCCAAATTTTACCAAAATCTTGTAAAAGGTGACTTGTAAATTTTTCTAACTAGCAACATCTGATGAGAAGCAAAAGAGCTTGTTCTGGGTCCTGCTTATACCACATATGCCATTTCTCAGTAAGAAAGAAACTCAGCTAAAGCAAAGGATTTATACAATATGTAAACCCAATTTTCATAATCCTTAATAGCTTACATTAGGATTCTATCAAACAGGCTTTACTTTTGGATAATAATTACTTCCACCACACATGTCAAAACCAAAGCCAAGACCGGCACGTCCGGGTGACAGCAGAGCTCACCAGCAGGACTTCGCCTCATAGGCAGTCAAGCACATCAAACAGACCATGCTTCTCCACACATCAGAGAACAAAGCAAAATAAAGTCTTCCAATAATCTGGATGTACACTTACTACAAGAAAGCTCAAACAGCTTATAACAAGCTAGGAATTTATTAACTCAAACCAAAAAAAGTTTTGATAATAGCTACATTAAGTATATTGCCCAAATTCCAACAGCTAGTAAAATTAAGTTAGGATTTGAACATCTGATTTTTGAGTGCTGCTATTTCATTTTGGCTTGTTTATCTAAAAATAAAAATCCCTGTGTACCTGTATACACAGGGACTTTCAGTTCATCATTGTAATACTTTTGGGGGGCGGCGGGAATGAGAAGACTTTTAGGAATATTCTCCACATCATCAGAAAAAAAGAACTGATAATATTTTGATTCTGCAGATGATTCAGGAAAGGCAGACATATTAACATTTATTCATTCACCATATGTTTACTGAATACCTGCTATGTGCAAGGCACTATTCTAGGTACTGAGCATAACAGAAGTAAATGAAGTGATTTGTGCTCCCATGGGAGCTCTAGTAAGGGAGACAAACAAATGGGTCACGTGGTGCTAAGTGTGAAAAGAATACATAAAGGGCTAGAATGGGACTATGAGGGAGGTGAGCAGAGACTCCCATCTTAACTATTGTGAGATCATAATCTTTAAACTGAAACCTACAGGAGGTAACAATGAACATTAGGGTTACTGAAGGGATACTTAAATGGAATAGAGTATCTATACTGATTTAATTTTAATTTGGTAATATTATCAAAGACTTAAGTTTGAGTTAATGAAGTCTTAGAAAAGTAACTGTCAAAATGTGTCAACTTGTTCCAGAAGCTGTTTAAGCTTCATTTAAAATGGACTTAATGGTAAGAGTTATCTTAAAGGAATGTTGTGAGGACAAATTAAATGAAATGATACTTGTAAGATGCCAGTGCCAAGCATGTGGCAATCATTCGCTACATGATGGGGTTTATTATGACTATTATTATAATGGACACTCAGTAAGTGGCAGTCATGGTTTAAAGTTTCTAAGCCCTAACTCCTTTTATATATATAGAATATAACTGTTTATTCTGATAAAATCTTCCTTACCTGTTGGAAGGAATCTTCGAATAGTGTCTGCCGGGATACATTGATCTTTACATGACTGGGTAGTGCATTAGACTAAAAACAAAAATAATATCGTGATATCATGTAAGCTGCACTACAGGCATAGTATAAAGATAAGACTAAACGATTATGAATATAAGATTTATTTACCACTGTAGTACCTGGCACAAATAACGGAAGTGAGCAAGTTTCCACCTAAAGCTGCGTTCATAAGCAATCTGTGGACCACCTTTGGTTCTAAAGAAAAAAAAAATATTAATTCAAAATAAAATTGGATATATAATACTCATTATGAAATTGGAGTATACCAGAGTCCTACAAATGACCACAGGAAAGTTATTTGCTGGGAGAGAAGATACATTTGGTGGGCCAAGAGGCTTGCACAATGCGGACACACACACAGAGACTGTATGTATGTATGGGTCTTTTGTAAAGAAGATAGTTATATGAAATGTTAAAGTTTATTACTGACTATTAAAAAAAAAACCCAAAACCTCTGATAATACTTAAATCTAAGGAGGACAGAAGCTTTAGACAGAAGAGACAAGGAAATTCTACCACAACTTAAACCTATGAAAGAAACACTGCTGAGATAGTATGCAAAGCAAAAGCAATTTCTTTTCTTTTTTTTTTTTGTTCCCATTACATTTGTTTTGTTTTGTTTTTTATTTTTTAATTAACACATAATGTATTATTTGCCCCAGGGTACATGTCTGTGAATCCTCAGGCTTACACATTTCACAGCATATACCCTCCTCAATGTCCATAACCCAGCCACCCTATCCCTACCCACCCCTACCCCCCAGCAACCCTCAGTTTGTTTCGTGAGTTTAGGAGTCAAGATAGGATCAGGAAGGAGACAAACCGCAAAAGCAATTTCTAAGAACAAGTGACATCCAGGTCACACAGCTCAACTGATCAGTGAGGGAAGAGGCAGAGTGAGTGGCATGGAGGGACAGGTTCGATTCACATTGAGAAGGCCTGGGGATTCTGCCTTTTGAGGGAGAACCTAAGATACAAGCATAAAGAACTTTCATGATCTTAGAGAATATTTTGGAATGGATGGAAAATGTTCTCTTATGTTGTTAAGTTAAAGTAGATTCATTGAACAAATATTTGTGAAATATATAGTATTACCTGACATTCTTCTAGATGATGAGAGTGTTATTTGTTAATAAAACAGGTAACAAAACCTGTTTTTGTGGAGGTTATATACCAGGGAAGGGGACAGACAAGAAACAGAATAAAGAAGTAAACTATATATGAAGTATGTTAGAAGGGGATAAATGTTTTATCACTCCTGCTCCTCAAAGAGGAGAGGGAGGGAGGGAGAGAGAGAGATAGACAGAAAGGCAGTGTAAAAAAGATATGAAGTGGTATAGTGAGAAGTTTAAATTTCTGAAATGGGTGAACAGCGCTGAGTTCACGAGCAAATTAATATTTGAGCAAAAACATGGAGGGCATTAAGTCATGTACATATTTGGGGAAAGAGCAGAATAAAAGCTAAGACCCAGAGGTAAAAGCCAGGTGCTTGAAGTATAGCTAGGGGGCCTATGAAGCTGAAGTAGAGTGAATGAGGGAGAAAACACAGATGAAATTGAAGAGATAACAGGGGTCACATTCTGTAAGGCCATGGAGGCCACCGTGAGGACTCTCCTTTTCACTCCGAGATGTGAAATCACTGAAAAGTTTTTGTGTGAAGGAATGACTATACTTAATAGAAAAAAAAAAAAAAGTCAGTCCTGTTGCTGTATGGAGAATAACATTATATGAGATGTGGTAGAAAGCAGAGAAACAGAGGCACTACTCCAGGTGACCATGTGGTAGCAGTGGATGTGATTAGACCTAAGTGGATTCTGGACATACTCTGAAGTTGAGGTAGCTAGAAATGTATTGTGTCCCATGCTCCTAAATTAAATGAGATAGGAATGCAACCGACCCCTGAATTAACAATTAACAATGTAGATGGAGATCACTGGTGTCCTTAACAAGTTCAGGGTCAGTGGAACTTCCTTATAGTCTGTTTCAAAGAGAAATTACAAACAGCAATGTAGAGTTAATGCTTTCAGGTACTTTTTCTGTAAAGGGCAGCAATAAAAATGAATTTTCACAGAATTAATTTAAAAGGTAAAATGTTGTGTTTTTATTTAATTTAGGAGAAATACCAGCTGATGAGAATAATTTGGTAGAAAAAGAAAAGCTGATGATGGAGGATAGAAAGATGGTAACTGCTGGAGCAATTAAATGGGAAAGAGGGGGGAAATATCTAGAGTGCCAGCAAAGGGACTGGCCTTTGATAAGAAAATGATAGTTCATCTATAGGATCAAGAAAGAAAACAGATGCTGGGAGGTGGGCAGATGTGACAGTAGGAATGAGCAAACAAACAAACAAGAAACAAACAAACAAACAAAAAACCCTTTTATGGTTGCTTCTATTTTCTTAGTGATGCAAAGATATCACACCTAAGATTAAGGATGAAAGTGAGCTCTGTTTTAAGATATTTTTATCTGGAAAATTCAAATGTGTTAACATCTCATTTCTTTATGATTTATAGTACCATGATGTGCAGTTAAGAGCACAGACTCTGTGAACAGACTGCCTTGGTCTGAAACCAGCTCCATTCCCTTCCGTCTGGTTTTGCACGAGTTGGTTATGCTCCCTAAGCCTCAGTTTCTGCACTGAAAAAGGGAAAATAATAGTATCTATCTCAAGGGGTTGTTGGGAAATAAAATGAGCTAGTTTATGCAATGCTCTTAGAACAATACTCTGCACATAGCAATCACAAGATAAATATTTGCTATCATTATTATTAACACATTATGTGCTACAAATTCATTCTGTAGTAAGGTAAAGCAAAGATGGGTATACCAGGCTATTACTTATATAGGTTCTCTTGATCCACAAAGTACAATCTGTTGCTAAACTTGAGGCTAAATTTTTATGTCCTCATTAAACAGCATTTAAGAACTTCAGGTTTTCACTTACACAGATGATTTCCCATTGCGAGGATCTTTGAATGTTGTTGTTCTTGTATTATGATCAACAAAGTACCTAACACCTTCCCGAGTATACCTAATTTCCCAGCCTTCTGGCAGGGGTTCTTCATTCTGTAAGCTAAAAGATAAAGTTACCGTCACAAGGTGAACATTTTCTAGGTAATAAAAACATCCGAATCAAGGTTTGCTTGATTCTATCTACAGATCTACATAAGATGACTTAGTTAAGGCCTTAGTACACACATACCCTTGAGTTCTGGGATCTTCCCACTGGGTTGTTTTTGTGTTATGATTCACAAAGTAAACCCTGTCGGTTGAATCCACTCTTTTTTCTAAAAAATAGAGTGAGCACAGCATTTAATGACTATTTACTATATATACCTTCAGATATTTTTACCAACAACATATTAGCTTACCCCAGCCTGGTGGCAAAGGCCCATATGGGTCATTTTCTGCAGCTAACATTGAAGCCTGATTGGAGAAATGGTTGGAGGAAAAAAATAAAAACATTACTTTAATATAAAAGCAGAGATAAACTAAGTACTTGGTAGGACCACATTTTATAGTAGTTTTCTAAAAAATATGATAAAGGAATGTGAATATAGTGATTTCAAGACACAAAGTACATTTAAAAATGTCATGAGTTAAGAGGAGTCCATCAGTTGATAAAATCAGTTTTTCTAAGATGATTTAGAAATAATATACTGAGATCAATATTTTAATTTTTTAAAGTTTTAATTTAATTAAATTTCAGTTTAATAATTAATTTTTAATTTTTTTAGACCTTCTATAATAATTAGGAGTGAAATGAGAGAGAAGAGCATATAGAAAATTGTGGTGTTTAAATGAAAAATATTATTTGTTTAGAAGTATAATAATCACAGTTCTCTTCAAGACACATCTATTAATAAAACCAACATTAAAATCCAGTATCATCTTTGTACAAGTAAACTTTTATCTTAATATTAAACATTCATGCTTACATATATTATAACGCAGAAATATATTCAGAAGAAAATATAAACATTCTACCAGCAATTTTAAAAGAATGATAAATATAAAAATCACCTGAAAAATTACATCTTAATGATAGTTATGCATTTTGATAAATATTTTATAACCTTATAATAGGTGCTGTTAATTTTACTCAATATCCAATTCCCATGCCTCCTTCCATGACACTCAAACCACTGTTTTGTTCGAGGTAGCAATGTGTCCATCTAATATTCCACTCCCAGCCTTCCTCACAGCTGAGCTGGTAGAATGACCAATTCTAGCCAGTGAGTACTGGTAGAAGTCCGTGGTAAGGGCATCCCTTTTCAAGTAAAAAGGCAGGGATTGTGAGATAAAAGCCATCTGCCCTTCTCATTCCCCTTTCCCTATCTTTTGTACGCTGGGGAATGAAGCCCAAAGGGCAGCCGTTCTGTATGACTGAGGTAAGCATGAACCATGGTAACAATGCACGAAGAATCTGGGTAGCAGGTGGCATTAGTAATGTATGTATGAGCCTGGACTTTCATCCCAGACTTGTGCTATAGTTAGATAATTACATCTCAACCCATTTAAGGATGTTCTCTGCAGAACACACTTCTACATCCCTATGACTTAATTCTGCCCTGTTTCCCCAAGGTTTTCACATATACAGCTAAGTTGACCCAAAACAAAAGCACACAGTACGTAATTTCTTCTTTACTACATACAGCTAAACAGTGAAACCTTACTACAGATTTCTGTACAAGTTACCAAAAAACCAGCAATTGGTGGCAACAAGAGATGCTATGTAAGCTGGGTTGGCCCACTCCCTCTCTGCTGGCTACAGATCACCAGGAGAATGGGTCAACCTGCAAATGGGCATTTATTATTTAACCTCTGAAGAAAACGGAGCTGAAAGAGCCAGCCTGAAGCAGGATAATGAAAAAATAATTATTTAAGTTTTCTTTTTATATCTTTCCTATTTCCTCCCTATCTGCTAGCCTCTACATTTTAGGTTTTCAAGTTGCCTCAAGACACTCCCTAGACACCCCCACTTCCTGTGATCAAACCTATTTAACAAAAGTCTCCCTTTACCCCCAGTCTTCTTGTGGATGTTTGCTTATGGCAAGAAATGAACCATCAATTGGTCAAATTTTCAGAAAGCTTAGATATTTTGGACAACACTATCTCCAATCCCAGGAATATCTCTGGTAGGCCAAACACATGAAAGTGTTGTTTCTGAGAATCTGGAATGGGAATCAGAACAGCGAGAAAATGGCAAGACTGGTCTTCAGTAAAATCAGGAGCAAACAAAATGATTATAATTAAAGGCAGAGAACTGGGAATTAGGAAAGCCATATTATTTCATTAAGAAATTTCACTTACGAACTACCACTTAATAAAAACAAAAACTGTAATTATGTTAGTAAACTAGAATTAAAAAAAAACTTTGTATGTATATCAGAAAGAATTATTATTTATTAAAGAGTAAATAAAAAGTACCTTGCAGTGCAGTCTATAACATTTAAAAATCACCAAAGTAGAAAAGAGCAAATGCCTGGAGGAAAGAGTTGTACTGACATCTTACAATCTGCTATTACCGAATAGAGGTATCGCTGGTTGAACTGTTGCATAGCTCCCTGCAATTGGTTCCGCTGAGATTGCCACTGCTCAAAGTTTCGAACAGACTCCATTGTAGGCCGCTGCCAGGTTGTTGTTCTGGTGTTATGATCCACATAATAAACTCTGCCACGATCATCAACTCTTCTTTCCCAACTACCACGAACAAAACAAGTATTAATAAAAATTAAACAGAAACTGGAAAGTATTTAGTTAACAGTTCACTCATGTAATTTAAAAATCAGTCAGAGACACAACATAACATTAAAATTTTTAATATGTAACTTGCTTTTTTTTAGCTAAATTGCCTTCCCATTCTACCACTACATGATTTCTGAGAACTGTCTAAAAAAGGGGCCAAAGACTGAATAGTCTCAGTATCAATCTGGCTACTCTCCCTCTTTTTCTGGTTAAGAAGCTACTGAGTACTCACTGTACACCTAGCGATCTGCCCCTGTAGCCACTGCCCAAGTTCAGGGCTGTAACTTAACTCTTACAGGTCTTTAATCTTCCTGCTGTTATCCAGCTGCTGAACACAAATGCAGATTCAATCATGTCATTCCATCTATCACAGCTCTCCCACATGGCATAAAAATGAACCCATTCATCATTTCAGCCTCATCTCCCCTAAGATCTTTGAAGAGAGAGCCAAATCAACTACTTGCTGATCCCAAGTGTATCATATGTCTCACTTTGTCATCTCTTTGTCTGAATATTCCCTCAAAACAAAATGCCCTTTCCTATTTCACCACCAACTGAAGTTCTCCCCATCCTCCCGGTTTCAGAAACTGTTAAGTCAATTTGTGCCATTAACTTAGTTATGTAGCTTATTTGAGGGATAAGGCCAGCCTAGAGTTCTCCTACTTGCCCCACCTCAGCTCCCTTGCAAACACTTCCTCTCTGTGCCATTAACTCATACAATGATTTAAGAATCCTTTCAGCAACCAATCTCACAAAAATAACATTTCTTGCTTTGAATTTTCTGGACTTGGAATGTGTATTATATTGGTGGACTTTAAGTTACATTTGGAAGGACAGATATTCTGAGTGAGTAGCAAAGACAATAAGGAAAATATTGCAGGTACAGGCAGAGTGGGGTTTTTTTTTGGTATGTATGTATATACGTATGAATGTATGTATTTAAAAGATTTTATTTATTTGAGAGAGAGCACAAGCGGAGGGGGAGGGGCAGAGGGAGAAGCAGGCTCCCCACTGAGCAGGGAGCCTGATGCGGGGCTCCATCCCAGGACCCTAGGATCATGACCCAAGCCAAAGGCAAATGCTCAACAAACTGAGCCACCCAGGTGCCCCTCGGATAGAGTGTTTGAGAAGAATATAAATAATATAATTCAACTAGCTATAGCACAGTATGTATAATGAGTTATGAAAGATAAGAACACAAAACAAAAAGGAAGGTCTGTTTGTGAATGACCGTGAATGACAGCCTAACAGCATGAATTTATTTAACATGTAATAGAAATGTTTTTATTCATTTAATTAAGCCATAATGATACAATTTAGCCATTATGTAATACAATTTTACTTGTAGTAATCTTTTAGATCATAACTTTGAACTACTCTCACATCTCATATCACTAAATGTCATGTAACATAGCTTAGATCACTATCTCTGGAGAACCACACATACAAATTTTCCTAAATGCGCCTTTCATTCCTTAAAAACTAATGACAAGCACTAAAACTGGATCAAAATTCCACAACTACTCTCAGTAAGTCATGCCAGTGTTTGACAATCTCCTGAGGAAGCCCCTTCAGACTAACAGTAGAAGACATAGGATATAACAAATCTCATTAACTGAAGTTATTCACAAAAGTAAATGAAGGAAATATAACATGCATAATGAAAGAATCACTAATAAATAAGTTTAAGAAATCACATGTATGATCACACACAACTGGAGATGTGTAAAGCTGCCACATTACCCGGGAGGTAAAGGTTGTGGCCTCTCCCATGTAGTCGTTCGAGTGTTATGATCCACGTAGTAAGTTCTACCATGAGGATCTTTTCTCTGTTCCCACCTTTAATAAAAATGCAAAAACAAAAATAGAAGATAACTAAGACAATCTGAAAAATCATTCCTTCTTATAATAAGGAAAATTACCGGTAAGTCTTACTTTAAAAGGATATATACACAAACACACTTTAAAAGGTGTGTATATATATACACACACACATATAAAGTTTCTTTTCCCAATTAGTGCCCTTTAAGTTCTTATTCGTTTTCTATTAACAGCATTGGAAACTCAATAAATATAGTTAGCAAAGGAGGATAAAGTATTACCTAAAAATTTTTAAAAGTTATTAATTTGTAGAACTTATCATCAGAAAATTTATCATCAGAAATTTATCATCAGAAAAGACAAATCTAGGGGCACCTGTGTGGCTCAATAGGTTAAGTGGCTGCCTTCTACTCAGGTCATGATTTCAGGGTCCTGCGATTGAGCCCCACATTGGGCTCCCTGCTCAGCCAGGGAATCTGCTTCTCCCTCTCCCTCTGCCCTTCCTCCTGCTCGTGCTCTCTCTCTCAAATAAGTAAATAAATTTAAAAAAGACAAGTTTAATCAAAAGTAGAGGAACTTTCAACCTAATATCACACTCAAGGCACAAAATGTTAATGAGCTAAGATCCACTTTTGCCTGCAATTTCAAAAATGCACATCTAAAAGATTTTAGAAGAAACTGCATTAAAGAAGTATGTGGTGACATTGCTCCACAAAAATTCTTCTACATGCATACAGTGTCTTCATTTTGTATACAACTATCTCCCTCTTGTTTTTGGTAAAACAACTCCTCAGTTTATGGACATCCCAATTTCATCTTTTTCTGTTCCATCTCAAAGACTCTCAATCTCTTATTTTCCCCATTCTTGTTTTCTCCTCTGTGATTCCTGTTCTTCCTCTCCATTCTTTCTGTAATATGGTATAGAAGAAAAATGTTCAATATAAAACATAAAAACCTGCTTATTTCTGAGTTTAACATTCTTATTTTCAATTGAAAGTAGAATAAATGGAAGTATTTTTCTTTCTCTTGAACCCAGGGACCCAATTTAATTTGATTCCTTTTGGATTAGAGAGGCCTTTAATAATTGAACTTTTTTTTCTTAAAGAGTTGTTTATTTATTTTGGAGAGAGAGCAGAGCGGGTGGAGGGTCAGAGAGGGAGAGAGAATCTCGAGCAGACTCCCCACTGAGCATGGAGCCTGACACAGGGCTGGGTCTCATGACCTTAGCTAAACCCAAGAGTCAGAGAGACACTTATCTAACTAAGCCATCCAAGCACCCCTAAATTATTTTCTTACACAATGATTATACATATTAAAGTTATTCCCTAAGCAAGGTGTACACATACATACATACTTACTTAAAGAAGGCATGTAAAAAAATTAATAGTTTGCTTAAGCTGCATCCAATAAACACAAATCACAAAATGCTTCAAAACTGACTCAGGATCATTTAAGTTCTTAAACTTATCTATTAAAAAATTACTATTGCTCTCTTCCCTTTTGTGGCCATCACTGAAGCACCAGCGGCCAAATGAAGTTCAATCTCTTTGTGACTTCTGACCAGAGCAAGACCTGAAAAAGGCATTTTTTTTTTTAAAGATTTTTATTTATTTGACAGAGAGAAAGACATCACAAGTAGGCAGAGAAGCAGGCAGAGAGAGAGGGGGAAGCAGGGTCCCTGCCGAGCAGAGAGCCCAATGTGGGGCTCGATCCCAGGACCCTGAGATCATGACCTGAGCCAAAAGGCAGAGGCTTTAACCCACTGAACCACCCAGGCGCCCCCAAAAAAGGCATTTCAATGCACCTTCTCACATTCGGAGGAAAATTGTGTCTTCCCCCTCTTCCCAAAGAGCTGAGACAGAAGTACAGTGATCGATCTATGCCCATCCAAAAGGATAATGAAGCAGAGGTTGTGCAAGGACGCTACAAAGGTCAGCAAGTTAGCAAAAGTCATCCAGGTTTACAGGAAGAAATACATCATCTACACTGAATGAAGACGGCAAGTGAAGGTGAACAGCTTGTCCATGTGGGTATTCACCCTAGCAAAGTGGTTATCACTAGACTAAAACTGAACAAAGACTTCAAAAAGATCCTTGAACGTAAAGCCAAATCTCACCAAGTTAGGAAAGACAAAGGGCAAATATAAGGAAGAAACAACTGAGAAGATGCAGTCATAAAGTAATCTTACATATGACTTTAAATAAAAAACTGTTAAAGTGAAAAAAACAAAACAAAACAAAACACTGTTGTATAAAATCCTATACTGGAACAGCCATCCTACCCTACCCTGTATCCAAAAATTTAGATATTTCTTACAAAAAAGCATTTCACCAAAAAGCTCCTGAAATTTCAGATTTTATTTGCATTTATATAATAACAAAAGTTCATGGGAAGGTAGGATTCAAATATGGAATTTCATTTTAAAGACGTTTCAGAAATATTTGTAACACATATCAATGGGCTACTGATTTGTATGAAAGCTTAACAGCCCAAAACAAATACCTTCAAAATGTATGAAGTTTCAAGAACTTCCTGATAATAGTACTTTTGCTATTTTTAGATATTAATTCCTATAATCAGTCCTTGGGTTTTTATTGCAATTCTGTAGCAAAATTTCTAGGTTTCCATCCTTTTTTTTTTTTTTAAAGATTTTATTTATTTATTTGTCAGAGAGAGAAAGTGAGAGAGAGATCACAAGTAGGCAGAGAGGCAGGCAGAGGCAGAGGGAGAAGCAGACTCCCGCCGCGCAAGGAGCCTGATGTGGGACTCGATCCCAGGACCCTGGGATCATGACCTGAGCCGAAGGCAGCCGCCCAACCAACTGAGCCACCCAGGCGTCCCTCCATCCTTTCTTTACAAATATTCTTTACCATGTTTAATTTAGCTTTAATTTTTATCAAAATTATGTATACTTTCACATAGTTGTATACCTTCATAGCTGCATACATCTTCATACATACAGTCTACAGGGCTCACTACAAAAAACAGTGCCTGCTGTCCCCTTAACTTCATTTTCCACTCCACAAATGCAACATTTTCAACTGTTTTAGCCAATTCTTTCAGTATTTACCTCTTTTCAAATAAGCTTACTTTACTATTTTATATTTAATTTCAAACAAAATATATTGATTTCTCACTGTGAAAGATGAAGCTGGAAGTCTCTTTTCTGCACACATATACATACACACACACTCTGTAACACTTAACCCTCCTTTGACTATTCCAAACACACACATGTATTGTGTCCTTCCCCTTATAGTTATGTGATATAAAACCCTCCAGGCAGCTGAGTCATGGAACACAGCAACAGCATTTCTTTTGTATCCTTTCCTCCCATTTCCTTATTTTCTGTGTATTTATTAATTTAATTCCAAATACTTTTCAAGCTGCATAAATGTCCTCTCAAAATATTCAGACTCATCAGGTATTTATCAATCACAGTTCCCTCCTGATGAACTGCTGGTCTCGTCCAGCCAACTGTGAAACCTGTGGCACACCTGCCACCTTGGGCTTCCTTTCACCATCATGCTGGCGATCCCTTTCCCTCCCTTTCTATCAAGACACCTAAGATTTGGAGCCCACATCTTTCACATTCAGTAGCTAATTTTAGAGAAACAAGAGTCCTGGTAGGTTCCTAAGACAGAATACATGGGAAATAAACTTTGGTAACCAAGCATGTCTGAAAATATATTTATTCTGTGCACACACTCAACAGTGTAGCTGATCACAGAAATTTAGATTGTGTTTAACTTCCCTCAACGTTAAGTTGCCTAATAGCTTCTTGTGTCGATTCTGAGAAATCTAATGCCATTCTGATAAGTATGAGATCTGCTTCTATTCCCTTTTTAAAATCTCTAGAAATTTAAAAACTTTTTTCTTTGGACCCAACATACTAAAATTTTCAAAACAAGACACCTTAATACAGATTTATTTTTGCTCGTTATCCTGAGTTTTGGTGGGCCCTTTTAATAAGATAATTCATGTCCTTTATGTTTGTTAGAGTTTTTATTAAGGATTTCTTCTCTTTCTGGAACTTTTCTTATCAGACCCTTTGAACTGGTACTCTAAATTTTCTATTTTATTTCTTTTATTTTATAAATCTATCTTTTTGTTCTATTTTCTGGGAAATTTCTTTACCTTTATTACCCAAGTCTTCCCCATTGAATTAGATTTCTAAGAGCTTTTGGTTCTTGAGGTATTTTGTTTTTACAACACCTCCTTCTTTAATGTATGTTATATCTACTCTTATGTCTCCGAGAATATTAAAACTGACTGGGACCTTTGTGTGCCTGGGCGCAGATTGTGGGATTGACTAAAGAAGTACAGAACAAGGCTATTTCATTGGAGGACAAATAGGTACAGTATTTTTAGTCTTTTTAGGATGGGGGTTTCAACAGAAGATAATTTCAATCTGAGTGAGAAGGTAAAATCCTGTTGTCAATATTCTGGAATTTGAGTAGATAAGAATGCTGGGGTTTGAAAACTCACATAACTTTATTCACTTACTAATCTCCTAAAGGTTCACTTATGTCCCAATTTAGCACAGTCCTTGCCCTCAAGTGTGCCTGCTGTTCTCAAGTGTAGAGAACTTCCAGAGAAAACACCTGTAGGCAGGATACTAGTCCTAGCTGCAGGCAGGGGAATTAAGGATTCGTTTCTCAAAGTGACTTTCAATCTTGCTCTTTGTAGTGCCATCTTTACTACTACTTCCTACCATATCTGATGCTGCCAATTCCTGACCCTTTTAGAGTGCCAATGCAAAGACCAGGCTTGTCCCCCTCACAGGCCAGAATTTAGTTCTCCTGGGTTTGCTAGGTCAGCTCCACTTAATCATTTTCCAGGTGACTACAACCTCATGAGAACCTGCATAGAAGCATCCAGCTAAGCCACTTCTAGATTCCTAATCCTCAGAAACTATTTAAGATGGTATGTTTTGTTGTTTTAAACCGCTAAATTTGGGGATAATTTGTTACACAACAATAATACACAAGGAAATACTAAAAAACCACTCAACTCTTGATCTCAGCTCCAATCTTGATCTCAGAGTCGAGGTCAGGCCCCACGTGGGCTCTATACTGGGTATAGAATCTACTTAAAAATAAATCAATAAAATAAAAACACTGAAAAGAATTAAGGTAAACCTACATATGTAGACCGACAAGCTTCATGAAGGTTGAGCTTTAAGTCTATATTGCTCATCGGTGTAAAAATAGCACAATGCCTGCAGAGGTGCTTAATAAATATTTACTAAATATTTGCTGAATGTGTGAATTGTACTGACATGGACCTATAACCAAGTTTTAAAAAGCACTACTAGATATTTACCTATAGGCTACAAAAGCACCTGGGTGGCTCATTCGGTTAAGCATCTGACTCTTGATCTTGGTTCAAGTCATGACCTCAGGGTGCCGAGATCAAGCCCCACATTGGCTCCACATTGGGCATGGAGCCTGCTTAGGATTCTCTCTTCCTCTGCCCCACCCAACAGTCATACTCCCTTTAAAATAAATAAACAGATTTGAAGGGATACATACATCCTGATATTTATAGCAGCATATCAACAATAGCCAAATTATGGAACGGGCCCAAATGTCCATTGACTGACAAATGGATAAAGAAGAGGTAGTAGATATACACAATGGAATATCACTCAGCCATCAAAAAGAGTGAAATCTTGAGATTTGTAACAACATGAATGGAGCTAAAGGGTATTAGGCTAAGCAAAATAAGTCAGAGAAAGACAAATGCCACATGATGTCACTCATGTGGAATTTAAGAAACAAAACAGATGAACAGGGGGGAAAAAAAGCGAGGTAAACCAGAAAACACTCTTAATTACAGAGAACAAACTGAGGGTTACTGGAGGGAGGTAGGGGAGAATGGGTTAAGTGGCTGATGGGTATTAAGGTGGGCACTAGTTGTGATGAGCATTGGGTATTATATGTAAGTGATCAATCACTAAATTCTATACCTGAAACTAATACTACACTGTATGTTAACTAACTGGAATTTAAATAAAAACTTGAAAAAAAAAAAGCAACTGAAAAACACTGTGTAGAGCATGATCCCATTTTCTTAAAATAATTCTACAAGTTTGTACAAAACAGTAATTTACATAGCTACTCACTAACCTCTTCACCTACTTCTATCTCTCCTCATAGAGCCTGTCACTATACAATATTACTGAATAGGTTGTGTATGCAAGGCCCCAGGCTGGTCAGCCTGCTATTACACATACTTCACAGCATCAGAGTCTTGGGCTCTCTTGGCCCTCTGAACATCCAGGGCCTAAAGTCTGACACAGAGAAGCTCTTCAATACTTACTGCTAGAATAATATATAGACACCATTCTCTGAGTGTTTTTGTATGACTTAAATATTTTACTTGGTCCATGTTTTAGCTTGTGAGCAGAAATCCATTATACTATTAGGGGGAAAAAATAAACATAGCCAAGTGTTCCATCTATATAATGAGCTATGAAGCCCTATTCTAGTTTTATCTCAGGTAAACTGCAAATATTTCCAATTTAACATTCAACGAATATTCAGTAAGCTCTCATGTTGGAGCCCAAAGCAGGGCTCGATCTCACAATCCTGAGATCATGACCTGAGCTGAAATCAAGACTGGACACTTAACTGACTGAGCCATGTAGGCACCCTGAGCCAGCTGTTTTTAATTTTTCCAAAATAGGGGTTCACTTCCAAATTTCAGTGTTTTTGCTCCTAACAGAATTTATCTTTCTCAAACTTTTTCTGTAAAGTGCCAGGTAGTAAATATTTTAGGCTATGTGGGTGAAAAGGCAAAATCAATAATATTATCTAGGTACTTACATAATAAAAGCAAAAACTCCTGTCATGCCCCACCTCATTTTTCTAACAGCTGGTCCAAGGGGAGGCAACCTGCTGAGCTGTCACTCCCAAAGTGAGATTCTACCTCTTGGGGCACAGCAGTTGTCACAACTGAGTCCCCAGCGTGTAGGTGGTAACCAAGGCGTTGGGCAACAATGATGGAGGAAGGTACTGGTAGGGGAAGGGGTGGTGCAGAGCAAGGGATGATACTCTGGATTGGTCTGGGTGACTCATAGTGACAGCCTGCTAGAGCTATACCCATGGGTCCTATGAAAGTGGTGGGCTGGAATTGGCGAGAGATCAAAATATCCCAATAGTGGAAATTCATGAATACTTCTCAGTAGGTGAAAGTTACTTGGCTGAATGATGAGACTTCGCAATAAAATTCTTTAATTTTATGGATCCAAGTGCTAATTTATAACTGCCTCATATCTCTTCAACCATAATACTCACCTTTCTGGCATTTAGGTATAGTCTCTCTGTCTCACTGGAACATTACATATAAATTTTCAAAACCTACTACTGAACAACGACCTTGCTTAAAAAAAAGTAAATGTCAAAGAATTTGGTGACATGTATTACAATAAAAATTGCCTCATTTAGTTACTGATTGAATAACTATGTTTCAAACTTAGATAATGGGATAAATAGTAAGACCTGCCTTCTTATAAACCACAAAGGACGGTTACCTCATTCTCTCCTGTATTGCTAATCTCTTTTTTTTTTTAAAGATTTTATTTATTTACGTGACAGAGAGAGAGAGATCACAAGTAGGCAGAGAGGCAGACAGAGTTCTCGAGAAGCAGGCTCCCTGCTGAGCAGAGAGCCCAATGCGGGGCTCGATCCCAGGACCCTGAGATCATGATCTGAGCCAAAGGCAGAGGTTTTAACCCACTGAGCCACCCAGGCGCCCCATGTACTGCTAATCTCTGTGTCCACAGACTCCTCCCCATCAGAAGCTGACTACCCTTTGAAGTCTCTCCCATTTGAACAAATAAACAAACTTTAAAGTCTCTCCCATTTTATAAAACAAAAACTAACCCTCAGTCCTCTACCTCCTCCTGCACATTTCCAACAAACAAGCGTTCGTTTCTCTGTGTGTTCACAGGTAAAAAGCTTTACATACTAGCTCTCTTTAAATGTTTTCTGTGCGCTTCTACCCCTCCCATTCACCCTGTCACACAGCACTCTGAATACAGCTCTATTTCCCAGAAACTGCTTTGACAAAGGTCAACAATAAATAATCTCTTTGTTGTTAAATTCAATCAGTGCCTTTCAGTTCTTATCTTACTTGAATTTTTTAGAGTTTTTGACCTTGTTAACCATTTCTTCAGAAGCATTTACAAGCCAGCGCCTTTGTCCAGTTGCTCACTCGCTCAAAATCATTTAATTGGTGCTTATTCACTTATTTAATTCACTTATTCACTAATTCACTTATTTAACAAATTCACTTATTTAACAGTAAGTGATTCACTTATTTAACAAATTTTAATTTTTAAAATTCACTTAATTCACTTATTTAACAAAATTTACTGAGTACCTGCTATGTGGCAGGCATGCTTTTGGGGACAAGAAGTACATAAATGGACAAAATAAAGCCCTTTACAGTCCAGTGGAGAGAAAACGTACAGGATACAAATATATATCATGTGGTGATTTAAGTGTTATAAAGAAAAATAACAAAAGTTAGGCTGATTAAAAGGACCCTACTCAAAAGTGTTCATGCTGATTCCACCTATATTAAGTTCTGTAACAGGGAAAACTGATCTACAATCTATAGTGGAAAAAAATCAGAAGAGTGATTGACTGAAAAGGTACTTAGAGAACTTTCTGGGATGATGGTAATATTCAATATCTTGGTAATTAAGGGTTTGGGTTAACCAATGTATGTATTCATCAAAACCATGAAAATGGTATAGTTAAGACTTGTGCATTTCCTTCTATGTAAACTCCACCTAAAAAGCTTTAAATACTGAACTCTAATTAATGATATACAAGCTGAAGTACTGAGAGGCAAAATGTACTGATGTCTGCAACTCACTGAACTGCATTCGGGGGTACAGGTCTGTGATTCATCAGTCTTAACACAATTCACAACACTCACCATAGCACATACCTTCCCCAATGTCCATCACCCAGCCACCCCATCCCTCCCACCCTCTTCCCCTCCAGCAACCCTCAGTCTGTTTCCTGAGATTAAGAGTCTCTTATGGTTTGTCTCCCTCTCTGGTTTTGTCTTGTTTCATTTTTCCCTCCCTTCCCCTGTGCTCCTCTGTCTTGTTTCTCAAATTCCTCATATCAGTGAGGTCATATGATAATTGTCTTTCTCTGACTTATTTGACTTAGCATAATAGCCTCTAGTTCCATCCACGTCGTTGCAAATGGTAAGATTCCATGTTTTTTTGATGGCTGCATAATATTCCATTGTAAAAAAAAATACATCTTTTTATCCATTCATCTGTTGATGGACATCTAGGCTCTTAAAAGTTAGATGGACAGAGATGAAGAGACAGGAGATCAAGCAAACAGTAAAAGGTCAGTTACAGAATCTACTGGTAGACATCAGGGTGTTCACTGTCAAATTCTTTAAATTTTTCTACAGGTTTATAAATTTTCCTAGCAAAAAGCTGGGGAAAAATAAGGCAGCGTAAGAGGATGGGTGCAGAGGGGCCTGATTTAACCAGAGGGAACCAGAAAAGGCCCCTGGAGTAAGGTAACATTTGAGCAGAGACCTGAATAAGTCATGCAGATATCAGAGGAATAACATTCCACACAAAAGTCTAAGCTAAATGCAAAGGTCTTTGGGTGAGATAACGCTTGGCATAACACTCAAACGTCATCTCTAGACTGGAATACTCTTCTCTCAGAATACTCGTGATTCCAGGCACTGTGGTTCCACTGGTAATTAACTAAATAGCTGAGCAAGTTCCAAAGAGAGGAAACACATGAACTAGGAAAGATTTCTGAGGAAAGAGAGATGATGATGCAAATTTGAAAACTGCTAACTCGGACAATTACACAAAGACAGTACTGCCTAAGCCAGAAGAATCAACCTTGGTTCCACTCTTCTAGTCTACTACCTCCTCACAACAAATTACCAGGACACATCTTATTATCAACTTATGAGACTAGCATCCACCTTAGTGCTAGCTATTTTAATTTTTCACCTAGATTAGAAGCTTCTAAACTTTTCTTTTTTAAAGTATCTTATTTTTTTTTAAAGATTTTATTTATTTATTTGAGAGAGAAAGAGCACACAAGCAAGGGTTAGGAGCAGAGGCGGAGGGAGAGGGACAAGCAGACTCTATGCTGAGCATGGAGCCCGATGCTGGGCTCAAATCCAGGACCCTGAGCTCAAACCAAGATTCGGATGCTTAACCAACTGAGCCACCCAGGCGCCCCAGCTTCTAAACTTTTTTGATGACGTTCACAGAATAAGAAATATGTTTTACATAAATATCTCTGTGTATACTAGACTATTTACCTACAGAATTTATACACACAAACCCACACCAGAAAAATAAACTTTCTGGAAACAATGTTTACTCTTACTACAACTAACACTTCAGTATTTCCTATTCTGGTCTATACTGATTTACTTCAATTATGTGTTCAAATGCTGGTCATAATCTGCTAATGGGGTACAGCCTACAATTTGGAAATCACTTATGTAGGTTACCACAAAAGTCTCCTAACACAAACATCACATATGGTGGCTACAGGCATGCTGAAGCATTTATTTGGACTCCACAGGATTAAGTTTGTGAGCTTATTATCATTTTAAATCATAATGCCTGCTTCTCTCATTTATAAACCAGCCTGGCTACTATCCTAACTTGTCTCCTTGACTCCTAAAATCTGTTTGTACCACTGCTAGAATGAATGACCTAACTAAAATGCAAACAGGATAATGCCACGACCCTGCTTAAAATTCATTAATGTTCATTCATGGTTTTCAGGAAAATACTCCCATACTCTTAGAAAAGTATACAAAATTCTTCATAGGACTGTTTACTCTTTAGTACTACATATGTCACTTCCTCAAATGCTGAACTCAAGCTGTTAACAAAATACTATTTCCTGAATTCTACTTACACATTTTTATGGATGCCAGAGATCTGAACATGCAGTTGGCTCTACTGAGAATGAAGTCTTTTACCGCCAGTGGCTATATTATTGCTAACTCCTAACCCTCTTTTAGAAATCCACTTAAGGGTCATCTCTTTCAGAAAGTATTCTTTGATCTCAATAGTGTAGGCTACTCCCCTCAAAGATCTCTCTGTATACGTTCCCACCCAGAGCCTGCTAAACTTAGGTCTAGCCCAGCTTCAACTGTATGGTATAGTTGTTGCATACTTATCTTTACCCTCCCATCAGACCATGAGGTTCTTAATAGCTTCTTAGATGTACGTGTCACAGTGGCAGACACATGAAACCAGGATAAATGATTAAGCTGCCAGAGACCGTAAACAAAGGAACGAAAAGAGATTTTTGAGAGAGAAGGGAAGATACTGTAAGGTCTGAAATGCTGGGAGGAAAAAGTGGGGATTTCCAGAAGCAGCTGAAAATAAGCTCTGAAAAAGGTCTGGCTCAGACATACAGATTTGATAGTTACATTGATGGGAAAGCATGACTGCCAACAGAGGAAGACAAACATGCAGGCAGAAGAACAAAGGCTTAAAAAGCCTGAAACCACTATTAGGCAGTGGGCAAAAATAAGATGAGGCAGCAAAGAGCACTGAGAAAAACAGTTCAGAAAATAAGAGAGGGCTATGAACACAATGACTTGTGATGAGAAACAAAGGGCGTAAGGTTAAGACCTCTAACAGTGCAGTTTCCACAGCTCCGAGAGGAACCATGCTAACTGCTGTGAGCTGTGCAGGAAAGCACTGCATCCATACGTCTATCATGGCACTGTCCAACTGTACTGCATCTATGTTTACAAGTCTGAGCCATGAGAAATAAACTTTTTGAAGTCAGAGACAATGAATGATTAACTCGTATTAGTAGCATCAAAGCCAAGCAAAGAGTCAAAAAAAACCTGTTAAGTAAATCTAGGAAAGATGACCAAATGTAATACATACATAAAATAATTCTTTTAGGAATTATTTTAAGGAAATCTTGAGAAGCTAAATATTTTCAGTGGGAAAATTTAAAGGGAACTAAGAATTATTAAGCAGCAATGAAAACCTGAGTTTGTAACAGAGGTAATCAGCAGAGTTAGGTGACTTTTCCCAGCACTCAGTACTAACTGAGAAAAAGGATGGCTATATTGGGGTCTGGGGAGCAGATCATAAAGGAAGCTAGAGAACTGAGATAATTATGTAGTATTATGGTCATTCTTCTCTAGAAGCAGAAATAAACCAAGAATCAAATCAAGTGTGTCTTGCAAATTAACACTAGGTTTTTTCTTTTCCCTTCATACTGCACATACTTCATTAGTAATTGTTCTCAGTTTTAAAAACTACTTAGTTTGTGGCAAATAAATTATATCAGATTCCAACTTTGATTTCAAATTACTAAACAATGGAAAAATTTTATATACATGTTCAACAGTTATATTATTAAAATGTTGCTATTCAATGTAAGTCAAACTTCTAAAAAATATATTTAACATACCCTGATGGCAAAGTTTCTGTGTTGGTACTTCCAGACTGTTGCCGTACAGGTTCCACACACCCATCTGTATGTCTTAATTTGGCTGCCTCAAAAGTAGAATTATTTCCAGAATCAGAGGCAGCAGGGTCTAAAGTACTTCTAGCTTCAGATCCAAATGCTGCACTGTTAGAAAGAATACATTCATTGTTTTCTGAGGAAGTCAGTATTTCTTGAACTGGAGGATCTTCAACAGTAGTATTAGTGCAATTTGAAGACAAGGCGGTTTCTTCAGATACTATTGCAGTACCCGTGGTGGAAGTATTATCCGTTGGTGCAGATGAGGATGATTCTCCATTAACTGAAAGGAGAAAAATTAGTAAGACGAACTATAAAGGAATGACAAAGCAAACAACTCGCCAGTTATATTCAGTACCTAATTCACCCTGAATAATATATCAGGTACTGATGAAAATAAAATAAGATTATATTTTTTCTTGCTCACATTTTAAAGATGAACATATAAACAATAAAAATTTAAGAATAAAGTTGACCATGGAACAACACAGGTTTGAACTATGTGGGTCCACGTATATGCAGATTTTTTTCAATTAATATGGTACAAATCTTTATGATTTTAACATTTTCTCTATCTTACTGTACTATAAGAATACAGTATATAATAGATATACAAAATAAGTATTAATTGATTGTTTATGTTACTGGTGAGGCTTGACGGGTCAACAATAGGCTCTTAGTAGTTAAATCTGTGGGGGGACTCCAAAGTTATACTAAGACTTTCAATTGGCAGGGGTTAGGGGGTGGGGCGGTGTTGGTGCTTCAAATCTCTTGTTGCTCAAGGGTCAACTGTTGTATACATACACTAATAACCTTAACTTAAGGAAAAGAGAAACCAACGTGAGTATAACATGTTTTTCCTCCAAATGATCAATTTTGAAAGTCTGCATGGTTTATATAAAAACTTTAAATAATCCCTTTCAATCTCCCTTTTCATATGCAAATCATAGCTAATAACAAAAGGGTAGCTAATATCAAAAATGCCAATGGGGAAAATACACAGTGGCATTAATTTAGTACTACAGGGGACTGCCAGAAAGATCCAGAAATTCATTCTACACTTCCTGAAGAAATGACTCAGTGCTGGGATCCACTAATACAATTTTCTTAATGTTCATTTTAAATGTGATTGATGAATTTCAATTATGTGTCACTATTAAAGTGAGCCAAATTAAAACTGGAAAGAGAATAGACTATTGGCCGAAACCGAAGAAAATTCCACATAAAATTCTAATTGAAATGGGGGAGGGAGACATAATTAAGAGTAATGGAATCATCAGGTAGATTTTTAAAAAAAGAAAAAGATTTAAATAGTGGAAAGGAAATGTACTAATAAAGGAACCGAACTGTAATTACAAAAAAACCCCATGAGAATGAATTAAGTTCTGTCCAAATAGGGGGAGAGAATGCCTTTGGAGGAAAAAAAAGTACAAGAAATAAAATATTTACAGTTACCCTGTATCAAACACTGTTAGATAACACAGAGAAATGAAAAGAGAATGTGCATAGAGAGACTAAATTCTGGTGTCCTATATATCATGCTCACTTAAAGAATTATCTCATTTAATATTTACTCTTCAACAGTGCAGAAATTAATTTCCAAAAATGGAAGAGCTTAGCAGTAGTCTTTTCAAAGCAAAATAACACTAAATGGGAAAAGAGGAATAATTGTGAAAAGATAATCTGGTCTAAGAAGAAACGGCCACAAATCTTTATGCATACTAAAACACAGCACACAAAACACAAACTATTAGCAACAAAGGAAGAAAATAAAATATTAAACAGCACTATTCAGTTGTTGATGGCAGAAACTTCTCTCCTACAATAATTCAACAGTAAGTGCTCTCAGCTCTTCTCTCCATCTGTACCACTACCTCCTGGTCCATCATTTCTTGCTTTCGATACTGGCAACAGCCTCCTAATTTTAGTCTGCCTGCTTTTTCTCTTGCCCAACGACAACCCATTCTCCAAATGACAGCCCAAAGAAATCTTTTTCAAAACATATAACTGATCTTTCACTCCCCTACTTAAACACACCAGTGAATTCCTACTACTACCAGAATTCCAAACTCTTTAACCAAGGCCTATACAGACTACATTACATCTGCTCTACAGCTACCCTTGATTTCTCACAATGCCTTCCTTCTGTTCCTTGAATAGACCAAACTCCTTCCCACTTCAAAGATGTGCACTTGCAGTTCCCATGGTCTCAGAAATATCTCATGACTGGCTTCTCCTCATCATTTAAGAGTGCATGAGATGTGCACTTGCAGTTCCCATGGTCTCAGAAATATCTCATGACTGGCTTCTCCTCATCATTTAAGAGTGCATGCTCGACTACATCTTTAGAAGCAAACAATACATAATACAACTTATTAAAATGTTTACTGAAAGTCTGACATAATCTGCTAAACACTTTTTAAGGGTTATCTTATTTGGTATGCAAAGAACAATGCTGAGACAGATATCAGCTTTATTCCCATTTTATTAGTGAGAAAACTGATACTTTTACGTCCATAAAAATGATAGTTCTTCCCCAATCCATAATCAATTTGCTTAAACGATAAACTACTGAGTTAAAAAGGAAACAACTATGAAATTATAAACTTTAGGGAAATTAAGGGCAATGAAAACACTCGTACCAAATGCTACTGGACAAAGCCAAAGAAGTATCCAACGATATAAGAAAGAATGGCAATAAATGAGCTTAACAGTCAATTCCAAAGCCATGCAGGAAAAATGGTAGAATGAATTAAAAGAACAGTGAAACACAGATCAGAATTTCCAAATTTACCTACTAAGAATCAGTTGAGATCTTGTTGAAACTATAGATCTGTTTCCATTCTAGACTTAATGAATTTCTGGGGAAAGTCTCTAAGGAAGGGTCTGAGAATCTATTTTTAATAAATGCTTCAGATGAATTCTTACCAGCAAATCTGGAGAACCATTAAGTATACCTTTCTGAGTTTTATAAAGAAAAACATGATATGAGTAACATTAGGAATGCCATGAACCACTTTGTATCAATAAGTCTCAAATATATTAACTACAGGGCACCTGGCTGGCTCAGTTGGTAGAACATGTGCCCCTTGATCTCCTGAGCCCCACTCTCTGAGTGCGAACATTGCTTTAAAAAGAAAAAAATCTAAAAAAAAAAAAAAAAAAGCTAAGCTTTGAAATATATTAACTAAATCAGCAGAAAGAAAAATTGAAAAGACTCATCATGGGGCACCTGGCTGGCTCAGTTGGTGGGGCATCCGACTCTTGATCTCAGAGTTTGAGTTTGAGCCCCACATTGGGTATAGAGATTACTTAAAAATAAAATCTTTAAAAAGAAAAGAAAAAAGAAAAAGACTCATCACAGTAGAAATGAAAAAGGTGATGAAAGATCTAATATCATTCCACCAAAGAACACAAGATTCACTTGAGTTTTCTGAGAAAATTCTATGAACCCTTCAATGAACAGATCACTCCCATGTTATTTAAAATAGTATAGTACATTAGGGAAGAAAAAGAAAAATTGAGTTTCTTAATTTATTATGTGAGGGTAATACAGCTCTAAGGTTGAAACTAAATAAATTAAAAGATAGTTCAATATTAGGAAATTATGTTAGGAAATCAACTATGTTAACACATTAAAAAAAAACTATATGACTATTTTCAATACAAACAAAAAAGCATTCAATAAAACCTTGATAAAACGCTTGATAAGAGGAATCAAAAGAAATTAGTAATCTAGATTATCCAACAGAAACCCACAGTATGCATCATATATTAAGACACTAGGAGAATTTAAGACACCAGGAAAATTTCCATTAAGTTCAGGAACAAACTAAAATCAGAAACAAAACAAGAAAGATCATAATCACCACTCCAATTCTGCTGATTATTTTGACAAAGTATTAAGACAAGAAAGAAGGGAAAAATAGTGGAAATAAAATGATGAAACTCATTCACAAAGGATAAGTTTATTTAGAACACTACAAGAATCAACTGAAAAACTCTTAGTACCATTTGACCAAAACATTTAACACAATAACCCAATGCAAGTTCAACATTAAAATTACACTCAAGACCTATCTGAACAAAACCAGAAAACATTACTAAGAGACATTTTAAAACAGAATGGATGGAGAGAGACATAATCTTCCTTGCATAGGAAGATTCGGCACTGTTAAAAAATACTAATAACAATTAACTCTCCTTAAAAGGCAAATACTGGTAAGGAAGCAGAGCAAGAGGAATTCTTGTTCATTGCTGGTGGGAAAACAAAAAGATAGACCTACTTTGGGAGATACTCTGCATTTTCTTACAAAAATAACCATACTCTTATTATATAATCCAGCAGTCACAGTCCTCAATGCAGTTAAAGTCAAAAACTTATGTCCACACAAAAACCTGCACATGAATGTTTATATCAGCTATATATATATATATAATTGCCAAAAACCAGAAGCAACCAAGATGCTTCAAGAGGTGAATGGATAAGCAAATTAGAGTATATCCATACAACGGAATATTATTCGGCAGTACCAGAAATTAGATATCGAGCCATGAAAAGATATGAAGGAGCCCTAAGTGCATATTGCTAAGTGAAAGAAGAATCCAACTATATGACATTCTGAAAAAGGCCAAACTATAGAGACAGTAAAAAGATGAGTGGTTCCTAGGAGTGTGGGGAAAAGGATAGACAGGTGGAGCACAGGGGATTTTGGGAATTGTAAAACAATTCTGAATGATACTGTACTGGTGGGTACATGACAACACGCTTTCTTTCTTTGCTTTATTTATTTTTAAAGTAGGCTCCATGCCTGGGGTGGAGCCCAACACAGGCCCTGAACTCACAACCCTGATATCAAGACCTGAGCTGAGATCAAGAGTTGGGCACTTAACCCACTGAGCCACCCAAGGACCCCAACAACATGCATTTCTTAAATGTCACAGAGCCCATATAACATGAAGTGTGATCCTTGATGTAAACTATGGACTACAGTTAATAATAATGTATTTATACTGGTTCATTAATTGTAACAAATACACCACAATAATGCAAAATGTTAATAATAGGGGAAATTCTGAGTAGGCATATCTTTGATTAGAGAGATTATAATTGATATATATCTGTGGTTCGCAACTGGAGACAAATTTGCCCCCTACCCTAAAGACATTTTAGCAATGTCACAGCTAGGGGAAAGAGAGGATATTATTGGCGTCTAGTGGGTACAGGTCAGGAATGTGCAATACATTAGATAGCCATCCACAACAAAGAATTATCTGGCCCAAGATGTCAATAGTACTTAAGTTGAGAAACTGATGGGTATGTACCCAGCCAGCAAGCACTGCCCTGGAAAAAAAAACATCTGTCTACGGTAGCTGCAAAATAAGTATCTGTTAACAAATGATAGAAGGATGAGTGAAAGGACAAACTACCAAAAAAGACAAAAAGGAAAGGGAAGGCAGAGAGAGAAACAGAGGGAGGGAAGTCAGGATCATAGGATCTTTGATCGTAAAAGAAGATGGAAAATTTTATGTAAGCTAGTATTTAAAATGTGTGACAGGTAGGACAGAAGTTTAAGCAAAGCATTTCCATCTCTGTAAGATGTAAAACCATACCAACTGACTTGGGTGTCTTGTTTTGTTTTTTTTTAAGTTTTTGTACATCTTAAAAAATAAATAAATAAATAAATAAATAAATAAATAAATAAATAAATTTATCTATCTATCTATTTATTTATTTATTTAGAGAGTGTGAGAGAGAGTGCAAGCAGGGAGAGGGAAACCCAAGCAGATCACAGGCTAAGTGCAGACCCCAAGGGCTCGATTCTTGGACCCTAAGACCACCACCAGAGCGGAAATCAAGAGTCGGATGTTCAACCAACTGCCTGAGCCACCCAGGTGCCACTCACTGATTTGGTTTCTTAATGAATGCATCCCAATCCTTACTTTCCGCTGTTATGACATTTTGTTTATAAGACATATCTCCCTACTTTCACGTTTAATCCTTGAGAAGTTTCCCTTATACTTTATGATATGCACCTCTCAAAGGACCATGCATTTGTCCTCACTATAACTGTTCCAATAAATTAGAAAAGGGCAGAAATACTGGAGTACTTGAGTATCCCTTTTACTCCCTTTTAAATGGGTGACAAAGAACTGCTTCTACATATGCGCCTTAAGTTTCTTTAAAGTCAATTCACACAAATGTTCAAGGGGGCCTTTGGTGATGCATGGTGTGGTTCTGTATCTTGACTGCAGTGGCAGCTCCATGAAGACAGACATTATAAACTGCGCAGAACTACACGCGCACACAATGCAAATATACCTGGTGAAATGTAGATTTCGTCAATGCCAATTTCCTGCTTTTAATACTGTATTAGTTATACGCTGTTGTGTATTGGGGGAGGCTGGTGAAGGGAACATGGGACCTCCCTGTACATTTCTTGGCAACTTTGTATAATTATCCTAAAATAAAAAGCTATAAACAGAAGTTTAACAAACTTGTGAAATCAGTTAGTTCTGCCTGAAACTTACCATATTGAGTGCTGATCTATTTTATTAATAAAAGAATAACTATGTATTAGAATAAGTCATTTCACACTAGAAGTTTTGGGACAGTGGGAAGTGGAAAAGAAAACAGTATTCTTCTTAAATACCTACCACCGTTCAAAAACTATGGTAGATGTTTTAGATTATCTCATTTATCATTTGAAAAAATCTTACCACGTAGTTAATTCTCCCCTTTTTATAAATGGAAGAGCTAAATTTTGAGGATATGAAATTTGTCCAAGATCACACAGTTAACACATTAAATAATAGAGCTAGGATTTGAACACAGTCCTGTTAGAAGCCGAATCTAATCTTTTCAATCATGACTGCTTCCTATTCTAGCTTAAAATAACTAATATTTACAGCAACTAAACTGATCAAATGGACCCTGTTAATCAAAACCTAAAGGAACAGGAGGGAGAAAAAAAATCCCCCACCAAAAGCCCTCTTATATAATACTATCTCTGGTAAAATGAAATCGTTTGTCTTAAACCTCCTTAGCACAGGCCCACAATCCCTTATCTGAAAACCATGGGGCCGAGTGTATTCCAGAATCTGTAAGTTTTCAGAACTTAGAAAATTAATATGGCACATTTGTTGTACATTACATTAGTACGTGAGCAGGTTTTGAGGTCTACACATTGTAATTACACAATAATATTTCCGTGGCAAAATGGAGAGATACACTAAGCATGATAAACTATGAATACCTTCAAATCAGTTCTAGTCATCTTGCCATCAAAAGAGTTTACCAAAACATCCTTTAGGTTTTCAAGATTTTAGGACTCTGAACTATAACTAAGGGATTAAAACATGTAACATGTTATATACAGTATATGCACACTCCTACTCCATACCCACACTCCAGCATGAAAACTGATTTTAAAGTTCTTGATTAAAAAAAGGGATACAATTTTTGTAATAATGCCTTAAAGATTATCCCATTCCTTGAGAAGTACCTGAATTCATCTTCCTACTAAGGGATAACCAATCACACAAAAGACATTGGCAGAATGGTTGCTACCAACAGAGGAGGTTCTGGAAGTCTTTGTAAACTGGCCAATAGAATGATGACAGATGCGATTATTTTGTCAGATGCCACCAACATTATCAGAAAAGGTGAAAACACAATCACTAAGTTGGATAAGGGAACATTATTTGAAGCCTATCATAGTATGAAAGATGAATAGTACAACTTTGAGACACTATAAAAATCACGCACATCAAAGTGAAGCAGAGGGCAGTGAGCTGAGAGAGCTAGATGTCAATTACAGCTGTTCTACTCCCTAGCTGTGATCTCTCTGTGCCTCAGTTCCTCCTGGGAGAAAGGGAAAGATTTTAGTATCTATTTCAATTAGTTATGGTGAGCGTTAAATCAGTAAATAGACATCTAGTGTTTAGAACATATATAACACAAATGTTAGAGATTATGATTACCCTATGTTTCCCAGCATTTACTGTGAATGTTGTGGGAATTACTTACAATGAAGCCTTCAATTCTAGTTCCTTATGTGTTTTATTTTCACCCTGAAATTTCAGGCAAGGATAAATAAGAGAAGAATGTGGGAAGTGAATCTGTTTCCAATGGGAAGGGCCCAGAAAGTACCTGACAAACTGTGGAATATAAATAAGAAATCCTGCAATGGGGGGAGCCTCAGTAAGTACTCCTCCCTTTTGCATCAACATCTGAATATACCCAAACACTAAACCAAGCAACTAACCAGTGGTCAATACTTTCCCCAATCTACTCAGAGAGCTAAATATTTTAGGAAGAAAAGCTAACTTACCAAATTCCATACAGTTTAAATGGAGGATGATGACAAGAATGAAACAGAGTGGTGATACAAGCCATTCTGAAATGAGCATTCATCATTCTTATACTTTTCATGAATCAGGAGTGAACTTAATAAGTAATTGGCCCTTTATCTAATTACTTCCAGAAATATTTGTGGCAAAAAGCCTAAGAATCTAATTATCATATAAGTACATGCATAGTGAAATGTACTATTCTAAACTGAATATATATTTGGAATACTCTCCTAAATAATCTGGAAAAATTCAAATTATTAGAAAATATTACAGGTATTGTGATCTTTAGATTCCTAGCATAGAACTAAAGATTAAGAAAGACAGTACAGTAAGAAGTGTAGGCATAGGTTCATAAAGTTTAATTTAGTTTTCATTTAAACAATGTGTCATAGGGGCACCTGGGTGGCTCAGCCGTTGGGTGTCTCCCTTTGGCTCGGGTCATGATCCCAGCGTCCTGGGATTGAGCCCCACATCGGGCTCCCTGATCAATGGGAAGCATGCTTCTCTCTCTCCCACTCCCACTGTTTGTGTTCCCTCTCTCGCTGTCTTTCTCTCTGTCAAATAAATAAAATCTTAAAAAGAAAACCCAAAAAAACAATGAGTCATAAATCACCATGCTTACCAGTGTCATTGGCAGGCTCAGATGTGAGTGGTTTTGGAGCTGGTGTGTTTTTGGGTCTGGCAGCAACCTGAGACGGAGATGAAGGTGTGTTGTCTCCATTAATTACATATGAACAGCATGAGTTTTGAACTAGAGTGCTCGTGGGTGCATGATTATCTGTTCCATTAGTACCTTCAACAGCCAACCTTAAAAAAAAAAGATGCTTTCTTTAACAAGTAAAATTAAGTAACTTTCCATCAGAATTGTCATTAAGAAAGATTTATCAAATTCTTAATTTTCAAACAAAGTGATAGGTAAAAAGAGTAATGAACAAATGATATAGCATGCTTTTATTACATTAAAGTTTACATTACTTTCAGTTCTAAGTGTATCCACACTGGCGGACAACTGTACACTCAGATACACAAATACACTACATCAAAATGAATTCAGTCCCTCAAAGTAATGATCAAGTCATACATTTTAAATAGTTAAGTCTAAGATTAATCTTTATTTTAAAATGCTCTAAAAGTATTTTCAAAAAGCTTATGGAACTTTAAAAAATCAATTCTAACCTATTGGTTGTAATTTTATAGAATCCTGGAAAATAAGCTGAAAAGGTCTTCAAATATTGATTAAAAATTACAATGTACTGGTACTAAAATAATGAGTACGTGAGAATCAGAAAAGCTAAATATTATGTTGCAGAGTTAGAAGAATTTACAGTACATATATGAATTGCAAATCAATCAACCAATAAATCTACAACTACAAAATCAAACATTTTAAATCTTATTGGCAGTGGATAGGGAGTTGAGCGATATCACATAAGTTAACAGTTTTTCCAAATACAAAGGCTACCCTATATGTGCCCTCCACAAAGCAGCCTTAATGTTTTTTAAAATACATAAATCAGGAGTGCCTGGGTGGCTCAGTCAGTTAAATGTCTGTCTTCAGCTCAGGTCATGATCCTGGGGGCAAGTCCCCCCCACTGGGCTCCCTGCTCTGCGGGGAGCCTGCTTCTCCCTTTCCCTCTGCCTGCACTTGCACTCTGTCAAATAAATAAAATCTTTAAATAAATAAATAATATGAGCCAGATCGTGTCCCTAAGTCCTGCCCATCTAACTCAAATCTATTTCTCTCCAAGTTCCTCCTTGCTCACCTTGCAGCAGATACACTATATATCAATTTTACTGAATATGAAAACATGCTGTAAAGTCTTCAAATGTTTATGACAAATTATTATACACAGGCAGTAATATTATAATGATTATAGGATTAGCAAAAAAAGGTCAAATATTATATTCTGAGCTGGAAGAATTTGTAGAGCATAAATTAACTAAAAATAAACTCAAGGTCTTTGTACTTGCTATGCCCTCTACCTAGAATGCTCTCCTGTCAGAACTCTGCATCGATAGTACATTTTTGGCTTTTTAATTGTAGCTCAAATGGCACTTCTTTAGAGATGATTCCCCCGACATCTCTTTTTAAAACAAGCTCCCTTCCGTTCCTGTCACCTTGTCCTATTTCAATGACTTCATAGTTCTTATCATTATCTCCAATTAGTTAATTTATTTCTTCACTTGTTTACTATCTACTTTATCCCACCAGAATGCAATTTCACAGGAACAGGGCCAATATTCTTAGTGCTTGGACTAGTGTCTGGCACCAAACAAGCATGTAAAAAGTATCTGATGAAAAATTAATAAATGAATAAATGCCACTCTCCCTTCGTCACTTATGTATCTGGAACGAGAGGTCTTCAGGAAGTTTGGACAGGTGAAGTCTGAACAAAGCTCCCAAGTGATTCCCATGATTTGCACAGCCCTCCCCGCCACTCAGCAAGAATCAGTGATCCAGGAGTATAAGTAAAAGAACTCATTTGAAGTTTTCCTGGTGCTGTAGATCTAATCTTTCATTCAAAATGTCTTACTATATGCAGTAAACAACATTAGGTTTCAGACTGGTGATGATTCAAGCTCCTTTACCCATCTAAAATTGTATTTCAAAAATTATAAAACAGATGTGATTACAGATATATATATACACAAAAAAATATTTTAATCTACCTAATTTTTGTATCCTTTTAGTTCTTAATTTTCTCGTATGAACACTAAGTAAATACATTTATTTAAGCCAAATATATATTCAGAAGATATATTTATCTGTTCAAGTGCTCTATAAGAATCAGTTAATGTCAATTTAGGAATAATGATGTTAGTAACTCTGTGTGTTACTAGAAGCAAAACTTTGTCATATGTACAGTATTTTTAAGTATTCTTTTTTTTTTGAAGATTTTATTTATTTGACTGAAGAGCACAAGCCAGGGGAGAAGGAGAAGCAGGCTCCCCACTGAGCAGGGAGCCCAATGCGGGGCTTGATCCAAGACCCTGGGATCATTATCTGAGCCAAAGGCAGATGCTTAACTGACTGAGCCACCCAGGCACCCTATTTATGTTTTTAAAAGATTTTACTTATTTGTCAGAGAGAGAGTGAGCACAAGCAGGGGGGACAGCAGGCAGAGGGAGAAGCAGGCTCCCTGCTGAGCAAGGAGCCCGATGCGGGACTCCATCCCAGGAACCTAGGCTCATGACCTGAGCTGAAGGCAGACGCTTAACCAACTGAGCCACCCAAGCATCTCTAGAAAGCTTTTATTAACTGTCATCAAATGTGAATGCAAGGGAGTTTCTGAGATGGCAGGGTGAGTTCTGAGGAAAGACTATAATCTGTTGGGCATGATCTTACAGTGATCTACAGGAAGTTGCCAATTCAGATAGCAAAAAGATCCCATTTTCCCACATTATCTGAGTCTATCTATTTACTGATAAAAACATGCCTAAATACAGATTTTAAGAAGCCATTTCCAATAAAAAAGAATGAAGGACAGATACATACTACAACATGGATGAACCTTATGCTAAGTAAAAACAGCCAGTAAGAGAAGGCGACATATTTGTAAGATTCTATTTTTTTTTGTTGTTGTTTTTTTATTGATTTGTCAGAGAGAGAGAGAGAGCACAAGCAGGCAGAGGCAGAGGGAGAAGCAGGCTCCCCACCAAGCAAGGAGCCCGATGCGGGACTCGATCCCAGGACCCTGGGATCATGACCTGAGTCAAAGGCAGCTGCTTAAAACTGAGCCACCCAGGTGTCCCTGTAAGATTCTATTCTTAAGAAATGTCTTTAAAATAAAAAAAGGAGGGGGGGGGGCGCCTGGGTGGCTCAGTGGGTTACAGCCTCTGCCTTCAGCTCAGGTCGTGATCTCGGGGCTCTGGGATCGAGCCCTGCATCAGGCTCTCTGCTCAGCAGGGAGCCTGCTTCCCTCTCTCTCTCTCTGCCTGCTTGTGATCTCTGTCTCTCTGTCAAATAAATAAATAAAATCTTAAAAAAAAAAAAAAAAAAAAAAGAAATGGCCAGAATAGTCAAAGCCACTGGGATGGAAAATAGATTAGTAGTGCCAAGAGCTGGGAGGAGAGAGGAACGAGGAGAGAGAGTTCATCAGTAGAGTCTCTTTTCCAGGGTGATGAGAATTTCTGAAATTAGGTAGTGGTGATGTACCAAAATCTACTGAAGTATATATTTTAAAAGGGTAAACTTTTTGGTGTGTGTATTATATCTCAATGAAGTTGTTATTTCTTTAAAAACTTTAAAAACTACTTTAAAACTTTAAAAACTACTGTTATTTCTTTAAAAAATTTTACAACAATTCAAACAAATGACAAGTTTAGATAGAAACTTTTAAGTTCTACGGCAAACTCTAAACTAAGGTTAAAATGTAAAACTTTGTAATACGGAAAATGTTACATTACCTTGCCACAAATACTAAAATAAAATATTCTACCTGGAGGTTGGTCTTGTTGAAGGGTCTCCATTTTCATGTAAGGCATCACCATTTTGCTGTATTTCTACTGAACAATAAGAAAGAAAGCAGGTTTTTATATACTTCTTCTGGGTTTTTTTTCCCCTTCAATTTTTAAAAACACATAAAATTATCTTACTGGTTGGAGATGAGCTGCAGTTTGTTAGATTTTCTTGCTCAATTACCAGTCCGTCAAGCACAACTGTTAATTCACCAGTTTGCACTATGCCACTCTTGTTTTCCAAAGAAAGTTTTAATTGTTCTTTCACTCTTTCCACTAGGGGAAAAAAAAAAAAAGTTAAGTTAAAAGCTTTTGCCACATACAAAATGATGTGTTAGAAATCAAAACTACACATCAAGAATTACTCTAGTTCAGTACTTCATGGCTACCCGTGGGAAGAATTATTTGCACTTTTATCTGCAGACCCTTCTACATGACATTGGGCTCACTCTCTTTCACACCAAGTTGAAACTCTTTGCCTCTCACCCATGCTTCCAATGTCATCTTTAATTGTTCCTCTGCACTGTATGAAGCACAGAGAACATATAAATATATGCAGATAATACACACAACTACCACCTAAACTTACTCGTCAGCCCATAAGACTTGTGGTTAAGGCAAAATTTTTGCTTCGAAGTCAGGTGGTCTGGTTCATGATTCCAGCCCTGGAACTCTGAGTAAGTAGTCAAACTATAAAAACTCTCAGTTCCAGTCATTATAAAATGGAGATAATAAAGGCATCAAACTAAAAAGGACTATCTAAAGGCCCAAATGCAAAACCACACAAAGTTCTTAACACATGTTAAGCACCCAATAAATGGTAAGTACTATGACAATAATTTATTATTTCTTTTTCATAGAAGACCAAATATTACCTTCCTGTTATTAGTATATCTAATTCTTACTTAAAATCAAGGTCATTTTGCTTTGACTTCTATCTCACAGAAATATAAGTTTTTAGTGATCCCTTTACTATCCAAAATGAAGCCAATTACTTCAGTCTGATACTCACTGGCTCTCTCTGCAGCTTTTGGAACCACAGAACATAGTTCTTAGATTACATCCTTAACTTTGTTCTTTTCTGTATTTAACAAATTTGAGTGCTCCCCCATTTATCAAATGTCCAGCATAAGCATACTAATTATCCAAATACAGAAAAGATAAAAAAAAAAAAATCTGGAATTTTTTCCAGACACTGGACAGAAATTCTTTGCGAAAAATTTAAGAACCATATAATAAAAGAAGACCTTTGGGGCGCCTGGGTGGCTCAGTGGGTTAAAGCTTCCGCCTTCGGCTCAGGTCATGATCTCAGAGTCCTGGGATCGAGCCCTGCATCGGGCTCTCTGCTCAGCAGGGAGCCTGCTTCCCCCTCTCTCTCTGTCTGCCTCTCTGCCTACTTGTGATCTCTCTCTCTGTCAAATAAATAAATAAAATCTTTAAAAAAAATAAATAAAAAATAAAAGAAGACCTTTTAGATTACCTACCCCAAACTTTATACCATCATAAACCTCTTTTCCACTCCACATCACAAAAATATTAATAAAGATGATTAGAAACTAGGCAAAATACAAAAGTGTGAAAAAAAAAGAAAACTACACAGACCACCACTCTATTTCATTTTTGTCGTCACTCGCTAAAGTATCTGGAATGTGGAGATTTAGTTCTTGTTCCTAAAATATTTAGCTTGAATAGATTCGTAAAGAATAACCTTTCCAAAATCCCTTTAATGTAGGTCTCTTGGTGGTAAATTCTCTCTTTAAAGATGATTCTCATCTTTAAAAGATTTGTTGAGAACACTATTTTATATTGATGATAATCTCTCATTCTTTGAGGATATTTTTCCCACTACCTTCTTCTATTACTGCTAATTCTGCAGTTCTAATTTATAAATCCATTCAAATTATCTTTTTCTCCAAAGCTGTTTTTTGTCCTTGGTGTCATGCATTTCACTTGCTGAAAGCATGACTTTCTCTTTATCATTTCGCTTTGGATATAATGGACCAAAGAATTTATTTTTCATCAGTATTCAAACACAGCCATTAACTCTTAAAATATTTCCTCTATTCCATCCTCTATTGCAGGGGTTAGCAAACTGTGGTTGCAGGCCAAATTTGACCTCTTACCTGTTTTTATGAATAGTTTTATTTGAACACAGTCATGTTCATTCATTTACGTATCTTCTATGGCTGCTTTCCCAATACAGTGGAAGAGCTGAACATGTACAACAAGACTCACCTGCAAGGCTTAAATATTTACTATCTTGGCCATTTATAGAAAACATCTGCCAACCCCTGCTTATAATGGCTTCTTCTTATAATTTATAATCTTTGGTGGTGAGTTCATTCTCGATATTAGACTAAGAGTAATCTTTGGGCTTTAGTATTGTCAGGGTCTGTTTCTAATTCTGTCAGTGGTTTGAGGACTTCTTTTGGAAGAAGGGGGCCTTGAGGACCACTTTGACTCTTTGCAAAAATCGTTAATGCCACAAAATTTTGTTCCATCTGGGACATATTTGCTCTGCAGCAAGAGGTTGTTTATAACATCTAGTCTTTCACAATTCTGAACATGGAATACTGGGATATAATATTTGAGTCATAAAATTGGGAGGACTATCACATAAATAATTCCCATCTACATGAGCATGTATGTATGCTGGCAGGGGGAATAATAGGATTATTCTAACAGTATAAACAAACCAACTCAGACATATTCATCTATTCAGTATATAAATGCCTAATGTGTACCAGATACTATACTGAGAAAGCAGGATAAACACTGACTAGCCTAAAGTAAACCTCCATACCATTACTCCACTTACTTCTTTTAACAGATGTATCACCAGAATTTTTGGGGGGGATTAGAGGGGACCTGATCTCCCCAACTAAACTGAAGTCTCCAAAAGAGCATCTAATTTAGTGGTGTATCCTCAGTACCTGACAGAAGGTAAGTGCTTAATAAATGTTTTAAAAAATTATTAAGATAGGACTGTCCTCAGGAAACTTATAATTTTACAATTTTTAATCTATAATCTGATTTTTCTTTCCTCTCAGACATTCTTAGTTTTAATAGGGCAAAGAACAATCTGAGCCTCTGAGAAGCTAGGTATATGACTAGATATTTATCCTTCTATCACCAATTTGTGAAAAACATACACTCCTTCTTTCCCCACAGAAAATATCTTCAAAAATCTTGTTTTTTAAGGTGTTTCACATATTTAGATTTAACTTAGTCACATTCTGAAGCCATTTTAAAAAACTGTTTGTATACCATATTATCTGTTACTAAGTAATAAATTATCCTAAAGTTTAGTTACTGAAAATAACAATAATCATTTACTACTGCTCAGTTTCTCTAAGCTAGAAATTTGAGAGGGGCTAGAAAATCTGCTTAAATGGTGGCTCATACACACAGCTAACGAGCTAATGCTGAGAGCTGAGAAGAGGCCTCAGCTCCTCTCCATATAGGTGTTTCTATAGGGCTTCTTAGGTCTTCACAATGGTAACTTCTGGGTACATAATCCAAGAGACCAAGGCAAACACCGAAATGTCTTTTATGACCAAGTGTAAGAGGTCCTATACCATTACTTCTATCATATTCTGTCACAGACCATCTGATTCAATGTGGGAGGGACCACCAAGGTACAAACACCAGAAGGTAGGAATGCTTGGGGCAGTGTTTGAGGCTGGCCAACATACATATGTGTAAGAAGAAGGTAGATAAATGAAATACAGGGATTGAAAAACATTCTCTGAGCATAAAAAATGAAAGTCGGATAAACTTTAAGGACGAAAAAAATATTAAACTTCTATCAACCAAAACTAATAAAAAAAGTGGCAAATGATTAACTGGGAGAAAAAAGCGCTTATAAATCAGTAGAAAACAAGGAACAACCAATAAAAAAAAGTAAAAGGAATATAAGACAATCACAAATGATGAAATATGAATGATCAATAAATGTGACTTTTTTAATTATTAAAGAAATGCTCTGATAAAAATAATCTCCATTTTTAAAACCTATTAGCATGGCAAATATTTACAAATGGGCACTCTCATATGCTTCATTGTATGAACAAATTAGAGTAACATTTCAGAAAGGCAATGAGACAGCTATGCATAGCTGGAGGCTTCAAACTGCTCACTCCCTCTGACCTAGTAATTTCAATCCTAAAAATCTTTCTAAAGAATAGAAACACATTCATATCACTGGGTATGAGAATACTATTTGTTCAAAAGCTTGGTTTTAACATATTTTAGTCTGTGCTGATACTAAGTGAATTTAAAATAGAACTTAAGACTTAGCAAACTAAACAAATTAGTATTAGCTAAGTAAGACTAAAGCGAATTTTTAAATAAAATTAAATTTGACTTATGCTCTGTCCTCTGGTCACAAATGACACATTTCTCTGCTATGTTTCCCTACCATTCAATGTAAAGGGATAATTTTCAAATTATCTGATTACTGTAAATCACTTGGGATATAATTCAATTTAAAGTGAACTTAATGGATTTCAAAATGCTTTCCTCAACAAAAGGTAAGTTCTTGGTTCTACTAATATCATAAAAACAAAAACAAAAATAAAAACAAAAAAACTCAGTGTAGTCCTCAGTATTTGAGTGGCAGCTATCTGACTCCTCCCTCGGGTATTTAAAGTAGCTCCATCAGTCTCAAAATTGAAATACAAGACGAAGTTCTATATACACTCTGATGTGGATGTGAGTATTAGCTATACTGCTCTTACACTTTTCACCCATGAATGGTGGCAAAGATTCTCTCCTTAAACAAACTCTGGTCAGACTCCTCTGAGTCATCTTCTTGACTAGGCCTCAACCTTGGCCTATAAAAACTGCAAATGCTCAGCACAAATGATCTCATCCACCACCTCCCTCCACACTAAAAACCTTGAACACACACTAACAGAGCTCTAACAATGTAAGGATGATCATAGCCCCACTTAAAGTGCCTGCCTGAGAAAATTCAGGGCTGCTAAAAAAATTTCATGTTTGTTCCGGTCTACACCCCTTAGAGCATTTACTAAAAAGGGCTTACAATGGTGAATTCTTCCTCTCTCCCTTTGAGATGTACAGCTAACCCTTGAACAATGCAGGGTTCAGGGGCTCTGACTCCGTGTGCAGTTGAAAATCCCCCTGTAACTTCTGACTCCCCCCAAAATTATTATTAACAGCCTACAGATAACCAGAAGCCTTACTGATAACAGAAACAGTGAACACATATTTAAAATGCTATATATGTATTATATACTGTATTCTTACAATAAAATAAGGTAGAGAAAAGAAAAATATAACTAAGAAAACCATAAAGAAGAGAAAATGTATTTATGGTATCATAATGTAAACCAAAATATATAAGGGAACCCGCACATACAAACCTGTGGTGTTCAAGGGTCAACTGTAATGTTATCCTCTATAACTTGGGAGAATCTTTGTCAAGGACGTTCTGAAAGCCACTCCTCAGAAATGAAGGATAGGACCTAGGACTCACTGTCCACATGGGAGAACAGAATTCTAACCAGCAGAAAAAAAACTGACCTAATCACATTTATACCAATAAACCCTTCATCATTTTTTACTTCCCTGACTCTACGGAGCTTCCACCCATACCCACCCACCCCCTTCTTTCTCATTCTCCCTTTCAAATGCCCAGTTACCGCTATACAAATACAAGTTTAGTTCAGATCAAGGTGGACCCTCTTCCTTATTGAAACAGTATATTACTGATTAAAATCTGTCCTTATCATTTTAACTAGTATCAGGTTTTGTTTATCTTTAATAATGGAGGGATTTTTCCTTTGCAGCTTAAGAAATAGTGGGATTGATATCTCAGATATCAGTATCCAAGGCTGATGACATACCACATATCTCTGCAGAGCCAATTAGATAACTTCCATAATTTAGAAGGGCATTCAAGTTATCTGAAAACATAACTAAAGGTTGGGGTGCAAATGAGGGCTTAAACCTGCATAACTTCTGAGACAATGTATCAGAGGACTGCATGAGCAAAAACTAGTCATTATCCAACTAGGTTATGACGGGAAAAAAAAAAATGAAGGTTAAGGACTAGAAGGCCTGCTGGGATATAAATGTGAAGAAATGAGAACTTCCCTAGTAAGCTGCTACTGGGTATTTTTGGGGAAAATATGATTTTAGGCTGGTTTAGTTGTGGGTTTTATTTAAGGCTATAACAACTTATATTACACCATGAAGGCCAAAGAAGTACATATCTTCAAAACTGGGAGATATACCTATTCAAATCAATTAAGCCTCTACTCTCACCTCAAATATATCAGGAGAAGGGATAGAAAAACATGAACTTATGAGAAGAAAATGTCAGGGCCTTATGTACAGGAAGAAATTAGCCCATAAATTTGAAGAGGGACAATGTCTAAGTGCCAAACCAACAGGCTAAATCAAAGGCACCCAAGAATTTTATCAATTATGAGTGCATTTTTAAATTCTTCAAGGCTATCTAGAACTACACTAACTTTCTTTTATTCAAATTAGAATTAAAAGCTAAGGTTCAGAAAACCAGTGTTCTAGTCAAAACTTCTGTTCTTGAGCAAGCCACTTACATTAAAAGTTACTTAATAAATAAAAAGAGTCACTGGGATTAATGCCCATGGGGTTCTTTTACCTTTAAAGCACTGTGATTCACAAGCTTTAATTTTAAAAATTAATTTACTTATCTTCTGTTATAGGCTGAGTTATGTTGCTCCCCCCTCCCAAATTCATATGTTTAAGTCCAAACCCCTGGTACCTCAGGAGGTGACTATTTGGAAATAGCATCTACAAAAAGGTAATTAAATTAAAATGAGGTACTTCTCATCCAATAATGACTGGTGTCCTTTTAAGAGAAGGAAATTCTGATATAGACATATGTACAGAGAGAAGACAATGTGAAGATATAAAAAGATGGCCATCTATAAGCCAAAAGAGAGAAATCCTCAGAAGAAACCAACACTGCTGACACCTTGATTTCAGCCTTCTAGCTGCCAGAGTTGTGAGAATGTACACTTTTGTTATTTAAGACATACGGTCTTTGGTGTTTGGGTATGACAGCCCTGGCAAACTAATATACCTTTCAATTATTAAAAAAAAATATATAATGATGGACTGCCTAGGGTGTATAGGATGCTACTACTAGCATTTCTGAAGCCATCAACTTCAGAAATGTATGAATGTTTACAAAAATTTTATTTTTCCTCTGAGCATATTCTGCTCAATTAAATTATAAGAAATAACTTGAAGTTTATACAACTTATAAAAGTTTCCTTTCAAAGAATATTGACATTCTGACTTTCCAACAAAACTACTTTGGCAGATAAATATCATCTTTGTAGAGAGGATAATTATAATTTTCATATTAAGGTTCAATACAGTCTTATATAACAAAATTGGAAACAATCTAGATAGCAATGATAGAAGCAGAGTTAAATAAATTATAGTATATGATAAAATGTGAAATTACTAAATTAGCTTGCAAAGAATACCACTGAATGATACAGGGAAGTGCACATAATATTAAGAGAGCTAAGCAGAATATGAAATTGAATAAAGTCCCAATTGTTATACTCATATACACACAAACAAAATTCATCAAATTGTCAGCAGTTATTATCTCTGGGTTATGAGTTATAAAAAATAATTATGTGTACTAAAAAAGAGGTGCCATGCACAGCCAAACACAAGACCATTCCTTCAAGTTTAGGAGAGGCAGCTATATTGCCTAATTCATAGAAATTAACACAGAAGGTCAAGCAAAACGTTCTAAATACCGAAGGTCGAGCAAAATGAGGAGACAGAGGAATATGCTCTAAAAAAGAACAAGACGAAACCTCAGAAAAAATCTAAATGAAATGGAAACAACCAATCCACCTGATAAAGAGTTCAAAATAATGGTCATAAAGATGTTCACTGGACTTGAAAGGAAAGTGATCAACTTACTGAAAACTTCAACAAAGACAAAGAAAATATAAAGAAGGACCAATCTGCATTGAAGAATACAAAAAACAAAAATAAAAAATACACTGGAGAGAATAAACAGATTAGATAACGCAGAAGAATGAATCAGTGATATGGAAGGAAGGGTAATAGCACCCATACTAAACAGCAAAAAGAGAAAAGAATTTTTTAAGAATGAGGATAAGTTATGGGATCTCTTGGACAAGATCAGGTAAACAAACGTTTACATTACAGAAGTCCCAGAAGAAGAGAAAGAAAGGGACACAAAACTTCATTTGAGAAATAATGACTGAAAACTTCCCTAACCTGAGGAAGGAAATAGACATCAAGGTTCAGGAAGCACGGGGAGTTCCAAAGAAGATGACCCAAGAGGGTCCACACCACAACATAATAATTAACATATCAAAGATCAAGATAAAGAAAAAATTTAAAAGCAGAGAGAAGCAAACTAGTAATGTATACAAGAAAAGCCACAAGGCTATCAGTTGATTTTTTCAGAAGAAACTTTGCAGACCAGAAGAGAGTGGCATGATATATTCAAAGTGCTGAAAGAAAAAAAACCTACCAGCAAGAATACCATAGCTGGCAAGGTTATTAGTCAGAATAGAAGGGTTTCCCAGACAAACAAAAGTTAGAGTTCATCATCACTAAACTGGCCTAATGAGAAATGTTAAAGGGACTTCTTTAAATGGAAAAGACAAGACTATAATTACAAGTAAGAAAATTAGGAACAAAAAGGTGTAAAATATGACAATATATATGTAAAACATGGAGAGGAGGATTAAAAAAAAAGTTCTTTTAGAATGTGTTTCAACATAAGTGACCATCAATTTAATATACAGGCTGCTATATACTTAGGACTTATATATGAACCTCACAAACCCAAAAACTAATAGCTACACAAAAAACTGAGAGGAAGAAAGCCAAGCATAACCTAAAGAAAGTCATCAATCGCAAAGAAAGAGAGCTAGAGAAGAAAGGAACAAACACAAATTATAAAAACAACCAGAAAACAATTAACAAAATGGCAATAAGAACATGCCTATCAATATGCTAAGTGAAATAAGTCAGTCAGAGAAAGACAATTATCATATGATCTCTCATATATGAAGAATTTGAGAGGCAGGGCAGGGGGAGGGTCGTGGGGGGTGGGGGAAGGAAATAAAAAAAGATCGGATCGGGAAGGAGACAAACCATAAGAGACTCCTAAACTCACGAAACAAACTCAGGATGGCTGGGGGGGTAGGGAGGTAGGGATAGGGTGGCTGGGTTATGGACACTGGGGAGGGTAAGTGCTGTGAAATGTGTAAGCCTGATCATTCACAGACATGTACCCTGGGGCAAATAATACATTATGTGTTAATGAAAAAAAATTTAAAAAAACGAACATGCCTATCAATAATTAAATGTAAATGGCCTTACTATTCCAATCAAAAGAAATAGGGTGACAGAATGGATTAAAAAACAAGACCTATCTATATGCTGCTGAGGAGACTTACTTCAGGCCTAAAGGCACATGAAGACTGGAAATGAAAGGATGAAAAAATATTCCATACAAATGGAAGTAAAGGAAAAAGCCAAGGTGGCAGTGCTTGTATCAGACAAAACAGACTTTAAGACAAAGTTGTGAAAGAGACGAAGGAGGACATTACATAATGATAAAGGGAATAATCCAACAAAAGGATATAACTACTATAAATACCAATGCAACCCAAAAACATAAGGCAAATATTAAAACATTAGGGAAAAACTGGTACTAATACAGTAACAGTAGAGGACTTTAACGCCCCATTTACATCAATGGGTCGATCATCCAGACAAAAAAGCAATAACAGTACTCGAATGACACATCAGTCCATCAATTCTAATGCACTGAACAGATATACAGAGAATACTCCATCCAAACGTAACAGAATATACATTTTTTTCAAGTATATACGGAACATTCTCCAGGACAGATCATGTTAGGCCACAAAACAAGCCTCAATAAATTTAGGAAGACTGAAATCATATCACACATCTTTTTAACAATGGTACAAAACAAGAAATCAATTACAAAAACAAACAAACAAACAAAAAAACAAACCTGAAATAAAACAAAAAACCGTGGAGGCTAAGCAACATGCTATTATACAACCATCCAATGGCTCAATGAAGAAATCGAAAAGGAAATCAAAAAATACATGGAGACAAATTAAAATGAAAACAGAACAGTCAGTCCCAAGTTCTGGGATAAAGCAAAAGCAGTTCTAAGAGGGAAATTTACAGCAATACAGGCCTACCTCAAGAAGCAAGAAAAATCTCAAATGAACCATCTAGACTTACACCTAAAGGAACTTGAAAAAGAGGAACAAACAGACCACAAAGTTAGCAGAAGAAAGAAAATAATAAAATCAGCAGAAATACATGAAAACAGAGACTAAAACAAAACAAAACAAAAAAACAAACAACAACAACAAAAAGAAAAGATCAATAAAACCAAATGCTGGTTCTTTGAAAAGATAAAACAAAAAAAAAAAAAAAAAGAAAGAAAAGATAAAACAAAACTGCCAGCCTCATCAGGGAAAAAAGAGTAAAATCACAAATGAAAGAGAAGTAACAACCAACACCACAAAAATACAAAGGATTATAAGAGACTAATAAAAAAATTTATATGCCAACAAATTAGACAACCTAGAAGAAATGGGTAAATTCCTAGAAACACAATCTTCCAAAACTCAATCAGGAAGAAACAGAAAATGAGAACAGAACAATTTCTAGTAATGAAATTGAACTGATAATCAAAAAACTCCCAATAAACAGTCAAGAACCAGATGGACTCATAGGTGAACTCTACCAAACATTTAAAGAAGAGATAATACCTATTCTCCTCAAACTACTCCAAAAAACAGAAGAGGAAGGAAAACTTCCAAATTCATTCCATAAAGTTAGAATTACCCTAATACCAAAACCAAACAAAGACACTATGAAAAAAGAAAACAGGCCAATATCCCTGATGAACACAGATGCAAAAATCCTCAACAAAATACTAGCAAACTGCATTCAACAAAACATTAAAAGGATCATTCACCACTATCAAGTGGGATTTATTCCAGGGAGGTAGGGATGGTTCAATATTCACAAATCAGTCAATGTGATATACCACATCAACAAAATGAAACAAAAACCATATGATCATCTCAATAGATATAGAAAACGCGTATGACAAAATTCAACATACATTAATAAAAACTAAACGAAGTGGGTTTAGAGGGAACGTACCTCAATATAATAAAGGCCATATATGAAAAACCCACCTAACATCATACTCAATGGTGAAAAACAGAGCTTTTCCTCTAAGATCAGGAACAAGATAAAGATGTCCACTCTTGCTACAACATAGTATTTAAAATCCTTACTACAGCAATCAGACAAGAAAAAAAAGGTAAGAAAGTAAAAAAGCAATGGTAAGAAAGAAGCTAAATTGTCACTATTTGCAAATGACATGATACTACACACAGAAAACCCTAAAGACTCCACCAGAAAACTATCGCAACTAGTAAATGAATGCAGTAAAGCTGCAGGACACAAAATTATTATACAGAAATTTGTTGCATTTCTATACACTAATAATGAAGTAGCAGAAAGAGACATTAGAAAAACAATCCCATTTATAATTGCACCGAAATAATAAAGTATCTAGGAATAAACTTAACCAAGGAGGTAAAAAGACTGATACTGTGAAAACTATAAAACACTGATGAAAGAATTGAAGATGACACAAATGGAAAGACATACCATGCTCATGGATTGGAAGAATTAATATTGTTAAAATATCCATACTACCCAATGCAATTTACAGATTTAATGCAATCCTTACCAAAATATCAACAGTATTTTCACAGAACTAAAACAAACATTCCTAATATTTGTATGGAACCATAAAAGACCCCAAACAGCCCAAGCGATCTTGAAAAAGAAGAACAAAGCAGAGGTACCATAATCACAGACTTCAAGATATACTACAAAGCTATAATCAAAACAGTATGGCTCTGGCACAAAAACAGACACATCAGTCAATGAAACAGAATAGAGAGCTCAGAAATAAACCCGTTCTTATATGGTCAATTAATCTATGACCAAGGAGGCAAGATATACTGGGGAAAAGACAGTCTCTTCAATAAATGGTGCTGGAAAAACTGGACAACTACATGCCTAAGAATGAAACTGAACCACTTTCTTACACCACACACAAAAATAAACTCAAAATGAATTAAAGACCTGAATGTGAGACCTGAAAACTCCCAGAAAGAACTCCCAGAAGAAAACATAGGCAGTAACTGCTTTGACACTGGCCTTAGTAACACTTTTCTAGGCAAGGGAAACAAAAGCAAAAGTAAACTACTGAGACTACCACCAAAATAAAAAGCTTTTGCATAGCAAACAATCAACAAAACAATCTACCAAATGGGAGAAGATATTTGCAAATGATATATCCAATGAGGGACTGATATCCAATATACATAAACTTATACAACTGAACACCTAAAAAACCCAAATAATCTGATTTAAAATGGTTGGAGGACCTAAATAGGCATTTTTCCGAAGAAAATGTACAGATAGCTAACAGACACATGTAAAGATGCTCAATATCACTAATCATCAGGGAAATACAAAGCAAAACCACAATGAGAAATCACCTCAGCCCTGTCAAATGGCTTTAAAAACAATAAGAAATAATAAGTGTGGTAAGGATGTGGAGAAAAAGGAACCTTTGTGCACTGTTGTGGGAATGTAAATTTGATGCAACTGCTGTGGAAAACAGTATGGAGACTCATCAAAAAATTAAAAATAGAATTACCGTATGATCCAATAATTCTATTACAGGGCATTTACTCAAAGAAAACGAAAACACTAACTCGAAAAGATACATGCACCCTTACGTTTACTGAAGTATTATTTGAAACAGCCACAATACAGAAACAACCTGTGTCCATCAACAGATGAATGGATAAAGAAAATGTAGTATGTAAACAACAGAATATTACTCAGCCATAAAAAAGAATGAGATCTTGCCATCTGTGACAACATGGATAGACCTACAGGTTAGTATGCTAAATGAAACAAGACAAAGAAAGACAAACATCATACGATTTCACTTACATATAGAATCTAAAAAACAAAACAAACAAAAAAAAGGAGAAACAGACCCATAAATACAGAGAACAAACTGATAGTTGCTAGAGGAGAAGGGATGGAGGATGGGCAAAAATGAGTGAAGGAGAGCGGGAGGCACAGGCTCCCAGCTATGAAATGAGTAAGTCACAGGAAAAAAGGTACAGCATGGGGAATATAGTCAGTGATACTGTAAAAGCACTGCATGGTGACTGATGGTAGCTACACTAGTGGTGAGTATAGCATTATGTATGGACTTGCTAAATCACTATATACGCACCTAAAACTAACGTAATATTGTGTGTCAACTATACTTTTGTTAAAAAAAAGGTCTCATATAAATGCTTAATCCAGTGCAGAAATAGCATATAAACTGGCTAAACCAAATATTTAATTCTGAAATAACATAAGTTAACTGAGGTATTATGTATTTACACCAATAATGCTACATTAGCCAAGAAAAAAATAGATATACAGCCACCATCAGACCAGGAAAGGTATTACATACTTATAAGACCTCATTTCTATAACCAAGATGAACTGCATGAACAGAAGCCGTGGCACAGCAGAGAATTGAACTTTCACTGCTTCAGAAGAATATATTTTTAAAAAAAATCTGTGTATATAAAAATTAGTATGGCTTTTACATTTTCTTGACCCATAACTCTTTATGTCCAAAAACTACATCAAAAACAAAAAAAAAAAACTTTTTTAAATCAACTTATCATTTAAAACATTAGCATTTTTACCTGTGACTCAGCATATCTTTTAGGAATGAGAAAATTTCTAAGAAATAAGATGAACAGAGGCACTGGTTTGAGTGAAACTACCTAAATGTCAAATAATATGAGATTAGTTGAATCATAAACTAGAGATCTGGCTTTTAATCTTTGGATCACACAATATTTTGAAAATTCACTAAAAACAATGAACTCTCACCCCAGAATTATAAAAATATGTATACCCCCCGATTTCTGCATACAATGACACGAGATTTACAAATAACTGAAGCTTAAACCATCTTACCCAGGCTAGAAAAATGTGATTATCACGGAAACATATTCATATTAAATTGTTTGACGAAAAAAAGCAGGGGATAAACCAGTAGATACAAAGAAAAAAATGTTTATATCTATGAACAGGAAAGAGACAAGAGGCCAAGTTATTAGGAGTGCTTATCCTTGGTTAGTAGAATAACAAACTATTTTCCTCTATAATTTTGTATATTCTCTGTATTTTCTATAATGAACTAGTTATTAATAAGAAAATTTAAGTTAGAATTTATTTTGTACAAATTATCAACCAAGTTAGATAGGCTCAGATTATGATCATTTTTTCAAGTTTTAAAGTACATAATAAGTAAATAATAAATCACTGATGATCACTGGTAACAGGGTACTCATGGATAACCAGGACTATTTTGTAAATCTGTTAAATGGAGAAAGGCCAGAGTATGTATTTCCTATTTCATACAGAAAGACAAACTTAAAAGCAATCACAGGCAATAACTAAAGTTCTCTTTTGTAAATACAAAACTATTTTTGCTTTTGGACTTCAGGATACTTTGAAAAGTATATTAAATAAATTTTTAAAGAAACAAAGATTAGAACAACTTACGTTTTCTATTGTGCATTAACAGAGCTTGTTTCAGATCTATTGTTGCTTTTCCTAATAAAGCATCGGCTTTTAAAGTATAATGACTCCAAACTCGAAATTCCAATGTAGACTGTGGGGTCACGTTTCTGAAAGAGTAAAATTATAACAAAAATACAGGAGTATATGTTTACTTCAATAATTATTTAAAAAGCCATGAATTCAGTTTTGAGAAAAAAATATTGTATGAAACAGCAAACTATTTGAATTATAAATAAAACGAATTATTTCCCTTCAAGTCCATTAGAACTTTAATAACTAAATAAGAATTCCTACAATCACCAAACCAAAACACCAGCAATAACGAGTCTTGTTGCGATTTCACAGTAACACTAGTTCTATTTGAACAAAATCCTAAATATTTAAGAGAACTGATGGTGTTATTTTTAATAATTTTACTATACACAAATTTATAACATTATGTTTTAGAAAGGACAAAAGTAACGGTGATTTTCTGCCTTATTTCTTTTTACAAGACGATAACAGAAAATATGTCTGTATGGAATAATTCAGTTAATAAAGCAAAAAGCGAGAACTACTATGCTTCCTCTCTAAAGAAAACAAAATTAACCAAAAATCTTTTTGTACTTAAAATTGTCTATTCACACTGGAAAATAACACTACTTACTTTGAAATTATCCTACAACTACAACAAAAGAACAACCAAAAGCATTCTAAGGAGCATACTCCCCGTTTTGGAAATTCTGCATTCTTTACACAAGGTACTTACACGGTTAGCTGTTCATCCCATTTTGGATTAGAAGAACTACTGGATTTTGCTGTTTTCTTAATTTCTCCATCTACAACTACTTCTGTATACACTGCTGTTCCAAACCAGTTCTTTTTTCTTTTTAGTTTGGCACTAGAAACTAACAGAAACATGATAATCACTAGTGAATATAGGTAGACAAAAAGTAGTACTTTGTAGTAATAAATCAATAAAAATGCAACTGTGGGGGCGCCTGGGTAGCTCAGTCAATTGAGCATCTGCCTTCAGCTCAGGTCATGATCCCGGAGTCCTGGGATGGAGCCCCGTGTCAGGCTCCCTGCTCAGTGGGGAGTTTGCTTCTCCCTCTCGCCCTCTCTCTCAAATAAATAAAATCTTAAAAAAAAAAAAAAAAGAACTGTGCTTCTTAGGCAACTCAAACTCTCTTCATTGGAGAATGAAGAAACAATACAAAAGGACTACTGATAATGCCTGAGAACCACTTGAATTTTTAACAGTTTTACTGAAATATAATTCATATACCATGTAATTCATTCATTTAATTTGTACAATTCAATGGTTTTAATATACTCACAGTTGTGCAATTATCACCTTTAAAAACTACTTTAAAAACACATTCATCACCCCAAAAAGAAACCCCACACAAACAGTCACCATATTTCTTCCTAGTCCCTCCCCCTCAGCCCTAGGTAACCAACAGTTACTCTCTGTCTCTGTCTCTATAGATTTGCCTATTCTGGACGTTTCACAGAAATGAATTCACACAACATGCGGTCTTTTGTGACTGGCTTCTGTCACTCAGCATGCTTTCAAGGTTCATCCATGTTGTAGCATGTATCAGTACTTCATTCCTTTTACTGACAAATAATATTCCCACTGTATGGGTATACTTTTTATTTATTGATTAATCAGCTGATAGAGATCTGGGTTGTTTCTACTTTTTGTCTACTGTGTATAATACTGCTCAACATTTGTGCACAAGTTTTTACGTGGACATATGTTTTCATTTCTCTTGGCATACACCTAGGAGTAAAACTGCTGGGTCGTATGATAACTCTGTGGAATAATGCCAGACTGTTTTCCAAAGGGGCGGTAACATTTTACATTCCCACCAGCAGGGCATAAGGGTGCCAACTTCTCCACATCCTTGCCAACGATTTGAATTTAATACTGAACTGCACGAAACATCAAAAGAAAGGTAAGCATTTTCAGATTCAACATACCTATGAACCTCTCTGCCAGGTAGTATTTCATACTACTGAAAATTATATAAACTTTGGCAATTTTAAAAAAATGCTTTACCAGGAAAGCTGGTTTCCAAAAAAGGGGAAGTATTTGCTTTTTCAAATAAAAACATTAATTTCAAAATGTCATTTGAGAAATTAATCATAACCCTTCATAAAGTGAATTTTATATCAAATTTACCTGATTTGGAGGAAAATCTGTTTAATTCCAGGCTAAACAATTACTTTTAAATAATTTTTGCAACTACTAATTCAAATGAGGAGTACAAATTTTCAGGGCAAAGTACTGACTACCAAGCAGTAATAACAACTTACTAAGATCACCTCTATAGTCTATTACCTATGAATACTGTGAGTCTGAGAAAGGGGAATGCCCTACCCCTTCTATGCCATACCTGTATCACATGTTAAAGACATGAACATAAGCTAATGCAGGCTTCTATTCTACGATAAAAGAACAGTAACATAGTCACATGAATAAATCACTGAAATATGAAGTGCTAAATGCTGCATAAGAAGTAGTATTTGAAATACAGTAGAATCTTCAATTAATTTTTCTTCTTTTTAGAAAGAGAAAGGCGGGGGTGGGAGAGTGGGAGACGGGGAGAGAGAAAAAAATCTTAAGCAGGCTCCAGGCCCAGCATGGAGCATGACGTGGGGCCTGATCCACCTCACAACCCTGAGATCATGACCTGAGCCGAAATCAAGAATTGGACACTTAACTGACTGAGCAACCCAGGTGCCCTAGAGTCTTCAATTAATAACTGAGGAATAGAAAGAGAGACTCAAAGGAAAATACTGTACTTAAGAACTAGCAATATAAATCAATCAGAATATTCAATGTTATGCCTGAAGTGCTATATTCAGGGTCTTGGCAAAACTCACTCCCATCCTTCTCTGTTTCAAACTGCTCTAAGTTCAATACCACTGGAGTGACACAGAAGGCACAGACATCTCTCTCCCAAAAAAGTCCCCCAACCAAGATTCTTCACTCCAAATTAGTCATTTCCTCAAAGTATGCAGGTCTTTCAACACACTAGAAGAAGGGGAAGACAGAACTGCATGGTGTTAAAATCATAGGGTGTCTTTTCAACAGATAGGGGCTGAAACAACTGGACATCCAAATCAAAAAAATTAATATAAGCACAAACCTAACATCCTTCACAATAATTAACACAAAATGCAAAAAACTACAAACGCAAAAAACTACAAAACTCAGAGAAGATGAGAAAACCTAGCTGACCTTTTTATAGTGAGGCTTTTTAAAACACATCATCAAAGGCACAATCCATGAAAGAAACAACTGATAAATTGTACTTCATTAATGGTAAAAATTTTTGCTCTGCAAAAGACAATGTCAAGAGAATAAACACAAAGACATGCCAAAGACTGGGAGAAAATATTTCCAAAAGACACATTTGATAAAAAAACTATTATCCAAAATATAGACAGAACTCTTAAAACTCAACAGGAAGAAAACAATCTGATTTTTTTTTTTAAAGATTTTATTTATTTATTTGACAGAGAGAGAGATCACAAGTAGGCAGAGAGGCAGGCAGAGAGAGAGGGGGAAGCAGGCTCCCTGCAGAGCAGAGAGCCCAACATGGGGCTTGATCCCAGGACCCTGAGACCATGACCTGAGCCAAAGGCAGAGGCTTTAACCCACTGAGCCACCCAGGCGCCCCAACCTGATTTTTTTTTTAAAGATTTTATTTTTTGAGAGTGAGAGTGAGAGAGAGCGCGCGAGCATGAGCAGGAAGAGGAAAAGGGAGAAGCAGACTCCCCACTGAGCAAGGAGCCTGACATGGGGGTTGATCCTAGGACCCCAGGATCATGACCAGAGCCAAAGGCAGACGCTTAACTGATTGACCCACCCAGGCACCCTAAAAACAACCTGATTTTTAAAAAATGGGCCAAAGACCTTAACAGACACCTCACCAAAAAAATATATTGACAGAAAATAAGCATACGAAAAGCTGTTAAATATCATATATTACCAGAAAAAAAAACAAATTAAAATAACCACAAGATACCACTACACACCTATTAGAATGGCCAAAATCTGGAACGCTAGCAACACAAAATGCTGGGGAGGATGTGGAGGAACAGGTGCTCTCATTCTCTACTGGTGGGAATGCAAAATGGTGGCTACTTTGAGAGACAGTTTACCAGTTTCTTACAAACTAAACACAGGCTTACCATATGATCCAGGAATTGGACTCCTTGGTATTTACCCAAAGGAATTGAAAACTTATGTCTACACGAAACACTGCACATGGATATTTATAGCAGTTTTATTTATAACTGCCAAAACTTGAAAGTAACCAAGATGTTCTTTCAGTAGGTGAAATGAATAAACAAACTGTAGTGCACCCAAACAATGGAATATCATGCAGCACTATAAAGAAGTAAGCTATCAATCAAGCCATGGAAAAACCTAGAGAAAATTTAAGTGCATATTACTAAATGAAAAAGCAGATTCATCAGTTGTAATGATTGCACCACTCTCATGCGTGATGATAATAATGGGGGAGGCCGCGCGTGTATGGGGGCAGGGGTATTTGGGAAATCTCTGTACCTTCCTCTCAATTTTGCTGTGAATCTAAAACTACTTTAAAAAAATAAAGCCTTTAAAAAAAAGAACTGGGTTTGACATATCTGGGTTCATATTTTAACTCTGCCACTTATTAGATCTCTGACCTTAAGTAAATCAATTAACCTTTTGACCCTCAATTTTCTCATTTGAAAAATAGGAGAACAATAGTCTCCAATTCTTAGGATTGGTGAGTGAAGCCATGCAAAGTACTATTATCATCAATGAATGCCTGGCATTAACCAATGGTAACTATTACTCTATTATTATTAATTACTATATAGTATTAACTCTTCTGAGTTAATTGCAGATACATTCAAAATATATCCACTGTATACCTTTTACTGGCAAAGTCTTCAATAGTACTAGGTGTTGGCAAGGTAAGGAAAGTGATTTTTAAAAGATACAATTTTCAATTTCACAAAAAATGTATAATATGATGGCAAAAAATGTATATGTAACTAAAATGCTACAATTTTAAGTAAATAAATATACCTTATTAATTCAAATAAGAATCCTAATTAGTGAAGTAAATAGGATAAACTTCATTTTCCCATTTAACAAGTTGCCTTTGGTGTTATACACAAAATGTCCTCTACTGTAAGATTATATAAATACCAAAAATATATCAGAAAAAGAGAGTCCTGTATGTGTATATGTGTATGTAAAGAGAGAGAATTTAAGAATCCTACTCACAGTAACACCTCCCCTCAAAAAACCCTAGTAATAATCTTAAATAAATGTATAGGATCTACATGAAGATAACTATAAAACTTCGCTCATTGTCATAAAAGACTTGAAGGGAATGATATGATATATTCCTAGATTTGGAAGTTTTACACTGAAATATTTCAATTATCTCTAATTTAACACATTATTTTTAAATGACCTAAATGAAAACATTAACACTGGTTTTGAGGGAGTTTTTTGGGGGGCACGCCAACAGAGGAAAAGGGAAGGAGACTCTAAAATTCAAATAAAAGGTAAAGAAAATTCAGGAATAGTGAAGATATATTTTAAATTACCAAGTAATGAGAGATTTTTCCCAATATATTTTTTAAAGTACTATACAATGGAAAAAATAAAGTACTATAAAATGAAAGTTATTAAAATAGTCTATGATGTAAGGACAGAAATGAAGAGAACAGAATAAGATGTTTGTATATGACAATGATGGCATTTCACATCAATGGGAAAAGACAGATTATTCCATAAATGTTGAAGCATTTGAAAAGAATAAAATTAAATTTGTAATTTACAACATTCATACAAAAATATGAAGATACATATGATCACAGTTTAATTTAAAAAATGATAGTAAGGTACTAGAAAACACAATACCTAAAAAATTACAAATATGAATATAAGAGCCCATTAATTTTTCAATCTCGAGTCTGTTTTAACATGCCTTGCACTTTGTTTCTGACCGTTTCCTGCAGAAAGCCTGAAATCTCAACTACTGTAGATGGTACTCTTCTGTGTGCTATTATGTTTATGTGCATGCTTCGCTCCAGTATAACACCATATTACAGTAGGTAGCTTTCTCTTTGATTTTCTTGTTACAGTTTTCCTGCTTTACATGATCAATGTTCATATTCTTATTTATTATTGCCAATCAGATATAGGTTAAAAACAGAAATAGAAATAAAAATAAATCAGCTAATAGAGTATCTCAATTTACAGACCATAACCTACCAGACTGCAATAGCAGAAGGGTCTTAGTCATGGTACTGATTATTTTAAAAGTAAAAGAAATATCAATACAAAGGAAGGAAGGAAGGAAGGAAGGAAGGAAGGAAGGAAGGAAGGAAGGAAGGAAGGAGGAAGGAAGGAAGGAAGGAAAGAAAGAAGGAAGAAAGAAAGATAGATAGATAGATCAACAGAGGTCACTGTTCTCTAATAAAAGGAGCAACAACTTGGGAGTCCAAAAACCTTGGTTGCTTTCCTATTACTAACAGAAGGCAGTTACTCTGATTCTCAGTCTTAACTGGTAAAACAGTAAATATTTATTCCAAAAGATATTGTTAAATCAGTAAGATTGTGGATTTTAAGGTGCTTTGTATTTAAAAAAATTAGATCAACAAAATGCAAGAAAAGTAAAGACAAGGAGAAGAGAAGGGAGAAAAGCAAGGCACTAAAATCTGGTACCATCTAGCATAGGTACCAGTTCAGTTTCCCAAGAGCATTACTGTATTTCAAAGGAGAACAGTAACTGATACTCAGAAGGATAAATACCATATACTGGCACTACCTTGGCTACTTGCACTTCTCAGGCCCACATCTATTTTCCAACTGGTTCTCTAGACTTCTGGTGATTCTGTGAGCTACCTGCTAGCTGTTCAGTAAGTTTCTTTTTGGCTCAAATCAGTCAGATCAGGTTTTTGTTATTTCAACTAAGAACTCACAGAAAGGTCAAGACCAGGAAGAAAGTTACACATCAGATACGGTGGCCACATGTCCTGCACAAATAACACTGAAAACCAAAAATGTGGCTCTAAGCCTCTTATATTGAGCAAAAGAAGAAATATCAGGAAATTATGTAAGTGGTTCTTAAGTGGAGTATACATCAGAATCACCCAGGGAATTACTTCAAAATATACATCCCCAGGTTCACTGAAGACAAAATACAGTATCCCTTAAACCTGGCTCAACCTCACTCATAATGAGAGAAAAGATATTTACAATGACAGTATCTTAAATACTACTTCTTACCTAACTGTCAACAATCCAAAACTTGATTAACATATTTTGATGAGGCTACGGGGAAATAGGCGCTCTCTTAGATAGCTGGGAACAGAAGACAGTACAGATCCTATAGAGAGGAATATGGCAATAACTGGCAATATTACATGTGTTTACTCCCCGACTTAGCAATCTCATCCTTGGATTCTATCCTAACTAAACATGAGCAAAAACAAGAAATGGTATTTGCATAAAGCTATTTACTGTAGTACTATTTGTAGCAACAAAAGAGTAGAACCATGATGTCCATCAACAGGAAGACTCGTTGAATTAGCTTGGTATATCTATTCAATAGAGTATTTACTGTGCAGCAACAAAGAGGTATATACCCTACTACGGAGCAAACCTCAGGATATTACTACTGTTACGTGAAGAAAAGTCAGGTGCAGAAAAGTACCTAAGAAGTGGCAGGTTGGGAGGAGATATATGAATATATATACTGTACACATCTGCTTATATTTTCAAAAAGCAATGGGAAAATAAACCAAAACTAATAAAAATGTTTATGTACATTTTTAGGTAATGGAGAGAGGTGAAAGGGATGGCATGGAGTAACCAGACCTCTTCAAATGTACCTTGATTTAACAGTTTTAACTCCAGAGCTATATAAATGCTTTCATTACATGCAATAAACAAAACTAAATAAAAATAAATGAAAGCAATAAACCTAACTGATTATCCAGTTGGTGGTAAAACCAAATGGAAAACTACTTTAAGTTACTTTCAAATGTGTGATTTTGACTATACATCCTGGGGGTGGGGGTGGGGCGCTCACAAAGAAATCTTAAACTGCAATGAGTGGGCCTATTGTTTTCAGTAATTTTAACGTTGCCAATCTGTGTGTGTGTGTGTGTGTGTCTGTGTGTGTTTTAGGATAACACAGATATAATCATGTTACTGTCATTTGGAATTAAGATTTCTGGGCTAAGAGAAAAGCGATAGAAATACAAAGTCAAATAAAGTAAAAAATATCTTTTTTCTCCTTTAGGTGGAACATGGTATTTAGAGACTACAGCTATTCTGAATTTGAAATATTAGCATGAATTCAGGATTTGTTTTTTGCTTTCTAAGACAGTAAACATTTCCTAGCTCTGGTCATTGAAAACTCCTAGAAACAACCGACCTCACAGCAATAAGTACCGTAGGAATTACAGTATCTCTCTTCTTACTCTGGCTTCAATCCCACCCCTCCTGAGGCAAATATAATTTCTAATGTTTTTAAGCACAGAGCTGCATATACAACCCTCCCTTTTTTACATCCACATAGTTGTATACTATGCACACTACTCTACACCTCTCACTTAACAATGCTATCTTAGAACGTGGCTCCTTTGGGCACATATACTTATTTCATTTTCTTTTTTTTTTTTTTTTTTTTTTTTGAGCACTTATTTCATTTTCTAATTAGGATTCCATTGCCAGTCTTTTGCTATTATAGACTTTCTCCCTTCCTACCCCCACCCCTCCAATATGTACATTTACCTCCTGGTATTTTTTTATCTTACAGATATTTATATTGTTTATATATAATGAATGAATTATCTGAAGTCTCCTAATCAAGACTCTCCCATCTTCTGCAAATGTTCCTTCTCCCTCTAATGCTTTCTGCTGCCAATCTAATTTGAGATGAATTCTGACTCCTTTAAGAGTTAAAACTGTTACGCTCTGTGAGTTCTTCTCTTCCTGTTTTCCTGTGTCTGTAGGCCATCTCAGATCCCAAGCAGACTAAAGACACCTTCCTCTAAATTCTCACTGCATCCAGTTAGTAGTCCCTCTGTATGGTAATTCTCTACAAAACAAACCTGTCTCAACACTATATAATAAATTCCTGGAGAACTAGGGCCTTGTGTTTTCATACGTGTAATTCCACTTAAATATTTGCTGGTGATTGGATGCGTGAATAGATGCAAAAAGGCCTTCAGCATCCTTCTCCATCCTAATAATCACTTAAGGACCAGTTCAAAGATGCTTATTCTAATACCCAAATTCTCCCACCACCAAGGAGAATATATTTTCTCTTCATCCAGCACAGGTACAATAAATATTTATTGAATAAATAAAAAACTTTTAGGAAGTTTCTATCTTTAAGGCCTGTTGCAACAAATATATCACAGTATGAATCTCAAAGAAAAGATAACTGCAGAATAAGTTTACTGAATTAGGTATTAAAAAAGTTTCATCAGGGAATCACTACTTTAAGTTATTATGAAAATAACTTACCAGTTACCTGTAACTGTAACCTTCCACTGTGGTTATTACTAGTATCAGACCGTGGTGAAGCAGTGGCCATGTCCCAATATTCAGCTTATACCTATTAAAAAGTTAATTTATTCATGCATTAGACAAGAGTGTAACTTTCAATATGATTAAAATTGTTTGAGTCAATTAAGAAACCAAATCTAATATATTTTCAACTCATCAAATGACACATTCACAGCTGTCCTCCATTTAAAATTATACCTTAGTACTATAAACATTATAGAAGAATATGGCCAATAAATATCTGGGTCAATTTGAACAAAATACATGATGATGCTAAGAATCCTGCATTACGTGTTTACTTATTTATTTATTTATTTTATTATGTTCAGTTAGCAATTGTATAGTACATCATTAGTTTTTGATGTAGCGTTAAACGATTCATTGGTTGCATATAACATCCGGGCTCATCACAACACGTGCCCTCCTTAATACTCATATTTCCGCTACCCCATCCCCCCAACTGCTCTCTACGTGTCAACTTATAAATAAACATACAATTTTTATATGTTATATACTTTATTTATTTAGTTGCTAGCTTACTTATCTGAACCACCTAAGTAAATTGCCCCTTCATCCTTTAATACTTCAGTGTGTATTTCCTAATAAAAATACTCTCTTAAATAACAACAGAACAATGATCAAATTCAGGAATTTAACTAGTACATTACTATTCTCTATTATATAGCCTACATTCTGTAATTTCATCAGTTGTCCCAAACAAGACATTTTATCATAACTTTTCACACAGTACTTAGTTCAGATTTATATACTCATTAGTTGTCATGTCCCCAGTAAATTTTACACGCTTCTTTTTATAGATAATTTTTTTCATGCTCTGCTTCATTCCTCCACTTCAATTTTTACTTTTTAAATAAAACACAAAGCTGAGCTACTTTGGCTTTCTTCTACATGACAAATACTTTAAGGCTAAAACTTCTATCCACCCTTAACCTACTAAAGGATGAAGTGGAACATTCTGGTCAAGACTGAGACATACAGGGGCGCCTGGGTGGCTCAGGTTATGATCCCAGCCTCCTGGGATAGAGCCCCGCATCAGGCTCCCTGCTTGGTGGGAAGCCTGCTTCTCCCTCTCCCACCCCCCTGCTTGTGTTCCCTCTCTTGTTGCATCTGTGTCAAATAAATAAATAAAATCTTTAAAAAAAAAAAAAAGACTGAGACATACTAATGAATATAACGTTTATCTTGTTTTTCCCTGTTTGTAGTACTTTCTATGCTCCATTTAGATTCTTCCCCCAAACTCAGGAATCTAATACTCTAAAATCATTATACTCTCTTATTTGTAGTTGCATATATTATGTGCCTGTATATATGCATATATGTGTATAAAAAGATAAGATAAACAGTTGCATACTATTTGATTAACTAATTCTAGTTAATACACATTCACAGATTGTGCGATCTCATTCAGGCCAATGCTATCATTCTGCAGATGAGAAAACCGGCTGAAGGATTACATCACCTGCAGGTTCATCAGCTGTCATGTGCATATGAGAAAACCAATAGGAATAGAAGCTTTAGATGATCAATGGACAATGAAGAAAATCAATGGAAATTGAAGGCTTTCAATTTCAAGCAGTTGGTATACAAAATATTTTGAAAGGTCCTCCTGCTTCAGTGTAAAAGATCCTGGATAAATGAAAACCAGTGTAGTTTCTGAACATTGCTATGTTCTTAAGAAGTATAAGAAATTATCAAGCTTACACCTACCCCATATAATAGTAGCAAAAAAAAGTCTTTTAACTGAGTTGAAAAAGAAGAGGACAGTGAGTAGTAGTAAGCAAAAAAAAAAAAAAATTTTTTTTTAACTAGAGTATTGCCCTGGATGTGCATGCTGATGCTGATAGTAACACTGGGATCAAGAGATAAAGCAGTAGGCCTGCTGCAAGGTAAGGGAGCTGAGACTCCCACAAGAAGTGAAAGCCCAAATCAGCTGTAACCTGTAGCACAGAAGCATATACATATGCTCACAGGAAAGCACCCCAATTTAAGCCACCGGGGTTACCCAAAATAAAGAGCAACCAATTATGAGCCTACAGTTAAAAAAAAAAAAATCAAACTTAGAAGAAAACAAGCCACCATGATTGAGCAGAAAAAAAAAATAACAGTTTCTGACCCTACATGGATTTTTACATACTAGGATTATTAAGTATAAACTTTTAAAAATTTAGTTTTAGCAATAAAAAATAAAACATGGTCAAGCAAAAAGAAAAATGACATTGTATATTTGAAAAAGAGCCAGAATTTAACTCTTCTTTTTTAAAAATGTGCACAGGGAGGGGTAGAGGGAGAAGCAGACTCCTTCCATACCCTGCCCCGACCCCAATCAGGAAGCCTGATGTGGGATTTGATCCCAGGACCCTGGGATCATGACCTGAGCTGAAGGCAGACGCTTAACCGACTGAACCACCCAAGTGCCCCTGTTTTAACTCTTTATCTTTGAAATAGTTTCAGATTTACAGAAAAGTTGTGACAATAGGAGAGTTCTCACTCATATGCCCCAGCTTCCCCCACTATTAACATCTCACATTAGTATACCACATTTGTCATAATTAATGAGCCAGTATCAATGTATGATTATTAACTAAATTCCAGTTTTTTCAGATTAGATAGAACTTAGAGAGAATCAGCAGATTTGAGTATGAATCTGAAAAAGTCATTTATTAAGTAGTACTGAAATAAAGAGATGGAAAAAAGCAAAGAGAGGCTAAAAGACATGAAGCTAATCGGACATATATTTCTACTCTTATTGCCAGAAATGAAAAAAGAAGAGGTCATACTAGGAGAGAAAATGACTTAATTTTCTAGAAACAATGAAAGACATTTATCCACAATTCTAATAAACAGAATATATATATTTGTGTGTGTGTGTATATATATGTGTGTGTGTGTATACACATATATATGTATATATGTATACATATGTATGTGTATGTGTGTATATAATATGTGTGTATGTATATAAATACATACATACATACATAAAAAAGGCGGGATAAACAAAGACATTCACAGATGGCCACAGAGCAGTGAAACTGCAGGACACCAAAAAAGGATCAGGATAAAAAGCAGCCAGAGAAAAGAGACTGCATACCCAACAAGAGACTAGTGTGATAGCAGAATTCTCAACAGCAACAATGAAGGCACAGAAGGTAGAGAACAAGCTTATCTACAAGAACTGAGACAAAAATTACTCAACCATCAAAATTCTCTTTGCGGAATATGGAAGGCATTAAGACATTGCCAGAAAAACCAAGAGTTTATCAACAGTAGACTTTTACTTTAAGAAAATCTAAAGAACATATTTCATAAAAGAATAAAATTACCACAGAAGGATGCTCTAAGAGGCAAGAAGGGAAAGATGAGTGAGGAAACTGGTAAGCATACAAGTAAACCTAAATAAATATTGTCGGAATAAAATAGCAACATCATATTATGGTATTTAAAGAAAACCAGTATAAACCATTAATATATGCAACAAGGGAACAGAAGCATATAGGATAAGTGCAGGGCAGGGGAGAAAAGGATAGGAGTTAACTGTGTAAATCCTTGCATTGTGCAGCAGGATTATAATCTGGTTTAATTTTAGACTGTACTGCATCCCCAGCAGAATTTCAAGGGTATTCATAAAATTATAGAAATAGAGTATAATTTCCAAGCTAACAGAGTAGAAAAGAATTTTAAAAAACCAACAACTCAATCCATCCAAAAAGTCTAGACAGGGGAAAAAAGCATAAATAACCAAAACTATCAGAAAGCACAAAGTAACAGAGTCCAAACATCAAAATAATTACAACAAATACATACAGATAAATTCAAAAGACAAGAGATACCTACCAAGTAAAGATACTGATAGGATGAAAGCAAAATATGGAAAAGAATATACTAGACAAATATAAACAAAAAGAAAGTTGGGATCAGTGATAAGAGGAGACAAACAGCATTATTAAGGAGAACAAAGAAAATGATACAACATGCAAATAAGTAAGTAGACCTAAAACTATAAATTTGCATGCTTAAAAGAAAATGCTCCCCAATGTAGTGGCCTCAGCAAAAAAGATAGGGAAGACTACTTCCCTAACAGACTTCCTGACTGAAGATGGCAGCACTGGTGGGGAAGCATGTCTGTCCCCAAACCAGTAAGCTGAACTGATCTGGAAGATGTTTCAACCACGTGGCACAATAATGATGACAACATGTATAAGGCACCTCCAACTGACCACTGCTCCACAGCCTGCTTGGTAACCTAGTATCAACCAGAGCCACCTTCCCAAATTGCTGCTTCTCTAGGGAACACAACTTGTGATGTGACAGAAGTCTACATTAAGGAATTCTTTAGAGGATTAAATATCAGTGCAGTGCATTTACCACTTGAACCCAGCAAGCCAGAGAGGTTGAAAGGTTTTGACCGTATGGAGTTTGAGAACCTGCCTTCCTTGCTTGGTGCCCTGAGCCTCAATGAAGAGTCTCTGGTTAACAAAATTCCAATGGACACCCTTGATCAAGCTCAAGATAAAGACAAGGATCCTCATTCTTTTGACGGATCAAGGAATTGGGATTCTCACAAAACATCCAAACAGACAGCCTGGATGACCATCTACCTAGAAGAGGTGATGATAGCTTTGAAGGCAAACATCATAATCATTATGGAGGTCAGGACTGCTATGATTACTAACACTGATTACTAACAGAGACTATAATTGAGGCTATGACTCCAGGATGAAACAGCAGCAGAAGTATATGTGGTAGTGGGTACAATAGGGATGATGACTACAGAGGAAGTGGGACCACCAGGAAGACCAATATGATAGACACGATGTTCAGTTGAGGAGCTCCAAAGATGATTATTCTGGGGATGATTACAGATGCGATGACAGACGTCATCCCAAAGAACCAAACTGAATCTAAAGCTTCAGAGTACTCCTAAGGAAGATGACTCCTTGGCTGGCCCCTCCCAGTCTAGTCAAGCAGCTTCTATGTTTGGAGCAGCAAGGCCTATTAACCCAGCTATAAGAGAACAAGTAGAAAAGCAGCTCCAGAAGGAACAGGAGAAATCGCAGCATCAGCTAGATGAACCAGAACTAGAATGACAGCCTTAGAAGAGACACTCAAACTGGCAAAGTGAAAACACTCGGGAACAAGAATAGTCAAGGACAGGAAGTTTCTCTTCTCAAACTGGGACCTCAGCTGCATTAGAAGTCAGAGCAGGATGCATAAAGGAGAGAAAGTGAGAAATCTGGAAAATGAAATACTCTTAACGGCAGAAGACTGCCATTCTCCAACTTCTCCTCTTCCCAAACCTTATCAGCTGCTAAAGGTAATGCTGTCCCCTCCATTAAAAGTGGATGCTTGGGTGAAGTGAAGTGTTAATTCTTAAGCTTGATTTCAGAGCTCAAACAGAACAGCAATCTCCTACAAGGGATCAGGGAAAAGTAGGTCCAGTTCAATCATCTCAGGAAGGATCAACCTGGAAAGATAAAAATAAACTAGATGGGGTGAGAGTCCAAAAAGGTAGAAGCGGGAAGTCCAGCATGGCCCACAATATGACGGGAACAAAGACAAATGGAAGGAGTCCAAAAGGAAACATGGCAAAAGGATCAAAATTCCAAATATGAGGGTGCCCGGGTAGCTCAATCAGTTAAGTGTATTGATCTCACGGTCGTGAGTTTGAGCCCCGCCCATGTTGTGCTCCACACCAGGCTTGGAGCCTACTTTAAAAAAAAAAAGTCCAAATCTGCACCTGAGCCAAAGACAACTGAAGAATCCAGCCTGTAAGTTCAGTACTGTAAGTATGCCACTCTCCGAGCTGATGAATTAGGTTGAAATGAGGAGGAAGATTATAAAGAATAGACCTCCGCATCCTGCACTTTTTTCCTACTCTCTAGCTACCCTGAAACATTCCTGAGCAAATCAAATATCTATCCAAACAAGATAAAATATCCAGGCAAACTCACCATTTCTTGGTGAGGGGAGAAAAGCCTCAAAGGATTTTTATAACTACAGGCAGAAATTTACAAATTGGCATTGCTGTGAGTGATTTCAACACACTCCAATTTTTCGTAGGTCAAATAGACCAAAAAATAAAAATAAAAACAAAATGATGAACAAGTAGGACTTAACAAACATATACAGAACCTTATACCCAACTATTAGAAAATAAACATTCTTCTCAAGCATAAATGAAGCATATAGAAAACGAATACATACTGGGACATAATGAAAATCTCACTGAATTTCAAAGAATATGTGTAATGTTGTTCCTAGGCGCTGACCAAATACAATTAAGTAAAAAAACAAAACAAAACGAAACAAAAAAACCCACAATAATAGGGGACACCTGGGTGGCTCAGTTGGTTAAAGGCCTGCCTTTGGCTCAGGTCATGATCCCAGGGTCCTGGGATCGAACCCTGCATTGGGCTCCCTGCTCAGCAGGGAGTCTGCTTTTCTGCCTCCCTCTGCCCTTCCTTCTTGTGTGCACACGTGCGTGCGCTCTCTCTCTCTCTCAAATAAAATCTTAAAAAAAAATCAATAATGGAAGATGAATTTTAAAAACACAAATAGGAAAAAAACTTCTAAATATTTCATGGGTCAGAAGAAACCATGCTGAAAAAATTTTTAAAAAATATTAAGAACTGAAGGTACCACATAAAAATTTGTAGGATACTACAAAAGTTAACTTAGAGGCAAATCTATGGCCTTAAAGACTTACACTAGGAAAAGAAAGGCTGAAAATTAGTGAGTTAATAGGCCAATTTGTTAAGCTAGAAAGAAATCAACAAGAGTAAACCCCAGAAAAGTACAGAATAATAAAAAAAAGAAACTAATGAAATAGAAGAAAGGTAACAGAAAGGATTAACAAAAGGGAGCCTGGCTAGCTCAGTCAGTTGAGCACTGGACTCTTGATTACAGCTGTGGTCGTGATCTTGGAGTCATGATATTGAGCCGTGTGTCGGGCTCCATGCTCAGCACAGAGTCTGCTTAGGTTTCTCTCTCTCCCCCTCTCCCCCTCCCCCTGCCCGCACACATGCTTGCTGGCTGTCTCTGAAATAAATAAAACCTAACAAAAAAAAAAAGGATTAACGAAGTTAGAATTCTTAGGAAACACTAAAACAAATAAATGCCTGGCAAGACTGATGAAGGGTAAATAAAACAAAACAAAATAGGGAGCCCCAAAAGAGACCAAGGTATGTAAGGACATCCTCATTTAACAGATGTAACAATGCAGATCTGAGGAATAAGAGGGACAACTAAATAGTACTGAAATTATCTATATGGAAAAATTAAATTGGATCCTCACATCATACACAAAATCAATTCAAGATGGATTAGTGATGTACATATGAAAGACAAACTTCAAAATTTTTATCAGAATTTTGAGCAGAAAACTGCTGTTTTTGTGCCCTGCCAGAAAAGGATTTCTTAAACAAGTATACCAACCAAAAAAGAAAAGTGTGAATATTTTAACTATGTGGAAACCAAGAACTTCTGTTTATCATAAAACATAATAAAACAAATTAAAAAGATAAGCTACAAACTGGAAGATATCAACACAAAGCTGATTAAAGATTAGTATTTAAACTACATGAGAAATTCTATAAAAAGCAGGATAAAAACAACACAAATAGTCAAGTGGGCAAAAAACCTGAACAGGAATTTTATAGAACAAGGAAACTTGTAAGGCCAATTAGAATATGAAAAGATGCAGAATCGCAGTACTCATCAGTGAAATACAAGTTAAGACCACATGAGATGTTATTTTTAAACTCACTAGAAAAACAAATAAATAAACTCACTAGAATGATGAAAACTAGAAATGTTGACGTACCAAAAAAAGGCCAAAAAAAAAAAAAAAAGGTAAAGAAGGTGGTGGCTCCTATAGACTGCTATTAGGTGTTTAAATTGGTAAAATCCTCCTAGCAGGTGTTAAAATTGGTACAGTTGCTGGAAAACAATTTAGCATTATCTCAAAGTTGAAAATTTGCATATCCTTCAATGAGCAATTCTGGGTAGACAGTACAGAAATTTTTGTACTTGTGTGCCAAATATAAGCATACTTAAAAATAACAAAAAAAAGAAAAAGAAAAATACTCAAATGTCCACTGGTAGAAAAATGGTTAAATGAATTAGGCTAACTCACACAATGGAACACTATACAACAGTGAGAATGAATGAACTATAGCTACAGACAACATGAATGGGCCTTAGAAACATAATAGTGAATGAAAAAAAAAACAAAAAAAAAAACAAATGGAGTTCTGAGTATTAACATCTTCCTCTCACTTAGTCCCACCTCTACGATTTGACATTCTACACAGAAGTCAAGAAATGTTTCCAACTCTTAAACACAAAGAAGAAAGAAATTAATTCTTTTGGCAGTTACCATGACCTCATCTTTTCCTATGCCCTTCCTCTGAAAATACCACAATTCCATGATTGAGAAAGAAATTCAGAAGCATGGAGACATTGTGGATCCTGAGTCTCAAATGCTTATACAATCAACAAACAACTGAATGAAACCCACTGAAGAAATGCTGAGGTCCAAAGGGCAATCAAATGACATACTGTCACTCTTCCAAGGAGTACATTGTGAATCTAATCGAAACATTTCTGCACAAACTAAGAAAACTAGTGTATGGAAATACTTTTGCTACATCTACACACTGGATAAAGCCCTTTTTTTGTATGTGGAGCAGCAATAACCACACAGTCCAAAAGTAAGTCACCACCACTATTTTGTTATAAATTAGGATGTGCACACTGAAAATTTTTCTATGTATTCTTTTATGATACTTGAATGTTTCCTTTGGAATGTATAAAGATTTGTAAAACAGGTCTTCCTCTATAGTAAAATACCATTTGTGCAAAGTTTATAAAGGCTATAAACAATTATTAAGCTCAAAACAAAAATGTACCTTTGTGGTATTATAATTTAAAAAAGAGGAGATAAAAAAATTCAGAATAGCAGTTACTTCGGGGTTGATGAAAAACAGGAACATGCGGTTACAGAGGTGCTCGCGGGTAGCTCTTCAACTGTATTGGTACTGACCTAGTTAGTTCTTAAGTGGTTGGTTCCCAAATGTTTGTTTTTATTATTAACTTCCATATGTTACACATTATCTGGCATGTTCGAATTACAGAATTTTTAAAAATTTCAAGAATGCATGGAAGGCAAAGAAGTAGATAAAGTGCGGGTCACTAATTCATCAAGTGTGATGGTAAGGGAGTACGTCTATAGCCTGTGTAGGAAAAGAAGGAAAGGACATAGCTTTCACACAGATGATGTGATTAGTCTTCCAAGAAAAAAGATGATTCTTCCTCTGAACAATGGACAAGGGATCTAAAGAAAGGTAAAGATATTAATTCATTTGGAGGTAGATTAAAAGAAAATTGAGGAACTTTATTAGTCAATTAGAAAGGTTAACTGTGAGAATAAAGAAGATAAACAAGCACAGGATTTGTTATTTTGAGTAAATGTTTCTGATAATCAGTAACTGCAAATTTATACTGCAAAATATGACAGAGATGGTTCAAAAATGGTAACTTTTTGCCCTAAAAGGGAGGAACAAAGCAAATAAAATAATCAAATTCAACATACAATTAGTTCCCATACTCCATTTAATAAGATGAAGTTGTGTGACACTTAAAATACAATGTACTGCTATATATATTCATTAATCTGGCATTACAATAATGCTGTATGAGTAGGGAGGCACTATTTCCTCATCTTACAGATACTTTCCTCATCTTACAGATGAGGAAATAGTGCCTCAAAAGTGTTATAAGTCCATAGGCATATTTTTTATGACAAGGTAGGTCTAGAGAGGTATAATTAACTATCAGTATATGGAGTTTGAGTGCTAAATAATAGTGTTAGTTAAAAAAGAAGTTGCTCATCACTTACTATGTACCAGGAACTGTGCTAGACACTTGGGATATAAAGATGAGTAAGACACGATTCCTTCTTTCAAGGAGCTCATAGTCTAGTGAGGAGACAAACCTGTAAACAAATAAATAGCTTTCAGAGTTATAGTTACTAAAACAGATGTAAAATGCAAAGTAGTACATCTGGGGCACACAAGAAAAAGTGGATAATCCAAATTACAGGAATCAGGAAAGGGTTCACAGAAGATAACCAATCTTTGAATGAACTATGTCTTCAAGTATAATTCTTTAAGAAAAAACTACAGAAAGCATGGCGCATTCAGGGAGCTATTAGAATGGCTGGAAAATGTAAAGTAAGGATAGTATCAAGTGATAAAACTAACAGAGCAATCTAAATTATAGAGGATCCTATGGGAATAGTTTATATGGCATTCAAAATATATCAAGCATAGTAGTTTAAAGTTTATCATAAAAGGAACTGATAGATACCAATAGTTTTCAAAAACGAGAATCACATTTGAGAAGAGTAACTTTGGCAGCAGTGGGGTTAGATTTAAAATACTGAGTTTATCCGAACCAGATCAGGTAGCATGAGGGAAAAAAACTCAGGAAATAAATAAGATCTTTGACCAGATGGTTTTGGGACAGCTGAGGGTTAGAAAGGATTCTGAGCAACTAAAATTTACCACTTCGATATCTGGGTGAAGGTGCCATAACCAGGACAGGGAGCAGAAGAGGAGCAAATTGTGGGAGACAACACAGTACAAAGTTTAAGAGCCAACTCCTCAATCACACTATTTTGATTTCATCTCCTATTCTACCACTTAACAGCTGTGTGACCAACTATGGCAAAAGGAAAACACAAAGTCTGAATTTTAACAAACTTTTGAGCAAACTGGTTATTCATCCAAATGAATTTAGGTTATAAACTATGCCCAGAGGATATGGCCGGTTATATGTAAGTTGATTTTGTCCAGCTCAAGCCTTTAAAAATGCCACAGAATTGTCTAAGAGTTACTATTCAACTGCAAAGAACAGGGAGTCCTGAATATAGAGAATTAACTATGTTTCCAGTCCTCCAAGTTTATAGGCCTATTGAATCCCCACTTACAAGATGTATCTTAATTGCCTGCTTACTTCAGCCTTTTTTTTTAAAAAAAGATTTTATTTATTTATTTGTCAGAGAGAGAGAGCAAGAGCGCACATACAAGCAGGGGGAGCAGGAGGTGGAGGGAAAGCAGGCTCCCCGCTGAGCAAGGAGCCGGATGCAGGACTCAATGCCACTAACCACGAACATGACCTGAGCCCAAGCAGACACTTAACCAACTGAGCCACCTAGGTATCCCAAGATGGCTTTCTTAAGTAAAAACACTTTTACTTTCAGAAGCAATAGTAAGAAAAAAGAACAACAAATCTGATCCATTGTGCATGCTACGCATGGGATCAAGGCTGGGAAAAGCCAGAAAACTATTGTCACATATCTATCTGCCTGGATCAATTTCACACTTAACAGACTGCCTAGTCTGTAAAGCGGGCATAGTAAGGACACAAAAATGGTGGAAGACAAAAATCCCAACTTCAATAGTTAGTCTAGTTTTGAAGACAATATTAGTACATAGTAAAATTTTAGTTACAAGACAGGATGGTACAGAATCAGGTTATAGAGATGTTCCATCTAATGAATGGGGAATTTGGAAGGTTAGAAAGCCTGCATTTAAGGAAAGCTATCATATCAACTGCACAAAATTTAAAACTCAATGAAAGTGGCCAATATATAGATGAAAAAAGCAGCTTTCCTGCCCTAAAATATCCAAGATTTAGTAACTCTAAAGCAGAAAATAAGTATTTCCTGAAAGTACAGACTACAAAATAGGGGATTTAATTTTAATAATACAGGAATGTTACTGCTATATTAAGATCATTTATAAAAAGATATTGTTGGTCATTTCAATTCATTTATAAAAGGGGACAGTAAACGAGAGGGCGACTGACTTATACAGATTTGCCAGGACCATCCACGTTTTAGTTCTGCTCCCAGACAAACCTCTCACTTCAGGGCACACCAGGGTATTTGGTAACCTTAGTAAACAGTATAATGATTCTAACTATGTAGGCAGCTTTTTTGATGTATCTCAAAGAGATTTTTCTGTGGAATCGTGTTATAATAATAAAGCATAATCCTGTTAAATTTTGTATTTCTGGATGACCTAAATATTCAGAAAGGAAAAATCAACTTTACGGGGACTACAACTCATCAGCAGGCTTCAATATCACACCACTGGGTCTGTATGTTGGAGGAAGGGAAAAGGAAGGAGCAAAAAGTTTTCTCAATACATAGTGCCTTTTAGCTCTCCAAATAATCACCACTGTGGTATCCTAAGGATTCAAAAGCATTTCCAACTTCCTGAATAGCTTAATACTCAGGCCCACTGTTCTTCCCCACACCACACACCATCAGCCTTACTCTTGTCTCTGCATGTATGCCAACAACTCCATGGCCTTGTATCCCACTGGCAATCTCATTCCACTGACCAGCAGGGCTGACCCCAAAACTCTACCACCGCACACTCCCTTTACAATCTGTCCGCTTAACTCAGGGTCTCCAGTCCCTCCAGCTCTTTGTCCTACCAGCACCTAGTGCCAATATATCATCACTACTCTATGTTTTCATAACACTTTGCAGCTTCGAAATTTCACAAACACTTCTGTTTGTTAAGAGAAGCTAGCCCATTTCTTAAAAAGTTTACCTGTCCACATTGACCTAATTAAGTATCACTGATTAATCCTCTTAAATGCGAAACACAGGAACATCACCCTCCTGACCTGATAATTTACAAGTGCCACTGGGTTAAAAAAAAAAAAAAATCAACACTTTTAAATTCTGTCATTCCAGTTACTTACAAAGCACTTGCAGTATCTACCAGACAAAGGACAAATAAAGATGGGCATCCACAGGTACTTTATAACTTCTGACTATGGTTTGGGTATCTATCTTAATCTAAAAATACCTACCTAATCACAGGTCTAATAAACTCACCTTTCCTCCATCCTTCTGTACTTTTAGTCAATTTTAAAGTTCCTTTTAGTGAACTATATTATGGCACTTCGCAGAAGGAACACAGGAAGTTTTGTTTTTATAATGAAAAAAATGTATTTATTGTCAAAATGCCAAATTTCCTAAATCACTATCTCCAACTCTTATTGTTTATCTCCACTCAATCTCAGATTGTCAACCAGAGGAGGTAAATACATTAATTTTCCCCAAATCTCTTGGTGCTGTTTTCACTCATCCTCCAATTTTTACCTCTACTTTTCAGCAACACAAATCTAGACCTCTTGGGATGCCTGGGTGGCTCAGTAGGTTAAGCGGCTGCCTTTGGCTCAGGTCATGATCCCAGGGTCCTGGGATTGAGTCCCACATCGGGCTCCTTGCTCTGCGGGGAGCATGCTTCTCTCTTTCCCTCTGCCTGCCGTTCCCCCTGCTTGTGTGCGAGCTCTCTCTCTGACAAATAAATAAAATCTTTAAAAATAAAAAAACAACGAAACAATAAAAAAAAACAAAAACAAATCTAGACCTCTTTTCTTGACTTTTTTCTTCCAGATCTCACATCTCCCCTTTCATAAATTCACTCTCCCTATTTTTAAATCTCACTTTCTTGTGTATAGTGAGTTTATATTCAACTGTATCTTTTAAGTGTTATTCCTTGCAATTACACAGAAAATTTGCTTTACCATAAACTGATGTGAAAGTTTTCCTCTCATTAACGTTATCTGCTGCCACTTCAAGCTAACAAGCAAAAATAAATAAAAATCTTACACTGAAATATCATATACATCACAATTTTAATTTCCTAAGCGCTAAATCTTGATCCATCTGTAGATTCCCTGTCTATTGCCAATTTTAACCATTTCCAAATTATGTGAACTCTCTCAAAATTACTCTATGACTAACCTAAACATTGGTTATATAGTTAATATAAACTTCTTTCCCTTCTTCAAATCAACATTCGCACTGTTACTGTATATCCTTAATTGACAGTCAAAAGCCTTGCTGAATCCAACCTATGCCTCCTCAAATTACCATGGCACACACCCTAATGAACTGCTGCCCATTAAATTCCTGCAATTTACTTCTTCATTGCTCTTCACATAAAAATTACCCTATTAAAATCATGTCCAATAGCTAGTCAAGCTACTTAATGTAATTATCTTTCTCATTCTAGTTAGCTCTAATCAAGTTACTTCTTGATTCTGGTTACTTCAAATTCCATCTACTTCCCTGCCTTCAAATCAGTCTTGCATCGCGCCCAGCAAGACCCCAGTCACAGCACAAACATGATCACAGTAACTTAACTTGCTTTTCTTATCAAGGTGCTTGTCCTCAATTGATGAGAAATACTTACAAAATAGTTACCTATCCTATCCAAAAGCAAAACCACCCACCCATCCTTTCAAAATGTGTTTCATATAAACTTCCAGCCAGCAAAACTTCTAGGGTCTCTTGGCCTATACAGAATGCAAATTCCCTCCAAAAAAGGTAATAATTAATAATAGAATCTGGACAGTAGACTAGAGGCTCAACTAGCAATATTGATGACACACCAAAATAAAGGCCAGTCCAGAGGATCAAATAGCAAAGATATTTATATTCTGAACTGACAGAAGTGCCGGTTTTGCTCTTTTCCAAGTCCGAGGTTAACAATTTTTTTTTTAAATTACACTTACTGCAAGGACGCCTGGGTGGCTCAGTCGGTTAAGCGTCTGCCTTTGGCTCAGGTCATGATCCCAGGGTCCTGGGATTGAGCCTCACATTGGGCTCCCTGCTCAGCAGGGGAGTCTGCTTCTCCCTCTCCCTCTGCCCCTGTTCATGTTCTCCCTCTCTCTCACTCTCTCTCCTCCCCCCATTCTCTCAAATAAATAAATCCTAAAAAAAAAAGTACACTCACTGCAAACTTAATTAACTCTGAACATCTAGCAACATTTGAAGTTATAAGAAACAAAATCAAGTCCTGTCAACAACTGAACTGTCACTTATAGAAGCCTTTCAGTCTGTTTGGTGGTCCAATTATTTCTAATGAGGTGGGGAAAGTAACAAACTATTGAAAATAAGAAGTTATCATTTACCAAAGTCTGTTTGAATTTGGATTTGAATTTCTACTCCCACGTTTACTAAGAGGCAGAGTAATAGTGATTAAGAGTGTAAATTCTAGATGCAAATCCTAGATGCAAATCCTAGCTCCACTTGACTACTACATTCAACTTTTGGCAAGCTTCTTTGCCCCATAGTGTCTCGGTTTTTAAATCTATAAAATGAACTCTTACCTACCTTAAGAGTTAATAACTTAATACTGACAAAGTGCTAAGAAAAGTATTTAGCACACGATAAACAAACTACATATTGGGCATTTCTTTTAACAATTTTTCTGAATTAAGTCATTCAGCATATATATACCAGACATGTTTCCAGGTAATGTGTTAAACAGTAGGAATACAAAAATGATCTGAGATATGCTCTTTGCCCTCACTGAGTTTATAATTTAGCAGTGGAAGCAGACAAGGAAATTAGCAGCTTTAAGCTTATTGACAGGGTTGTGCAGAGGACTGCAGAAGTATAAAAGAGGAGCATCTAAATCAGATTTGGTGGGAAGAGGTGAAGAAATGTCAGGAAAGGCTTCTGAGAGATGGTAACAGTAAGACAGGTAAAAAGAGAAAACTGTCCACTGGACAATATGGATGTTAGCCTTTTTTTAGGGCAATTTTAATACAGTGGTAGGACCAAAAGCCAATGGCTTAAGAAACCTCTGTTTAGATATTTGACTGTAAAGGAAAAAGATAGATATAGACTTAAAGGGAGGTATTCATAGGCTTGTTTTTGATGGAAGATGGAAGAAACGTGAACATATTTTCAGACAGGAAGAAGCTGAAGTCATAGAAGAAATGATGATTACTAAGACAAGAGCTCTGAGAAGGCAGGGTTAGTTGAGATTTAACAAAGGTATAGACATAAATAGCCCACACTGAGGCTAGACAGAGAAAAGAAATGTGTGAGAATGCAGATTATCTCTTTAAGCGTCTAAGAAGAAAGTTAAGAAGGAGGTTTTACCTACCAGCTTCCTCACTGAGGGAGGCAATCTTTGAGACACTGGGAATACAATGGTCAATAAAAATAGACATCATCTGTTTTAACAGGAATATGGCTAGGTAAGGAATTCGAGACAAAAAGAGTAGAGACCTGGGTCCAGGGAAGTAGCAGTAACAATCCCCACAGACATGTGAATTTTTTTCCATTTCATTTTTAATAGTTCATATTTAGAAGCAATGACACTAGTCCCATGTCAGGCTCCTTGCTCGGCGGGGAGCTTCCTTCTCCCTCTGCCTGATGCTCCCCCCGCTTACGCTGGCGCACACTTTCTCTGACAAATAAATAAATAAAATCGGAGCAATGACACTAATTGTTAGAGCCATTTAGAGCACAGGATCCAGAAGAGAAAAGGTCATACTCTAGCTGTTATCAAACTACTCCTATTTAAATGCATGATGTATACATATACTTTCTGCCACCTTCATTCATTAAAATTCAGCTAGAGAAAATAAGATAATTGGTATTCTCCAGAAAGGATCTTTACCCGAAACTCACTAATGACACACATTTCTAATCCACTACCAGTTTTCCCCAACCTGGCTGCATGTCAGAATCATCTGGCGAACTCTGCTGGGGGCTTGAGGTGATTCTCACAGAAACATTTAGGTACTCTCGACCCTGATCTACATAATTTCTAATCAATCACGATTCAGCTCAAGTGTCATCTCTCCAATTTTTGACTAGTTAGCTGCTACATGTTTCATAGCACTGTAACCATGTTTATTTCTTCATCTCCCTTATTACACAGTAAATTTCTTTATTACAACTCATCTTTATAATTCCAGCCCCTAGCCTGGTGTTCAGCCCTTACTAAACAATAAATGTATGTTCAATGAAGATTCACAATTAATAAAACATTAACCCTGTAGAACTGGTTAGGGTGGTTAAATTAAAAAAAATACCCACATAGCACAGAACTAAAACTTTAAAATACTATAAAAAAAAATCCTGTAAGATCTTATAAACCACCTATACCCTCTCCCATCTCTGCCCTGCTAATTCTGGGCTTGTCCAAGTCCATACCCACCTTACCAATATGATTTCATTGCCACAGGCCACAATAACGGCACAATACAAAATTATCCAATACAAAAGTAAAGCATAAATGTCACCTAAAATGCTCATTTGATTTATTAAACACTTAAAACATCCAAAAGTATATAAACAAGAGAAAGCTCAAGTTTCAGGTTTAAACTTGAAAACTTCTAGCCCTAAATAAATACTCAAAATAATTCAGAAGTCATATGCTAATGCCCAAATTATATACCATTGGACCCTAAAAGTTTGGGGAGAAGATGGTGCTTAGAACACAGTACAAATTTTCCCATAGAAATGTTATAAATGGTGGTAAGATAACAAGACCAAGCCACAGAAGCCTACCAGACCCATAATAGCTGAACTACTTGTACTGTACAAGGAAACCTATTGTTCCACAGAGATGTTTCCAAGCTTCCACAAACACTTATTTGTATGCATATGCACCGTTACTGCAAAAATCAAAGCAAAATTCCAAAATAAATTTCTGACACTGAGAAAAAGTACCGAGAGCATTTTGCATGGTGCCTGATACACAGTAAATACTCAAAAAAATTATAGCTATTTTTATCTAGAATCCTTGATTTCTACCTTTTGTGTTCCTCAAAATAGCTTTATTTTTCTCACTCCATCTGCATTCTAGATTGTAAATTCCAAGAGTGCAGGACAAATCTTCACCATTGTATCTACCCTGCCTACCAAAAAGCCTGCAACACAAAAACGTTTAATACTTACTTGCTAATAAAGGTTAATTAGTATCAACCGAACCTCAAAAACAACTAAACAACCCCAGGCTTAAAACAAAATAGCCTTATTTAGTTTTAGAGTTTAGGTGCTCTTTTAAATGAACTACTGTACTTCTCGAATTGATTTTTTCCCCTTTAATATTATCATCGAAATAAAAAAAAAAAAGTGTAAAAATTCATGTTGAAAATATTCTTCTAAGAGTAACCAGCTTAGAAAACACTGCTCAAGGCAATAGCTTCACTAAATGGCACAGTGAGACAGGGCATCTAAATTTCTCTGGGCTTTGGTAATCCTATTAAATGATAGCGCACAGAACATACCGAGATTTTCTAGCTTACAAATGCTCGTCTAAAAACACTGGATATTTCATGAAAACATAAGAGTAGCAGTCATCCATAATCTTTGCACCAACCCAACTCACAACTGTTTTCATTTTTAAAATAGTATTATTTTCCTCCAATAAGCTTTTTTTTTATAAAGTTGCAATCCAAGTATACAAATCATTTGCTTTCTATTCTCCACCCCCATTTACAGTAAGAACTACCTATTACAAACTTGATTGAACCCTTGGCCAACATCAGAAAGCTTTTAATTGTAAAAAGTGTTAAAAGTGTTGCTACTTTTCTAGAAGGCCACAAGATGGGGATACTGCTCCATAAAGTGCACCTTTAAAAAATATATAATTAAATACATTATACCAACTTCCCCCAAAATGAAATTAACAGTTTTCCTCTACTGGAAGTAAGATATATAAAAAAAAAGTTTGTACTCTGTTTACCAGAAAACATTAGTGAGGACAAAAACATTCATGAAATTTAGTAGCAATTATTCTAATTAAGCTAAAGAGTTATGGTCCTTAAAAAACAAAACAAAAAACACAGGACTTTGGCACTATGACTGTTATCTTTTACCATATCAATCCTTCCTTCTCTCCTTGTTCCATCCTCTTCCTCCTCAGGTCATAATAAAAGAGTGAAACACATTTTACTTATGCACTGACTAACTTTATTTTTCATAATTATTCTTAGTTTTGGGAGATGATTCTTATTTTTCTGTTTTAAAAGAACTGACACTAAGATTTATTTACATCAACAGAGGAAAACTATACCAAAATGATATCAGTAATGAGAATGAGACAGTTTCTTTTCTAATTTCCTATAATTTCTCAGTTTCTCATAATATACATTATGTTTACAACAGCAAAATACCAAAACTTTTCACACAAAACATTTTTGTATTTGATCATTTTCCCCCATACCTTACTGGATATCAGCAGAAAACACGTTTCCCACTCCTGTGCTGCTTTACTCAACGAACAAAATAAAATTCAAATAACACCGAGCATCTTAAAACTTAAGTTCCAAACTTACACAATCAACGTACAGTAATAAAAAGAGCTGTGTAAACACTTCCTAAGCAGAAGTCTAAGATGATAGAGTATAACTACCTGGGGCCATCTGCACCACATGAGGTGTCTCAGTGAGGCAGAAATATAGCCAGTCTTAAACCTGGAATCTGAATCAGGTCTCTGATTCCAAAACTAGTAAGAATACCATGACCATCTATCGGATTCCTATTATTTATCAGTCACATTACCAAAAAACCCATCTCTAATATTTTCAATTACTCTTCAGAGTCAATTTATCCCTATTGATGAATGAAGAAAATTAGGTTTTAGGAATTTTAAGTAAATTGCTGAGGGTCATAAAACCAAAGTCAGGATTTTGAACCCAGATCTCCTGGGCTCAAAGCCAATGATATTTTTACTATGTTTTACTACAAAAACAGAATATAAAAAAACAAAATGCTAAGCTAAACCTATGTCTTAAACTGAGCACTTTACTGTATCAATCTGACAGTACTATTCTCTTATGTTATCACTTAAAGATAAAGCAACTTCATAGTAGGGTGGTTTGTGCAGTTTTTAAGCTAGTCATTAAAAATGCTTTTCCTAAAAATTGAGAAAGAACAAGTAATCTAAAAAAGATAATGTATAAAACATAAACATGCTAACAATTAAATAGGTTAGCTGTTGGGATCATGATTCATAAATTCTGGGAAAAAACGTCGACACCATAAATTCTGGGAAAAAACGTCGACACATAACATTCTTACTTTTGCAAAGATCAAACAATGTAATTATATTATGTACAATCTCATATTTCAAAATGACACTAACATTTCCACCAATAATTGGTTGTTTGTTTCAAAGTATGGTATTTTAATAGCATAATACTTGCTTTCCAGACTTCTTTCCTTTGAATCCAGTAATTTTTTAACATTTGGTATTCTTCAAATACACAGTATTTGCTACAACTCATGAAAGTTTAGAATCGAAACTGAGAGGCAATTAAGAGACTTAGGGACACAAAGCTTCTCAATGTCAGGCCAAACCCAGGCTTGTTGATGAGACTAGTGCTTCTGCATTATACTCACTAAGATATTATGACGCAAAGTTCATGCCAAAACATTTCCTCGTTGTTTCTTAATACATGAAAGATTCTAATTTACTAGCACTTAAGTAGCCATGGAAATTTGCAAATTCTTCAATTCCAAAGCCAATTTCTAGTGTGAGAAAAGCATGTTGGTGTAGTGTAATACAGAGAACATCTTTTAGAGTCAGACAGATCTAGGTCCAAACTTCAACTCTACTACTTGTTTATATTTAACCTCTCTGAGTCTCAGTTTTCTTTTCTGTAAAATGAGGATACAAAAATGAGTTTTGAGAAGGGGAAAGGAAGTGTTAATATTAACTCTAGGAAACTAGAATTGTTTCTAGAATCTGGAATATAGAAGGTGTGCAATGAGTATTCATTCATTTCCTAACACTATTCCATCACCACCACCGTTCTAGCCACACTCTCAATACTATGAGGCAGAGAAACTCCAGTATTTTTCTACCATCTTTCCACAATTGTAGATGACAGTAGATTAAGAAAGACAGTAGGTTAAGAAAGGCATTTCAGTCAGATGGCCATGTTGCGAAATGCTATGTAGCAAACCCCCCGTATCTGCAGTAAGGATCAGATCAAAACAACATTTAAGCACTTGAGAATATAGTACTGCTAAATGTTTTGTTATAAGTACACAATTTCAGGTTTTTAAAGCTACTCAAGTAACTGACACACAATGTTAGTTTACTATTTACAAATATTCTAAGAATTTAAGCAGGCTGCTAAATACAAACTTTCACCAGATATCCTCACTCTTAAGAGAAAAATATCAGAATCCAAAATACCCAGAAACTGTCCAAAATAAGAAAATCAACTAACCAGCTAAAACTTTACTCCCAGAATAATGTAATTCTTCTCAAGTTTAAAATACGGTAAAAATACAGGACCAGTCATTTATCCACAAATCCAAAACCCTGAAAGCTATAAAAACGTAAAGTTACTTCATAACTCATTTGATGGCAAAAACTAAACTGACTTGGACCATTTAAAAGCAAACTCTGACTGATGTGTAGCTTTTTACTGCCTTATTTATCCATACTTTGACATTTGCCAAAGACAATACAGGGCGCTGCCATAGATTTCATTGGGGTTTTACCCAACATAATATATGGAGTGCTTTACCTTTCTAAATTAAAAAATAAAATAAAATAGGGGCACCTGGGTGGCT
>CM052900.1:40204354-40295712 GCA_028534135.1 Potos flavus
CAAGATCACTTAGCCAAAAAATTAGTGTGAGAACTCAAATCTAGGTATGTCTTACTTTAAGGCCTAAAGCAATTAAAAAGTCAACATTTTAGAGGAAAATTAAATCAGAAAGAAAGTTTAAGTAAGTTACAATTACCAAAACTTTTAACTTAGAACAATGAAACTCCTGAGTATAATGTGCACTTTCCATCCTGGGTATTCAAATCTAAACACTAACACCATATTTAACAGCTCATAGGACAAAGAGAGATTAGTTTATTGTTGTTTTTCTCCCCAAAGCACCAGCCACCAAGTCAGTAAAAACAAACAGAAAAGCAATATGCTCCTCAAACAAATGCCAACTAATCCTTTCCGCTCAAATTTAGAAAGAACTATGGATCTGGCGTTTTTTGTTTTTTTTTTTAACATTTTTACCAAAATGTACTAAACACAATACAAATATGATTGATATAAACACAGGTCAAGTTTTTCCAGGAACAGCCCAAACGTAAAGATCTGCTATTCCACTCTCAGATATGGTCACAGGACTGAGAAAGGTTTAAGTAACACAGACCCAGGCTGTCACCATCACTGTTCTAAGCAAAAGTTAGAGAAAATAAGCATCAACTTTTTTTCCTGATTGATCAATTTAAAATTTAAATCTTTTCTCACAATGTTTCTCACAAGTCAGTGCCCTTAAACGAGGCAATGGCTTTTCCCTACAAGAGTCAGATTATGGCCCCCATCCAACCTACTTTCTACCCAAAGGACCAAAATCTAAAGTAGATACAGTTCAATCAGAATATCTGTTTTGAATAGGTTATTTAGCTAAGTGAAAAAGCGATCAGATTATCTGATAATCACAGTATCTAATTTAACTATTTCAATAGACATTTTTTTTTAAGAAGAATATCTTTACTCAAAAGAATTTTTTCTTTTTTAGAAGCATGGGGAAATTTTCTTGAACAAGGAAGCCCGATGGATGCCTCTTACAGGATTACCTCTCCTGCCTACTCCTTATATAATCACCCTGTATCAAGTTTCTATAGTTTGTTTGGACCAAGTCCTTGGCAATTATCTTAAGTCTCTCTAAACATCTGAAAAGTTCAGATGTTAAGCTCCCTTTGTTTACACTATACATGTGTGTTTACAGAACACTGTAGCTTAAAAAATGTACTTGGAGAACACTAGAACCCCAAATTACTGATTCAGTTTCCACCAGCAGTTCTCAAACTAACATGTATAAAATCATCTGAGGTATTTTTAAAAATGAGACTCCTGAGCTACACTATCAAGTTCTCGAATATTCAGGCATCCTGCTTTTTAACAAATATTCCAGATGACTGTGATACAGAGGCTGCACACTAACAAACTGTTCTATACTGTAATTCATCTAATGATGGTGTTAACAATTTCTAGTTCCCAAACTGCACAGCCAAACCATTACCAGCTGATAGACTGCCAGCCATGTTGAGTCAGTATCCTTCTCAGAATCATTTGTAACGTTTTAGCACCTATTTTTTAAGTTAAGAGGTGAAATTAGACATGCAGCTCTGATCATGCCAAAGCTAAGCTACAACTGTTTTTGAGTTGAAATGTGAGGCTCACAGAAAAAGTGGATTACTTGTTTGAATTTTAACTTATTAATAATAATGAAAAGCAGTAAGAATGATTTAAGAGCTGCTTACATCCCAGGGACCAGTCTTCCTGCTTTACAAACATTATTTCAATTAATCCTTACAAAAATTCAGTAAGAAAAATATTCTCTATATTTTACAGAAGAAACTGAAGCAACACTGTATTAAGCAGCATGGACAGAAGTCAGCTCTGCCTGACTTTCAAGCTACAGCCCTTAACACAAGCCAGGATGCCTTTAATTCTAGAACTTTTAGAGTACAGCGATCTAGTTTATTGCTTCTGTGGTAAAGTATGTCCTGATTTATCCAGAACACGTTCATTTAACTAGTTCTCCTCCCAACACTAACTAAGCATAAAAACTAGTACAATTGGCAAGCAGGGGATAATATAGGATCGGGGTATCCTACTTCAAGTCAGGAATCAACAGTTTGCTTCCACCCGCTCTATTTAATCATAATTATGGGTATACTAAAGAGCTATCAAAAGAACTTGTTTTCCTTAGTTAAATAAAAAAAGCTATCACACCTACAATTCTGTTAATGCCAGCACATTTTTAAACTACCCTGTAACTACCATGTAACTTTGGGCAGGAAAGAGTCATAAAGAAACACCTTAAGGTAATTCTATCTGTCCTCTTCTTTGTGCCCTAGCCTTTCCTATTTATATAAATCCTGTTTCTCAGTACATTCAATTACCAAACTCCTCCCCACAACAGCCAACATACTATTTTCAGAAATTTGCAAAGACATTTGTACTAGAATGCAGGGGTTCATTTCTTAGTATATATGAAATGCTTCAAATCTACCTAAATTCTTTAAATGAAATACATTGATCTATAATTCCACTCAGAAGCTATAATGTAATAATAATGTAACATTCACCTTCTTCATTCCAGTTAGCCATAACATTACACAGTAGATAACTTAAGACAAACAAACAAACCAAAAAAAAAACCCACTACTGAGACTAAGATAAACTGATAAAGATAAATGATGAAGATAAACTGAGAGAAACCCAGCTAAGCAATCAATGAATCTACCTGTTCCTGGTAAGGATGAGCATTACTTTATGCCTTACATTTCCCTAAGGACAGAGAAGTTACATCCCATTCTCCACAAGGAAAGAGTATTCTTGCCACTATGACTCCTCTCCAAGGAAGAGTGGCTCATCCTAATCTTTTTCTAAGACACTGCAAACAAAAAATAGTATTTGTGAGGCACTAGGTTGCTCAAGGCTTGTCAAGGCCAAAGTGACTGAACAAGGAGCTCTGCTACCCTAAGTCCCTAAGCCTCTGCCCACCGATAGCCCACTCTGCAGAGTGCTGACTGAGACATTTGTCTCATCCAATTTATGAGACTTGGCTAAACCACTGCTTCAGAGCAGCCTGGGGTCTGGGTCCTACACTTTTTTAGACCCCAATGCCCTCAAGTAGAGCAAGTCAATCCTGCCCCATTATGGTAGCATACAAGGTTAAACCCCAGAGGTCCAAAATTTTCTTTTCTACCCCAGCGACAATGCCAGCTACTTTCATCTATATAAGTCAAATATGCTATTATTTGCATTTCAGACTCCACTTTCCCTCTGACAAGCCTAGACTCAAAAGTACCAAAGTACCAAAGTACCAAAAGTACTAGGCAGCTTAAATCTCAGTTTCATAAATAGTTTTCCAGGTGCCCCGTTTTGGTGTAATACAGCTGTTTGGCTTAATCTTCAGATCTACATACTTGTCTAGTCCATTTCCCTTGAATCTGGGATGGACCTGTGAACTGCTTTCACCAATAGAATGTGGTGAAAATGATGCTGCGCCCTAAGAAGGCCTGGTTGCTTTTTCTTTGCACTGTTAAGTCCTAAGCCACTATGTAAGGCCAGCAACACTGCTGGAAAGGCCACTTAAGAGGCAGGGCCCTGAAACTATAAGAAATATAGAGAAAGAGAAAGAAAAAGAGAGTGAGAAAAAAAGAGAGAAGACCAGCTCCCAGCTGAACTGTAGTTGAATGTAGCCGTTAGAGTGACCACCAGCAAAACCCAAACTGCTCAAATAAGTCCAGCCTTGGAGAGCAAAACTATAAGCAAGTAAGATAGTTGTTTTAAGTCACTTGGTCTTAGCGTTGTTACACAGCAATAAATGACCAAAACAATGTTTACCTGGTTCCTTGTGTTTTTGCATAATTTGTTCAAAACCCAGAGAAAAGGAGAGAAGTAATTATAACCCCAAACATTCATACAAACTCAGAAGATAAAAAGTCTTATGCCCTTTTAATGCCCTTTTTAGTGACCCTACCAAACTATGAGTTTCAAGAGGACAAGCTTCATGTTTGTCCTCTCAGCACTGTACCCCAGCACCCAGCACAATACCTGGCATGTAATAGGTACAGCAGGCAGTGTTATCAACAAACAACAGGTTTAAGGAATGTCAAGACAAATGTTAGTCCTCCTTATAACTTATGAGTTATCTGGCATATGGTTTTACATAATATGTTCCAAAAGTTGTTTAGTCATGTATATCTGAAGTGTATACTAAGAGCTTTCTAATGGCAAATCATTTTTTAATGATAAAGCTTTTCATGTAATAGTAAAAATCATGAAATATCATGATATATACTTTCAGAAATCACATCCTGATTTATGTCAGAGCAGATTCCCATAGAGTAGGCTTTTATAAGCAGATTTTCGGAAGGAAATTAAAATCTACATTTCAGCAATGCACTTTTTCAGAAGAAATCAACTTCTGCTCTTTCCTTGACAGGAGGATAACTATTTTGTGACAAATACTTACAAATTTCAAAATTACCCACCAACAGCCACTGTAATGAGGTTACCATTTTAACACAAAAGAAGAATTAGACGAGTTCAGATCTATACAGTACAAAGGTTAAATACAGATTCTAAACAGGTAAATTCAAACTCCTCATATATCGCCTTCAGTTAAATTCCCACTGTAGATGAAGTGTTAGCAAAAAAAAAAAAAAGAAAGAAAGAAAAATAAATTACTGACCTAGGAACAAAAATATGGATTTTAGTTCTAGTTCTAATTTTAGCCACTTACTAGTCATATACTTGGAAATTTTTTTCAACTTCTTTGAGCTGAGCATCAGTGTATTCATCTAAAAAACAATGATTATCTCCTGACACACCTACTGCTCAGCTGTCATGAGAATCAAATGATAAAATCTGTACGGCCATTATGGAAAAATGTCAAATGCCATACAAATATAAGATATGATACTCTTCTTAATGTTAGCATAGAGTAGAAAAATCATCTATATATGTGCTTTTGCTAGACATTTTTCTTTCATTAAGTATTAGCAACTAGTTCCTTCGACTCTACTATACAGGCCAATTTATTGGTTTTCCACTACTTGTTATTACATCACATTTTTATAGAAAAGGTAAAAAAGACCCCAGTCTTTCTAATAATTATGGAGTCAAAGTTTCAGAGCTATAAAAGATACTAAATAATAACTTGCTCAGGTTCGCTACTAGGAAGATAATCTTACAGGTGGAGAAAAGTTGATTATTTACTAATCAAATTATGCTTTAACCATACTGGGGAGAGTTAGCTCCTTAATCTAATGAAGAATGCAGAGACTAGGACCCTGCACTTCATTTCTTTTGTAAAGTTTTCATTTTTATTTGATAAGGCTCCATGAATGAAGTGAAAGGATTATTCTTAAGTAAGGCATACATGAATATAGAAAATAGAATAAAGATAAAAATTTTTAAGGTTTCTTATTTCACTTTTCCCCCTTCCCCTAAACCCAAACTAAGATACAAAGGAAATAAATATAAATAAATACAAAGGAAATAAATATAGTTATTGCTATATGCTCTACATACACCCAATTCATGTCTCCTCTCACCAGCTCTCCTGCACATGGAAAACAAGAAGGGTACAGAAAGTCCAATGAAAATCAAAGACCCAGGAATCACAAAATGTTAAAAACTGAAAGGAACCTCCAGGATCATTCAGTCTTACTGAGGAGGTCACTTAAAGTCAATAACTATATGTAACTGATGGTAAATCATACATCTTCTTATAAAAAAGAAAACAATCATTGTCAATCAGCTCCTGATTCCACTTTACCCACTTGCTAACTGAAATACTTACGGCAAATCATTTAACTTCTTGGGCTAGTTTGTTATATAATAGCAAATAATGTACCACAGTCAAAATTCTTTGTAAACTGTACACACCACAACACAAATGTAAAGGGACACTCTATTTAAGTGTATATAAGGTATGTCTCTACAGTAGGGGTCATCAACAAATGGAAGAATTTGAAGATTCTATTTTTTAAAAAAGCCCCCAGTAATTCTGAGACTTGCTCCTAGCCCAACCCACTGACTCACAGGTTCATGAGTGAGCTTCAGGTGGGTTCATGGACTTTTCTAAAATTATATCCAGAAAGCACAGTTGCATATGAAATTTTCCAGGCCAGATTTTTTTTAGTTTCACCAAGGATTAGTAAGCACCAAAAGGTTTAAGAACTACTGCTGTAAAGTAACCTACATCTGCCAAAGATAAAGCTTCCATTGGTATTGCTCAAAATGGTACCATTATTTTCCCAACCTGGATCAGAATCTCAGTTATTTTTACTTTCTTCATTTTCTTTCTCATCATCAAATTCTCTCCATTCAACTTCCTTCCTCCTTTCCATTCCTAGTATTACAGCCATAGTTGAGACCATCATCACTTTCAACCACAACAATCAAGAAGTCTTTCTGCCTCCAGATTTCTACTTCAAGTCACACTACACATTGCTGCCAAATTAATCCTCTGAAAACAAAAGTTTAATAACTCGCAACTCAAAAATCATCCAACCCCCAACACCCATTAAATCCAAAGTCATTAGCCTGGCACTAAAAGCAATCAAAAACTGATTCAAACTTTTACTTCAATTTTTATCACCCTTTATGTTAGTACAAATACTTTTTGTTTCATCCGAATACTTGCCTCCCCCAAATGTATAAACTCTACGCTCTAATCTCTTAGTCACTTATCTCTGCTTGCATTACCTTTCTCAGCTTATCAAAAATCACAGACATCCTTCAAAACAAAGATTTCACAAACCAGAAGTTCTATGAACCCCTTCTTACCTCACCTTGACAAATAAGATGTGAGCTCTACCCCTTCTGAATTTGAATTCTATATGAAACTTAACTATGTATTAAAAGATAAATGAGGCATTTGTGTATAGTCCTATCTGGCTAACTATTCTGGGAAGGCAGAAACTGCTATAATCCTTAATATTCCCCCAAATACCTCACACAGTCATGCAGTAGATGCTTAATAATTGTGCAAGGAAGTAAAAAAAAGTTCAGTCTTCGTGGGGTAAACAGCAAAGATTACGATCTCTTTGAAGGCAGAGAATTTATTTGCGACAACCTCTATCATGCCAGGCTTCCAAAAAACATAACCCTTACTTACTGCTTTTTAAATCCCGGTATTGGATGTTTTATAAACAGTTTTGCATTTTAAGGGAAGAACTATTTGAAAACCTTAAGAAGCTACATACCAAATAACTAGTCTACATAGTTTACACTTCTCAATTTGAGTAGCTCCCAACACTTAGCTAGTAAGTTTCCAGTTTAAAAAAAATACTATTTATGAAAAGTGATAATTTGCAGTCACAGCTAATTATCTACTTTATGGCCAAAAACAAGTCACGTGAATAAAAGAATACCTTTATTTTTTTTAAAGGTGCATTTTGCTTGTATAGTACACAGTGCCTTAGTGAGACAGGTAAAGTGGATTTATACATATGGATGAATTCTTGAACAAACCTGCATACATTGTACACCAGGCACTTCAGGTAAAAACACCAAAGGGGGCAAAAAGCTAACTTTGGACATTATTCCTTCCCACTATTACCAGTAGCTTTTTAAAGCAGAAACTCAAATCTTTTTGCACATTAACCTACACAAAAAGATAAAAACTTACCAAGCAGAAAAAGAAAGCCACATTAAGCCCCTGGAAAATATTTTAACCTGGAAGAGTAAGAATGTCAAAATAATAGATACTCTTCTTTGGTAAGGAAGGTTTCATGTAATTACAGGAGCATAGGACGCTCAACTCCAAACGATGGAGTAAAGAAAGGACTGATCATTTAAAGGCTGTAAAAACAATGGGCAAACTACGAAATTAAAACATGTTTTTTTTAAAGACGAAAGAAGGTCCCTGTCACAGATGAGATAAGGACTAGTAAAAACTGCAAGGTCACTGGGACCTACCAGGTCACAAAGGTGGAGGTGGGGGTTGTGTGTGTGTGGGGGGGGGACTGCAGAGTCAGTGAAGAACCGGGAGTGACAAAAACACGTCAGAAAAATACGTTCTAAGGCTGGGAGTCCTTGGTTTGGGACCGCAAAATTGCGGTGAAAGTCAGGGCAGGGGCATTAAGTCAATACAGTGGTGTTTTTTGGAGAGGTGTTAGGGAAAGGAAGAGAAGGTAGACGGAACGCTAAGAGAAGGCTAAGGAAGCTTGAGAACCGCGGCTGCAGAGTCACGGAAACACTTCGCTCCAGTATCATTAACTCGGGCCTGTGTCAGGGCCAACTCGGGGCAAGACCCGTGACCCCACCCCAGAAAACTCCCGGCCCCTGGGCTGGAGAAGGTAGCCAGGGCGGCGCGGACCGTCCCCGACGGCCCCTCAGAGGGTCCCGCACCGGGGCGGACCGTGCCAGGGTACCCGCACCACCGCGAAGGCTCTGGGCCCGCGCTCCCGCCCCACCCGCGCCCCCGCCCCCCGCCGCGGCGTCCTTACCCAGCGCAAAGCTGTCGGCTCCCGGCGGTCGGGCGGCCACAGCAGCGGCGCCTCCTCCAGCGGCGGGCGCCCTCACCCTTCCGCGCCCAAGATCGCCATCTCGAAGCAGGCGCGGCAGCGGCGGCAGCAGCAGCCACCCAGGCGTCGGCCCCGGCAGCCCAGGCCGCCTGCAGCCACTTGGAACCCGCTTGCCGCGCTCGGCGACACCCGACCCTCCCCCCACCCCCACCCCAGCCACGCGCCACCCCCAGCAGACCCCACACCTCCCTCCTCAGCAGCGCGCCGCGTGCTCCCGTCGCCGGCGCCGCGCCGCGAGCGCGCGCCTCCCCACCGGCCCTGCACCGCGCGCTGTGCCGCGGCCGACTAAAACCAACTCCGGACCCGGAATCCGGCTTCCCGCGAGCATGCGCAGCGAGGGCGCCCCGATGATGCTTTTGGAAAACTCCGCTCCTCCGGGTCTTCGGAGCGGTCGAGGAGAGGTGGAGGGCCAGCCAATGGGATAGGGGGGCGGGGCCCAAACCTGTGGAAGGGGCAGGGCCGCGGCTGAGATTTGGTTAGAGGCTTTTCTAAGTCGGAGGTGGGTGCTGCAGACTTAACTTTCCGTGTTCGGGAGCAGAACCAGTGAATGACCTGACCTCAAGTAAAGTCCTCGGGGCACTGGCGTTCTTTTATTGAATGCTTTACAGCAAAGGTAGGCTGTGAATAAATACTCCTGACCTGACTATCTGACTTAGTACCCGTTGCAAGAGTAAATACTGCACTGAACAGATGGCCATACCAGAAGACTTCCATTTTATTTCTATTAGTAATCAAAACGTTCACTCCCTCTACTCCTATATAAGTACAATGATAAAACTAATACTAAACAAGTACATGTGTCAGTGCAACCAAGTCACCTGGCAATACCATTAAAAAGGGTCTATTATCCTCATTTATACAAACGAGCCAACTAGTCTCTAGAGGTATTGCTGGTTCTGTGTGTTGCTTTTAGAAGAAAGGCCATACTGCAAGTAGAAATTAGTGGTGACCGCATCACTCACCAGATGACCTGGTCTTCTACTTCAGAAATGATAAAGGCCACCAAGCAGGGCTTTCTACAATTTTAGCCCAACCACCTCACCCAAGCCCCACAATTACCTACATTCACACCCAAGCTTATTAGTTTTTCTTCTCTCTCAAAGATTGGGTGTCCCTGCTCCTCTCCAAAGGAACCTCTTTACTGTCCACTCTCTCCTGTACCCTCCTCAGCATGATTATGTTTTAATACTTTTCTGTCTTAAATTTTTCCTTGACTTTAAAACCTTTCTAATTCTTTTTCCATCCTAATTAAGCTCTTGAAAGAATTGTGTACCAAGAACAGCATCAACACCCCATGAATAATTGTAAGATTAAATAAGTAACTTTTTAAAAAAGATTTTATTTATTTATTTGAGAGGGAGAGTGACCATGAAGGAGAGAAAAAGCATGAGTAGCAGGTGGGGCTGGGGGGAGGTGGGGGGATGGGGAGGTGGAGACAGTGGGTGAGTGGAGAGGGCTGAGGTGGGGAGGGAGTGGAAGGAAGGAGAGGGAGAAGCACACTCCCCACCCAGCAGGGAGCTGGATGCTGGGCTCCATCCTGGGACTCAGGAATCATGACCAGAGCCAAAGGCAGACACTTAACCTGAGCCACCCAGGTGCCCCTAAATAAATAACTCTTGACTGAGTGAATGTACATTCTCTTCCTCTCCATTCCATCAGTTTCTACATTCTGAAATCAGACCAGGGTTCGATGCACACCATATCCACTATGATTATTCTAAAATACACATCTGAGTGTGTCACCTGACTGTTTAAAATATTTCACTGGCTCTTCAGAGCTTTCAAGAGAAAGATTAACATGATCTTCAAGGCCGCTTTACTGATGCATGCTCAGTCCCTCCGTATTTCAGAACTGTCTTCAGAGTTCCCTGATTGTGTTCACTGATCTCTGTTTTAATGAGTACTGTTTCCTCTAACGTTCTCCTTACCGTTTTGTTTGCCCACTCCCTTTAAAAATGAATTCAAGAACATGCCTACTCTCAGATATAACATACACATACCCAGCAGAGGTCTGCACACCATCTCCAGAATGCCTACAGGCCTCCTTCCACTTCCTGCTCACTTTCAGCTCCCCTGAGTCCTCAGTTTCCCTTCAGTTCCGTTCCATTAAGCAGCTTGTAATAGTCACCTAGACCCCTAAATTGACAGTTAATATTGATCCAACTTTTCATTATTAAATATTTTTTTGGTTTCAAATGAATACAGTTATAAATAAGTATCTCTTTATAAATCATTGAGTCCTTACATATTATCTTAGTTTTAAATCCTTAAAAGTAATTAGAGGTGCGAACAATTTTAGCCCTTTTGAAACATATTGGCAAGTTGCCTTCCAGAAGGAACATAGGCTTAGGTATCACATTGCCTGGGATCAAAATGCAGCTCTGCCACCCAGGAAGACCACATTCAGACTTTCATGGGTCCCAGATGCCTTTACCTTTGTGGGCCTCTTTCTCCATAAAATAATATTAAAAATTATATTTATAACTGCACTGATATAAAAACATGTTAATATTATACATGAAAACATTTTCTTCAGCCATTCCTTTCTGATTTTAAAAGAAATTAAAACATTTTTATGGGCCCTAAAAGTATGATAAACCTGAGGCACTGTACTAATGACAATTAGATAAGTCAGTTTTGCTGCCACCTACAAACTATGAGATTTTGTCAAATTCCTTAATCTGACAGTGCCTCAACCAGAGAATTGGTATAATGCTACTACATGATGTTGTAGTGAAAAGCAAATGAATTGCTACAAATAAAATATCTAGAATTATGTGGCACATAATAAATTACTTTTGTTATATTGTTATTATCAATTTTCCTACAACACCATTTGAGAGTATATGATTGTCCTTCTTTACTGTGCCCAGGTCATCATGGTGTATTTTCATATGTGCAAATATGGTATCCTACTGTTGGTCCATTGTTCGTTTTCCTATTGGGATATTCACAAAAAAGGCAACTTATATATAGTATATTGATCCCAGATGAAATGATTGGCCTTTTCCATTTTTGTTTGCTTCTGTTAATTTATGCTTCAGAAGTCCTTTCCCATCCTGAGAGCATATCATTATCTGTCTTTATTTTTTTCTATTTGGTGATTTCACCTTTTTCATTGGATAATTTAATCCTTTCAGATTCATTTTGGAATGATGATCTATTTTTTATTTTCTATAAGTAGTCTGTGATCTTCCCCAGTTTATTTGTTAAAGAATCCTTCTCCAACTATGATGGTTTTAAAATATGCCCACAAATTCATTCATATTCCCTCCTTTAAAAAGTAGAGACTAATTCCCTCCCAAGTGAATGTGAGTTGTACTTAGTGACTTGCTTCTAATGTATACAATACAGCAGAAGTGACAGACTGTCACTTCCAAGAGAAGGTCTTAAAAAGGTATTGTGGTTCCTCCCTACTCTCTCTCTGATCACTTGCTCTGGGGAAGGCAGTAACCATGTGATGAGGACATGTCTGGTAATTTTATCAGATGCCCACATGGTAAGGAACAGAATATCCTGGCAATAACAGTAAGGATCTGAGCCTCCTGCCAATTTCCATGTGACCGAGCCATCTTGGAAGCAGTTTCTCCAGCCCCAGTCAGGCATTTAGATGATGCAGACACTTTGATTTCAACCCCATTAGAAAAGTCGAACCACATCCCCCAACTAAGTCACTCTCAAATATCTGCCCCATAGTAATTGTGAGATAATACATGCTTATTGTTTTGAGCCACCAAATTTGGGGGATAGTTTGTTACACAGCAATAGATAACAAATACACTAACCCAGTGGTTTTCAACTGGGGACAATTTTGCATCCCAGGGGACATTTGGTAATGTTGTAAGATATTTTTGATTGTCACAACTGATAAGGACGTAGGGGGAGAGATTTCCATTGCCATCTTGTGGGTGGAAACCAGAGAGTGCTAAATTTTTTTCAGTGCACAAGACAGTACACACACACACACACACACACACACACACACACACACACACCTGCAGCAATGAAAAATTATCAGACTCAAATGGCAATATAGTGCCAAAGGTGAGAAACCTCACACTAACTTGTTTTCCCTGCACCTTAAAATTTCCCTCTTTTACATGTGCTTATGAAAGAGGTGGGTTTGCTTCATATCCTTTGTTCATTTGGGTGCTACTTTACCTTGTTTTTTCTCCAGTCCTAGGCTCTCTGCTTTCTGCCACTGGATAATAATTTTACTTTTTTCAAGAATTTGTAAATGGAATCATCTACTATGTACTTTTTTGTGTCTGGCTTCTTTAGCTAAGCATATTTTAGAGATTCGTTCATATTGCTGTATATAGCAATGTTCCTTCTTTACTGTTCACTACTATTCTATTGTATGGATTTGCCAAATTTTTTAAATGTTTGTTCTATTCATGGACATTTTGTTTGTTTCCCATTTTTGGTTATTATGACTAAAGAATCCGTGACCATATGGTTAAAAATATTTGTGTTGACATATGTTTTTATTTTTCTTGGATAAATAATGCCTAAGAGTAGAATTGCTGGGTCATGGTAAGTACATATTTAACCTTATAAGAAATTACCAACCTGCTTTCCAAAGTGGTTGTACCATTTTACATTCTTACCAGCAATGTATGTTCCAGTTGTTCCATTTCCTCTCTAACACTTGGTACTGTTAGTCCTTTCTGACCTTAGCCACTCAAGTGGATGTGTATTGGTCATTGTGTCATTGTGTTTTCTCTTGTATTTCCCTGATAACTAATGATGTTGAGCATCTTTTCATTTACTTATGAATCATTTGTATATTTTCTCTTGTGAAGTGTCTGTTCAAATCCTTTCCCCATTTCAAATTGTTTTTGTCTATTCTACATATAATTCTATATACCAATCCTTCATTAAGTATGTATGTGTAAAATCTTTTCTCCCAGATTGTGGCTTGCTATGGTGATCAAACTACATATATAAGCACATATAAACTATATGTCGGGGCGCCTGTGTGGGTCAGTGGGTTAAAGCCTCTGCCTTCGGCTCAGGTCATAACTCAGGGTCCTGGGATCGAGCCCCACATCGGGCTCTCTGCTCAGCAGGGAGTCTGCTTCCCCCTCTCTCTCTGCCTGCCTCTCTGCCTACTTGTGATCTTTCTCTCTGTCAAATAAATAAATAAAATCTTTAATAAATAAATAAATAAACAAACAAACAAACTATATGTCTGTTCAAGATGAACCTCATTGATCCTGGCCTCCTGGTATCAATACTCTTGTACAGCCCCCTCCCCTCCTTGGTGGGATGGTATGCAACTTCTGAGGCTAGGTCATAAAAGATATTGCAGTGTCAATCTTGCCCTCCTGGAGTGCTTGTTCTAGAGAAAGCCAGTATTTTGAAACACCCACACAGGGAGGAACTAAGGCCTGTTGATAAATAGCTAAGAGCAACTTGCCTTCTCATGTAGCAACTGCAATGTCATGTGACCCTGCAAGCCGGAAATGGCCAGCCACACAAGTCATAGATTCTTGATCCACCAACACTGTGAGAGAAAATAGTTTATTTCTGTTTTCAGCCACTATGTTTTGAATTTTTTTACACAGAAACAGATAAACTTGCATTTTTATTTTGTGAATATAAAATGTGAATATAAAATGTCTTTTAAAGAACAGAAGTTTTTGATTTACCAATTGTTTGTTCTATAGCTTATGTTTTCTATGACATATTTAAGAAATTTTACCTACTCCAGGATAATGTAGATTTTTTAATCTTTCTTCTTGAATTTTATACTTTTAGCTTTTATCTTTGGGTCTATAATACATTTAAAATCAATTTTTGCATAAGGTGTGAGGAAAGAGTCAATATTAATTCTTTTCCAAATAGAATCACAGTTGTTTCAACACCATTTATTAAAAAGATAATTCTTTCCTCATTGAACTACTTTGGCAATTTTAGTAAAAATTCGATGTGTATTTCAGGACTCTATATTCCATTTCATTTAACTCTATGTCTATCTTTACACAAATATCACACTATATTGATTAACTGTAATTTTTAGGATGTCTTGAAAATCAGAAAGTATAAATAGTGCAAGTTTGTTCTTTTTTCTCACAATAATTTTGATTCTTCCAGGTCCTTTGCATTTCCATATGAATGTTAGGATTAACTCATTAATTTTTTTTAAACATACCTTGAGGGATTTGCTTGGGATTGTGAATATGTAGATTAATTTAGGAAGAATTGACCTCTTAACAATATTTAGTCTTCTAATCCCCAAGCATAGATTTCATTTTATTTAGATGGCCTGTAAATTCTCTTAGCAATATTTTGTATTTTTTATAGTACTGATATTGCATATACTTGTCTTTAAGTATATCACATTTTTGATGCTATTATAACTGTTATTTTTAATCTCATTTTCTAATGTTTCATTCACAGTATATTTAAATTGATTTTGAATATTGGCCTTGAACTCTGAGACTTTGCTAATGGATTTATTAGTTGTACTAATACTTTGTGGATTTCTTAAGAGTTTCTACATACACAGTCATGTCTTTGCAAATAAAGAGTTTTATTTTTTCCTTTTCATTCTGTATGCTTTTATTTCCTTTTCTTGCTTTGTTGCACTGACTAGCACATCCAGCAGAATGCTGAACAGAAATGGTGAGAAAGGACATCCTTGCTGTTGTCCTGACTTTAAGGAAACCATTCAGTGTTTCACCAGTAAGTATGATGTTATCCATAGATTTTTTTCGTATATGCCCTTACCACGTTGAGGAAATTCCCTTCTTTGCCTGTTTGCTTAGAGTTCTTATGATGAATGAGTGTTAAATTTTATCACATGCTTTAGGAGGGAGCATCTGTTGAGATGAACTTTTTATGGATTCATCTTGGAATGAACCCATCCTGATGTGATGGGTTAAACTGATTGATTTTCAAATGTTAAAACAACCTTACATTCTTGAAATAAACCACCTTGACCATGGTATATTAGACATTTTATTGCTAGGTTCTATTTGCTAAACTTTAAAAGATTTTAAGGAACCTAAGTTCATTAAGGATATTGGTATAGTTTTTTTGTTATGTCTTCATCTAGGTTTGTTATCAGGGTAAGGCTGTCCTAATAAGCTTGGAAACATAGACTTCTTATCTACTTTTGAAAGAAATTGTGTACGATTTTTATTATTTATTTCTTAAACATTTGAAAGATTTACCAGTGAAGTTTTCTTTTTGTGAGATTTTAATTATGAATTTAATTTGTTTGTAAATAAAACACATTTCAAATTTTCACATCTTCCTGTACTGGTCTTGGTAATTTGTGTCTTTCAAGATATTTTTCCATTTCATTTAAGTTGTCAGACTTATTGGCCTAAATTTTTTCATAATATTTCCTTATTATTCTTTAATATTTGTAGGACTGTAGTGAAGTCTTATCTTTTATTCCTAATATTAGTACTTTGTGTCTTCTTTTTTACTTTATCAGTTTAGATAAAGTTCTTTCAGTTTGATCTCTTCAAAGCAAAAGCTTTGGTTTCATTAATTTGTCCATTTTCTGTTTCATTTATTTTAACTTTCATCTTTACTATTGCCACATTTGGACTTATTTGGGGTTTATTTGTTCTTTCTTTTAAAGTGTACATTTTTCCTTAGGAACTTACTTTTTTTTTTCATTTTTATTTATTTTTTTAGTAATCTCTACCCCCAACATGATGCTCAAACTCATGACCCTGAGATCAAGTGTTACATGCTCTTCTGACTAAGCCAACTAGCACCATGGGACCTTACTTCTTTTCTAGCATAAGCGTTTAGAGCATAAATTTCCTTCTGTGCACTGTTTTAGCTTAATCCACCAAATTTTGGTGTATTTTATTTTTGTTTGTCCTAAATATTTTCTGATATTTTATGTGATTCCTTCTTTGATCTGTGAAGTATTAGGAGGTATGTTGTATAATTTTCGAATATTTGGGAACTTACCAGATATCTTTTTGTCATTATTTTCTAATTTAATTCCATTATGGTCAGAGAATGTGCTCTATTATTTCTATGTTTTTAAATTATTGATACTTGTTTTATCACTCAGCTTCTCAGTGAATTTTTCATTTGCATGTGAATAGTATATTTTCTGCTGTTGTGGGGGAGAATGAAAATTGTTCTATAAATGGTTATTAGGACAAGTTGAATGATAATATCTTTCAAGCCTTCTATAGCTTTCATGAATTTCATTTACTTGCTACGATCAATTACTAAGAGGAATATTGAAGTCTCTCACTGTAATTGTGGATGCACCATTTTTGCCTTTGTGTTCTATTAGTTATTCATGTATTTTAATGGTATATTATTAGGTGTATATACGTTTAGGATTGTTTTATCTTCTTTATCACTACAAAATTTCCCTCATAATCTGTTAGTCTTATTTGTTTTGAATAAATAATAATATTAATTTATCCACTTCAGGTTTCTTATGATTAGTGTTTGAGTAATATCTTTTTCCATATTTTACCTTTAATGTTTCTGTATCTTTATATTTCAAAGTAGTTTTGTTGTAGACAGCATTGGTTGAACCTTGATTTTTTTATCCAATCAGGACAATCTCTGCCTTTTAATTGAAGTGTTTAGACCATTTAAATGTAATGATTATTGATACAATTAGCTTTACATTTATTTATCTTTTAAAACTTCTTTTATTTTTGTGCCATCTCTTCTTGTTTCTTTTTCTTTTTTTTCTGCACTGCAATGGATTAGATGAATTTTTTTAAAGATTTATTTATTCATTTTAGAGAGAGAGACAAGGGCGGAAGGGGCAGATGGAGAGGGAGAGAGAATCCCAAGCAGACTCTGTGCCAAGCACAGAGCCCCATGTGGAGCTTGATTCCGTGACCATGAGATCACGATCCCAGCTGAAACCAAAAGCCAGACGCTTAACCAACTGCACCATCCAGGTGCCACTAGAAGAGTATTTTTTAATATTCCATTTTATCTCCACTACTGACTTATTAGCTATGGCTCTTAGTAGTTTTTTATTGTTTGTTTTAAGGCTTATAGAATGCATCTTTAACTTACACAGTCTAACTCCAAATAATATTATACCACTTCATATTTAATGTAAGAACTTTATGGCAGTGTACTTCAACTTTTCCCTTCTTTTCTTAGTGCTATTGTTGTCATAAGTTTAAGTGCTACACATTGTATCCTCTATAGTACATTATTAGCATTTTTACTTTAAAAGAATCATTTTTTAAATAAAAAAAGTTTTATATTTATGCACATATATATTTTTTCAATGATATTAATTTCTTTGTGTGGATCTAGATTACAGGTTGATTTTAATTTCCTTTAGCCTGAAGGTCTTCCTTTTATATTTCTGGTAGTAAAGTTCTACTGATAATAATTATCTCAGATTTTATTTGTCCAAAAAGATTTTATTTCACTTTCATTTTTTAAGGAATTTTTTTGCTAGGTAAAGAATTCTACTTTGATTATTTTTTTCCTTCAGTTCTTTAAAGATGTTGTACTTTGTCCTCTGGCCTGCAGTTTCTGATGAAAAGTCTGAAATAATTTAACATTTTTCTGCTCTGTAGTAATACACCTTTTTGTTGTTGTTAGAGGTTTGTTGGTCCTTTTTTGTTGTTATTGTTTCCTTTAAAATTTTTTTTTGTCAGTGGTTTTGAGCAATCTAATTAGTTCATAACTTTATGTGATTTATCCTCCATGAGATTCATTGAGCTTCTCGGATTTGTGGGTTTTTATGTTTTATTATATTTAGAAAAGTTTGGGCTGTTATTTTTTCAAATGCTGTTTTCCTACTTCCTGTTGATCTTTCTTCCTTCTGGGACTCCAATACATATATTGTAATTAAACATATATAACATTTATTACATCATTACTGTTTAGTTTTTCCCCCCATAGGTCACTGAGGTTCTGTTTTTGTTGTTGATATTTTAATTTGTTTGTTTTGAGAGACTTTTTTTTCTGTTTGCACTTCAGTTTGGATGGCTTCTATTGCTCTGGCTTGAATTTTACTTATCTTTTCTTTTGTAGTACCTAATCTACTAATAAGACCATCTAGTATATTTCCTATTTCAGATATTATATTTTTCAACTCTAGAAAGTACATTTGGTATTTTAAAAAATATCTTCCCTGTCTTCATTATATTTATTTTTCCTTTAAATTCTTGAACATGTTTATAATAACTCTTTTATCATTCTGATAATGATATAAATGATTCCATCATTTATATTATTTCACAGATTTTTTTCTATTGGCAGATTATCTTTCTGTTGTGAGAAACATGTTTGTGCTTCTTTGCATGTCTAGTAATTTTTTGCTGCCTGCTGGTCCTTGTCAGTGTGTGCTTTGTTGGGTGCTGATTTGTTTTTTAAGAATGCTAAATTTCGAAATTTGTCATTCTAGAAAGTTACTTCATAATCAACTAGATTCTTTTGAGTCTTATTTTTAAGCTTTTTTTGGTGAGCTGATTTAGAGTAGACTGTACTCTGGGTATTCAGTAAGGCTCATAGAATCTGGCTGGCCAGACTCAAACACTTCTAAATTGTTTATGAACTTAGGGAATTATTCACTTTACAGCTCCCTGGTCCATTTTTTTTTGTCCAACCTTGAAGAATTTCACCTTATGCATGTGTTAATTGTATTCAATAGCAGTATCAAGTCACCATGCAGGATTCAATATCTTTTCTTCATGTTGCTTTCTCCTCTCCAGTTCTCTACTCCACAAAGTCCAGTAATCTTCCCAAACTATATTTTCTTTCTCTTCAACTCAAGGGGTTAATTTTACCTTAATATCCATTCAGTCTTCCCCTACTACTACTCCTGAAGCAGTATAATTCCCAAGCATAAGTCTTCCAGTCTAGAGTATTGTTCTGGGGCCCCAGAAGTTCCATCCATGTTAGTAGTTGGTCCTCCAAGTCTAGTAGAATTGTCTCAGAAGGTGGGGTGAGCTTGGTACTCAGTCTACTGTGGCCATGAAAACTCCAATACCTTCAGTTTTGGTGGATATTTCACCATTGTGATTTACACAATCTTAACTCATTTTATAATCCAGGACATGGATATGGATATGGATATGGTCAGTCTCACACAAACATACATTTCCATGCATGCATGCATATACACCCAAACACAAGTATGCACACATGTACTCATCAAGGACCAAATTTATTATCAGAGGCTATAAATACATAACTAAAACTTTAATTTAGTAATAGTGACTAACAGTTTTTGAGAATTTATTATGAGCCAGGAACTGTAAAAAAAACAGTTTATATGCATTATTTCATTTTCCTCTTATGAAATACGAACCTTAGAGAATTTGGGTAATTTGTACAAAGTCTTTCATCCAGTAACAGATGAAGTCAAACTTGAGTACAGGCAGCCTAACTCTAGAGGAGGGGTTGGTAAACTGTGGCCTGCAAACTGACACCAATTTTTGTTAAGTAAAGTTCTATACCAAGACAGGCATATACTCATTCTCTTTTGTATTGTCTGTGGCTACTGTTGAGCTACAATAGCAGAGTTAAGTAGTTGCAACATAGACTGTATTGTATACAAAGCCTAAAATACTTATTAACTAGCCCGAGGCAGGATAAGTTTGCTGACCCTTGTTCTAAAACACAAATTAGGGATGCCTGGGTGGCTCAGTCAGTTAAGTGTCTGCCTTTGGCTCAGGTCATGATCCCAGGGTCCTGGGATCCTGCCTCAGGCTCCTTGCTCAGCAGAGAGCCTGCTTCTCCCTCTGCTTACCACTCCCCCTGATTGTGCTCTCTCTTTCTGACAAATAAATAAATAAAAGCTTTTAAAAAAAACACAAATTAATTACTCCATCATTTCAAGGCCATCTCCCTTGCTACTTTGAAGTAGTTTTTCATGTCATTTTGCTTACCACGTGAATTCTCTTCATTCATTTTCTGTGAGTTCAAAATATATTTTTCAGCATACCAAAAATAGTGCATCACAAAAATGTATGCCCCACACATAAAAAAATGGCTATCTCCATCCTCTAGAATGAAAAGTTTTTAAGAGCTGATGTTTTGTCTACTATGTTCACTACTCTATCCTCAGTGCCTAAGACAGAGCCTAGCATAGATAGAGTAGGTCCTAAGCAGAGTAGGGGATTTTCATGCAGCAATACAAACAATTTAAAATTGATCTTAAGAATCACAAAATTCTACTACTGACACTAATATTACACTATATGTTAGCTAACTGGAATTTAAATAAAAACTTAAAATAGAAAAGTTAAATAAATAAAATTGACCTAAAAAACTCCTTGTTTCAAAAAGCCTTCAGCCAATCTATAGCCAGGAATTTCTCACTGGCCACCTCTCTCCACAAGCATGTGCTTTTTCCTCTGTTTACTCTTTTTTCATACAAGTGTTTCATTTTTAATTTTTTGGCCAGAGTAGTTTGTCTTTCTTTTTGTTACATTATCTTCTTCTAGCTTATGCCCCTAGGCTCTCACCTTTTACCCTTGTGCAATATAATAAGATATCTTTCTCAACGAAAGGATTTCTTTCCCAAAAGAAATTCTAGTATGAAATATTAAAATTAGGTTTTTTCCATTCCATTAAACAATAATCTATTTCTGGGCCATCTATTCTCTTCCTTTTATCTGTCTTTCTATTTTTGCAACCACTAATATCACACTTCTAATTACTATAGCTATAGTATATAGTTTACTACCTATAAGCAGGGTTAATATACCAAATGCTTAACAACAGGTAAATCACAAACATGAACCACATGAACTAAGCAGTCACAACAGAGGACTGACACAGATCACAGAGTATAACCATAAGGGTATGTACAGGCTACCTGTAAGGGAAATGTTCTTCATTACTCTTCATTTTCAAAATTTCTAGTTTTTTTCTCACGTGATTGTTATTATCAGTTATATCCATCATTTTGTCTAATTAAAAAAACTCATCAGGATTGCAGTTGGGATTGCACTAAACAACAAAAACATTCTCCTGATCTCTGAGAGGGGCAGAGAGGCTGAAGGTTGAATCAATTGCTAGTGACCAATGATTTAATCAATCATGTCTATACAATGAAGCCTCCATAAAAACCGAAAGAATAAGGATTGGAGAGCTTCTGGGTTGGTGAACACATGAAGATTTGGGAGAGTGGTACATCTGAAGAGGGCATGGAAGCTCCATACCCCTTTCCATATGCCTTGCCCTATGCATCTCTTCCACCTGGCAACTCCTGAGTTATATTCTTTTATAATAAACTGGTAAAAAGTGTTTTTCAGAGTTCTGTGAGCCATTCCAGCATAGTAATCAAATCCAAAGAGGGAATCCTGGGAACCTCCAATCTCTAGCCAGCAGGTTAGAAAAACAGGTGACAACCTGGACTTGGGACTGGTAGCTGTCTTATAGGGCTCGCTTCATAAACTATGGGATCTGATGCTATCTCCAGGTAGATAATCTCAGAATTGAGTTAAATTGTCAGATACCCTGTCGATGTCCCCTGAGAATTGGAGAATTGCTTGGTGTTGAAAATAAAACACACACTAGGATTGTATTAATAGGTTTCCTTATCGTGATATATCTTTGCGTTCCTGGATTTGTCTTTCCTTATTTGTTGTGTTTTTATATTAAGCAGTCTGTTGAAAGCACTTGACACTTAGGCTACCCTCTTCTGAGAGGCTGCAAAGTGCATGGAATAATTACAGCCTTAACTGAGGGATTCATCTTTGCCCAATAACACCAACACCGGACAATAGCTAAGCAGAACAATGATGGGTTCTGGAGCCAAGATACTCATTTAAAAATTAGCTTGTAGCTTAGGACATGGGCTGGAATAAAGGCTTTGCGAACACCCTCCTGAAAAGTGATGGCAGAATTAGACATTCTGAGAGAGATACAGGTAGACGGATGACATGGAAACAGAGAGTCTTCATAGAAAGACACAGCAATCAGAAGTCAAGAAGTAAAAGCAAAAACAGGTAGAGGGAAGTGACATGAGACAGAAACAGTCATTGCAGAAGCAGAGGTAAGTTTAGCTCTATGGGAGAGAACCTAGAATAGAAAGCAGCAGGTACTTGCTGCAGAGGGACAACCGGGTAAACAGGAACCCCGCTGGATCACTGTAGTTACAGAGACACTGAGCACCAATGGATCTTGAATGGCATTCCAGTTTTTCAGGAGGCCTGGCCATATGACTGTTGAGAGACTGTTTTTTCATATGTCTCCGTGTGTCCACGGAAGTTACCTTCATAAAGCTTTTTTGCTGCCAGAAAAACCTCACTAATGCATTGTTTCCTTAAAGTATTGCGAGGTCTAATTTTCTAGTTTAAGCAATTTTTTTCAGTATTCATTCGGAAGCTTTGGCTGTAATATTTCATGTGTGTATGTGCATGTGCTTACGTGCACATACACACTCTCTTTGTAGGTTAAATATTTTTCTGTTACACCCGATTTCCTTCTTTAGTGGACCCCTTGTATTATCTGTCTTAACAGTTTTACTTTGCTGGATTTCACAAAATCAGTTGTAGTTTATAATTGCTATTATTGCATAGTTTCCTTTACCCTTATATTTAATAAGAGTATGCCAGATGGAGAATATAGCTTTGTGAAATGGAATGCCAAATTCCAAATAAAATTCAAAACTTTAAAACACTGTCATTGGGGTGCCTGGGTGGCTCAGTTGGTCAAGTGGCTGCCTTCGGCTCGGGTCACAGTCTCAGGGTCCTGGGATGGAGCCCCATGACAGGCTCCCTGCTCAGCAGGAGTCTGCTTCTCCTTCTGCCCCCTCCACCCCCCCCCACCTCGTGCGCACGCTCTCTCTTTCTCTCTCTCTCTCAAATAAATAAATAAAATCTTTAAAAAAAAAATAATAATACACTGTAGTATATTTCTTAGAGAACTCTACTTTCTGAAGTATCCAGAATTCATTACATGGAAATGTCATGCAATGTTTCTTGCACGGGTTTCTAAGTTTAGTATCATGGTAGGTTCAGGAATCCAGGTGCCCATTGATTGGTTGTATTAATGACCCCACTTAATGACTTCTTTGAATCCACAATGTTTTTCCTATAACTTTAAAGTTCCATCTCACCCAGACTCTATGCTTGGGCATGTGACTTCACTTTGGCCAATAGGATGTCAGCCAACATGACATAAACAGAGGCTTTATAGAAAGGTGCAGGTGCTTTTTTGTTGCCTTTTTGCATGATTGGCCCTGCTCACTCTTCCCCTCTGCCATGCTATGAGAACATGTCCAGCTGGTTTGCAGGAAGGATATGGCCAACATGTGGAACAGGGTTAAGTTGTTTCAGACATCTGAGCTTGGGCCATCCTGGTTCAGCCAATTACCAGCCAGCCCTCAGATACATGAGGAAATCCAGATGAGATCAGAAGAAGCTTCCAGCTAAACCTATTCAATATCAACAACCTGTGTGAACTAAATAAATGTTTATTATTTTAAGACACTGGGTTTGGGTGATTTGTTATGAAACATTATTGTGGCAACAGATAATACAGAGATACCAACGTAATAACCAGTGAAGGGACCTCACTATATATCTGAGGTACCAAATCGGAAATAGTATTCACAGATGGTATTTTCATATATTCATAGTTCTTTTTGTATTCTTCTGACTCTGGAAAAATTCATTTATTACCCCAGGAAGGTAATGGTACAGAGAATGTTCCCCTGTAGCACTTTAGCAGCATTTTAGACACAAGACTTGCCAAAAAAGAAGTGTGATTTTGCTTATTATGCAGTCTTTTGGTACTTGAAGTGTTAAGAAGATAAATGGATTTTATGTGATCAGGATGGTAAAGATATGTTACATTCTCTGCCTCAAATTCTCATGTGGATTTAAGTTGTTGGTGAGAAGAAATGAGAATGTAATCAGGTTTGTGAATGCTTGTAGCTATGATTTTTCCTGATGACTAGTAGATTGTAGAATGCCTTTTAAAGAAAGCTTGGAAATACACGCTGTCAGGTGAAGTCCTACTCTTTAATAGACAGACAGTGGTTTCTAAATAGAAAATAAGAGTTTCAGCTCCAGTTAACAAACATTTATTGATCATCTATTCTGTACTGGGCATTATAAATATAAAATCAGTAAAAACTAGCCTCTGCCCTGGAGGCACTTAGAGTTCAGAAAAGAGGCAGACAAATAAATCATAACAGACAAATAAATGCTATTGTAAGTACAATGATGGATTACACACACAAAAGTGGTTGAGGGGGTATCAGAGTGTGGGTAGGGGCTGTGTTTGCCCAAAATTTTTAAAGGATAAGTAGATTTGGAGAAGTAAAAGAAGGCCTTAAGTGGAAAAGGCTTCCAGCCAGGAGCAAAGCATGAATAATGATCTGGAGTGTGGAAAAGCATCAGTTATACAGGAAACCATGGAACATAATGTAGGACCTGAAGTTACACATATGTAACCAAAATATATGTATATGCCAAAATACAATCAAAGACTTGTTAGGTATTTGCTTATGTTATCAAATACTCAATTGTTTTTGGTAATAGAGATTTTTGTTTTATTTTACATATTGGAAAAATAATCTTTGTGCCTTTTAGTACCTTCTGCATATCTGTAAATTACATGTGGACAGAGAACAAGTTTATCTTACTCTTCTGCATCCCAGCTCCCAGTACAGTGCCTGAAATTTCATATGAATTCAGTACATATTTGTTGAGCAAATTACTGAATTCTTGAACCTGTCAGCCATTCCCAAAATCCAATAGAAACTTATCTTTTAAATTACTCTCTTTAATTTACTCATAGCATAATTTTCTTGAATAATTTGTCTAAATTGTCTTCAATAAAAGTTTAATCTTCTGTTTTATAATTCTCCCTATTTTTGGATTTTAAAATATATGCTGTCAGTATTGTTTTTCTCCCCATACATTCATCTATGTATTCATCCAAGATACATTTACTGAATACTTGATTATGTGCCAGCATTGTGCTACACCCCTGGGTGGAGTAGTAACAAGTCAGACCTGGTGTGAGCCTCAGTGGGACTTATTTTCCAGTGAGAAAAACAGACCAATATTGAATTAATAATTTACAAGCACATTGTATGTTACATATAAAATTGAATAGTTTTATGAGAGTGTGTAACAGCTTCTTTTGGCCTCTATTCAATATGGATTATTATATAATGATTATATAGCATGTTTACTTTATCATATTTTTAGTTTGTGTTCTCTACTTTCTGTTTTACTATGCCACAATTATAATTAACATATGGCACATAGAAAATACACTATAAACCTTACTTGATGGAATGAATGAGTGAAAGAATAAATGAATTTTATTAGAACCCTGAGCTGTAGTTTATTGGTTTAATTTCTGTGTAAAATGAGGTTATTAGTCAAATCTATTTGGTTATCTGGTTTTAGTCAACAAAGATCATTGGAAGTTTATGTAAGTTATGCGGCAGATGTGGGGAATTCAAAGAAGAATAATAAGTTTCCTGCCCTTACAGAAATTGTAATTCAGGCAAACAAGATAATAGCATATGAGAAGCTAAACATTTAGCACAAGAAAACATACATATCATATATCTTCTAGACAAAGGACCGTGCTGGGTAATGTGAAGAATAAAGGAAAAGAGTATACCATGACTTCCAGTTACTTATAATTTAGCTGAGGAGACAAGACAAATATATTTACAATGAAAATAATACCAAGCAATAAATGATACATTCTGGTGCCCAAGATAATAAGAGTCTCAGGACTTCAGCAAATGGAAACCTTCCAAAGCATTAGCATGTTTTCTTACTCAACCAAACATTAGAACAGTTACTCCAAAGTGAGGTGTATGTATTTCAGGGGAGCACCAGGTCGTCCATTGTACTTTGGGAAGAAAATGTTAAAACTTCTACTTATTTAAAAATAATTTTAAAAGAAACTAGTCCTTACTAACATTTAATAACAACGGGCCATCACAGTCTGTAGCCTGTGAATGTCTGGTGTTAGGATTTATCCTGGTATCACAGGAAGCAAAGGAGTGGGAATTGCACTTCCCAGAACAAAGGGGCACCTCCTCCCATTTCTTCATCGTGAGATAATCTGGGTTGTTTTAAGCTCTACCTAAACTAACCTTCGCGAAATGGACAAATGACGTAAAAAATCCTCCAAAGGAACAGCAGATAAAATTAATAATATAAGCACAATTGGACTAAAAAGAAAACCTTAGCTGTGACACTTTTCTTTGTGAACATGCTTTTTGGCAATTACAGTATTAAACAAGATTTATTCGGGTAAGTCACCTCGCCTCAGATTCAAAGTTATGATGAAACTATTTGAACTGTGGATTTTTTGTGTTCTTATTGTTAATAAAGATCCTCATGTCATATACTGTGCCTTGAGATAGCTCATGATTAGCAAGACATTAAAAAACTAAGCATCCAAAACATAAGGACAATCTTGCAATTTTTTCAAAAGTTTTCAAAGTCAAGAATTACTCAATCTGGCATCTCGTGAAACTTTACTAAACTCAATAACAAATAAGTTTACATATTTAAAAAGACCACTTGGGCTTTCCACACCACACAGGGAGGGGTCCATATGGCATTGTCTTAAATTAAAGGGAATCTTTCACAATATCCGGAGCCCTTGATGTCCTGCAAATGGAGGAAGAGGATGTCCTCAAATTCCTTGCATCAGGAACCCACTCAACTGGCACCAACCTTGATTTCCAAGTGGAACAGTGCATCTACAAAAGGGAATGTGATGCCATCTCTATCATAAATCTGAAGAGAACCTGGGAGAAGCTCCTGCTGGCAGCTTGTACCACTGTTGCCGTTGAAAACCTGGCTCTTGTCAATGTCATGTCATCCAGAGATACTGGCCAGTGAGCTGAGCTGAAGTGTGCTGCTGCTTCCAGAGCCACTGCTCTTGCTGGCCACTTCGCTCCTGTAGACTTCACTGCCCAGATCCAGGCAGCCTCTGGGAGCTGAGACTTCCAGTGGTTACTGATCCCAGGGCTGCCCACCCGCCTCTCACAGAAGCATCTTACGTTAACCTGCCTACCGTCGCTTTGTGTAACACAGATTCTACTCTGCACTGTGTGGACATTGCCATCCCTTGCAACAACAAAGGAGCCCACTCAGTGGGTTCGATGTGGTGGTTGCTAGCCTGGGAAGTTCTATGCATGTGTGGCACCATTTCCCATGAACAATCCTGGGAAGTTATGCCTGATCTCTAGTTCTACAGAGATCTCGAAGAAATTGAAAAGGAAGAGCAGGCTGCTGCTGGCAAGACTGTGACCCAGGAGGAATTTCAAGGTGAATGGACTGCTCCAGCTCCCGAGTTCACTGCTACCCCACCTGAAGTCTGAGACTGGTGTGAAGGTGTGCAGTCACCCTCTGCGCTGATTCAGCCGTTCCCTACTGAAAACTGGAGCACTCAGCCAGCCTCTGAAGACTGGTTCACAGCTCCCACTGCTCAGGCCACTGAAAAGGTAGGAACGACCACTAAGTCGTCTTAAGCTGCTCTTCCACAAAGGCAAACGACGTGGAAATATGGCTGATGGAAAATAAATAATTTCTAAAAAAAAAAAAAAAAGACCACTTGGAAAACTGTTTTTCCTTCCAGAGTGAATAAGACTGGAATAATTCACGAAGCAATAAGCCACAGACTAACATCCATTTTCCTTTGTCACCAGTGTTGGAAGATACATAGAAAACACTGCCAAAGCTGAAGACTTTGAGAAACAGGTAAGACAAATTATGTAGCATTAGAATTTATGTCATGATAGAATTGGGTGGATATATTGGCATTTCTATTCTGTCTCAATTCTATTGGCTAGATTGTATTTCAAAAATTAAATTCATGATTGAACACAATTATGTGCCTCTAAAAGAAGAATTTACTTGTACACCTGAAGCTAATATTATACTGTATGCTAACTAACTGGAATTGAAAGAAAAACTTTAAAGAAAAAGAAGAATTTACTGAAAGAGGTAAATTCTCAGCAATAATAAAATCCTTACTGAATTTCTTTTAAAAATGTTTTATGGGAAATACATATTGGGATGGAGCTCATGCTTTGCCTGCAACTGAAAATTCAAAAATATTTTAGGTAATATTTTTATATGTGAACTTTCTTAACATGCATCATTGATAGGCAAACTTTTCTTTCATCAGATAAACTGAAGCCAGAAATGCATTGACATTAGTTCTTAATTTCATACAAACATGAGCCTTTAAAATATTGTCAGATATTTACATGACTTAATGAAATAGGGAATAACAATGATAATATTTGTGACCATAGAGAATTTTACTGGTTATTTCATTGAAAAATACTTAAAACTGCTGTTGAATTTAAAGACAAATTAAGCTTTTTATTTACAAGAAGGTGTTTAAAATTTGCTGACCTTTTCCCTGATGACAAAAGATTTAACAATAAAGTGCTACTTAACAAATATTTAAAAATAAATATTCCTATTCTTTAGGTATTATTAAACCAAAGCAAACTTTTTTTCCAGTAAATGAGAAAGTAAACAATTTGGGGGGAAATGGTATTATGGAAAAGGTATTTGAAAAAACAAGTGTTTAAAAATATTTTTATTAATATGTGATATTGTGGCTGAGAAATGATGCAAGTATATCACCTCTAAGGATGCTTATAGTTGCAAACTTTACAACCTTTTTAATTATGAGGTATAATTGACATACACTATAATATTAATTTCAGGTGTGTAACAGTGATTAGACATTTGTATACATTGCCGGGCAACTGGGTGGCTCAGTTGGTTGAGCAGCTGTCTTCGGTGGCTCAGGTCATGATCCCAGGGTCATGGAATCTGGAATCAGCTCCCTGCTCAGCAGAGAATCTGCTTCTCCCTCTGCCCCTCCCCCCCACTTGTGTGTGCTCTCTCTCTCAAATACTTAAAATCTTAAAATTTTTTTTAGACATTTGTATACCTTACAAAATGATCACCACAATAAGTCCAGTTACCATGCATCATACAAAGTTAACACGATATTATTAACTATATTCCCCATGCTGTACATCATATTCCTGTAACTTATTTATTTTACAACTGGAAGTTCATATTTCTTAATCACCTCAACCAATTCTCCCCTCGAACACTCTCCCTTCTGGCAACTACTAATCTGTTTTCTGTTACTATGATTTTGGGTTTTGTTTTGTTTCTTTTGCTTGTTCATTTTTTAGATTCTGCATGTAAGTGAAATCATGTGGTATTTGTCTTTATATGTCTGACTTATTTTGCTTAGAATAGTACCCTCTAGGTCCATTCATGTTGTCACAAATATAATCTTTGAAATAGAATTTTCTACCTTATCTAAACATCTTCCAAATGAAGAGTTCTGAATCTTTTTACTTTTTTTTTTTTAAAAACACAATGCCTACATCAAAGTGACCTCGAGGAGAATGAAATTTCCTATTTGAATTTCAACAAAAAGTTTTATATAATTAGTGCCTGGGCATAAAAAATGAGCATTGTAATTTAATAACTAAAGATTAAGGTATACTTTGTCCATTTGAAATACTTTTTTCATCTATGATAGCCATTAAAATTAAGCATTGCATCAACTGAATCTAGAATCCAAGCCCTCAAAATATTCTATCATTAAATGTTATGGCAAGATTAAAATAAGATAATCTCACAAAGTAAGAGCAAAAAACTTTTTATGTTATTGATAAACATAATAAAATATCACTTTAGTTTAAAAATATTTGCTTTATAAAAAAAAAAAAAAAAAATATTTGCTTTATTATCATCTAATCTTTCTCTTTTTTCCCTTATGGAAAAATACCAATTTAAAATACATGCATTCAATTTGTAAATAAATGTGTATAAATGCATATGCAAATTACTCTCTGTCATTTAATAGAGGTGTAGGTTCAAATATTTTCTACTGATCAAGATATATGATCAAAAAAATTTGGAAGATCAAAAAAGGGATGTAAAGGGCCTTCTAGAGATAGTTAATCTGATGGAGTAGCATGATATAATTGGGGGAAAAAAACAGAAGCAATATAAAAAATTCTGATATTATAAAAAAGAAAAAAGTGGGAATAATTTAGTGTAGAGATTAGTAGTTTTACACTTTTCAAAACCCTTTTGTAACATTATTATGTTCATTTCAGTTCAACATTTGTTGGGCACCTAGTGTGCTCTGCTTGGCCCTGGCAATGAAAAGATGAATTAGATGGGGTATCTTGCCCAGAGCTGCCCACTGTCTAATGGGAAAAATAGAGGTGTGTGACCATATGAAGTAGTGGAATCATGTGAATTAACAGGTAATTTCCATAAAGTATTGTAAGCAGTATACAAGGGGGTTCTATGAATAATATAAGATGATATCTAGTGAAGTCTGATGGGATAGGGCTAGAGAAGGCTTCCTAGTGGAGGTGGTGCCTAAACTAAACTTTCCTGAGACTACATTAGAGACAAGTATAATTGATTCAAAATGAGGAATTAGAATAGATTAGAAAGTATTCATGATGTTGTTTCATTTTGTTTAATGAGGCAGAAATATCTGTAAGGCAATTTATACAGATTTCTGTCTTTATAAACCATTTTAAGTTTTAATTGCTGGAGGTATAAACTTCAATTATCTGGAACATTCTTCAGACTACATTTGTGCCAAATCAGTAATATACTTTCTTTTACTCTTCCTCATTCAGTCAACAATTCTTTTTTTTTTTTTTAAGATTTTATTTATTTACTTGACAGAGAGAAGGAGATCACAACTAGGCAGAGAGGCAGGCGGAGGGAGGGGGGGAAGCAGGCTCCCTGCTGAGCAGAGAGCCTGATGCGGGGCTCGATCCCAGGACCCGAGATCATGACCTGAGCTGAAGGCAGAGGCTTAACCCACTGAGCCACCCAGGCGCCCCTCAGTCAACATTTCTTGAATACCGACTCGGTTTCAGGCACTGAGCGAGGTGCCCAGGAATACGCAGTCAAATAAGACAGTGTTTCTGTCTTTAAGGTACTTAAAGTAGCATTGCAGACATCGTGTTGTAAAGCAATACATGTAAGTTAGCATGAGAACTGCTGAAATAAAAATTGAAATGATGTGCATGTTGCACTTGATCAAAGGAGAGACTGATGATCTTTGCCTGAAAGAGAAGAAAGTGGGCCATGTCAGAAAAGGCTTTCCATGGGGCGCCTGGGTGTCTCAATGGGTTGAAGCCTCTGCGTTCTGCTCAGGTCACAATCTCACGGTCCTGGGATCGAGCCCCACATCGAGCTCTCTGCTCAGCAGGGAGCCTGCTTCCCCCTCTCTCTCTGCCTGCCTTTCTGCCTACTTGTGATCTCTCTCTCTGTCAAATAAATAAATAAAATCTTAAAAAAAAAAAAAAAAGAAAAGGCTTTCCAGATGAAATGATGGTTAATTTAGGTCTTGAAGAACAAGTGAGACTTTGCCAAGATGGTGGAAGGAAAGACATTCTAGCGAGAACCATCACATGTAAGTGCAAGCAAGCCCGCCACCATTTTCTAGCCCCTTATAATTATTTTCTATTCACATTCTTATTCACCATTACTTAACAACTTCTTGCTTAGCTAGACTAATTCTGCTAGATCAAGATTTACAAGATGTCTATCTTCAGCATGTCTACAATCTGATTTGCCTTTGGAAAGTGGAATATTTAGAACTACATTCTCACTAACAGTGGACATTTTAAGCATTCATATAAGTTGGAGACACAAGATTCATTCTTTATGGATGGTCATTGGCCTGGAAAGTATGGCCTCATTGGTAGTTGTGGGTGATGACTGTACTTTATAGTGTCACTGGACCTGTTGGCTAATCATTGCCTACCTCACCTGGCCTTCCATCTAAGAAAAGCTGTCCCCTGACCACACCCATGGTTGCCATGTTTGTAGCACAGGTCTTAAGATCCTTATCTCTAGGGTCTCACCACAGCTGACTGGACAGATAACTCAGAGAAAAACAACCCAAAGCACAGTTGGGCCAAAGATGTTATGCTTTGAGCACTTAGTAGTAGAGTCTTAGCCTGCTAGTTGGCAGAGAGAAACTAGCCATCAGTACCAAAAAATGTCAACCATCTGAGAAGTATACCTATGCGCACAGGTAGAGGTAGCACAGGTAGCATGGGAATAATTCCTGAAGATTTATTAGGCCAGGGCAATGATCATTATACCAAAGAATTTGAGATACCCTGAAATGCCTATGTGGCTTCTGACTCCAAGGATACTTGTCTAGGGTGCTGAGAAAAACTTCCAAATAGACCAGGTGAAAGGGAGTTTATTTAAATGCTATGTGGGAATCTCACATAATCCAACTGTAGGTAGTACTACTAGTCATAGGCCTCATAACTGCTGGAAAAAACAACTTCAGACAAGCCACCTTTTTAAAATTTTTTCTCTCAGGCAGCACCATTTCTCTTCTGTGTCTTTCTATCCATACCAATGTTTCGTTCTCCTTTAGGCGGCCAGGTTTATTTCAAAAGGCTCTTAGTTTCTGTTCCTGAGTAACTTCAGTTTAACATGAGCCTCTGCCCTACCCTGGAGCCATTTTGGCACAGACTTGATGCCACTGCCCCAGTTACCACTACTGCTTTCTAAGTCGGACTTTTCTGTCACTTAGTTTGAATTCTTGTGCCCCGAGGTATGCCTCTGAGACGGTTGATATTTTTGGTATTGATGGGTAGGGTTTTTCTCTGTCAATCAGCAATCTTGGTTTGGATATCTTATTCAGGACCCTTTACTACCAAGTATTTAAAGCATAACGTCTTAACCTCAGTTGGCAAAATATCCTAGATAGTATAGATTTCAAAAGCCTTGCTGGAGCATTTGTGAGAATAGGCAGGTTGGCAGAAGTCCTGGGTGCTGGCACCCGGAAAGCAAAGACCAGCTTCTGCCAGGATGTCATCATTGTTCGGCATGTCAGTAGCGTGTTTCGTCCAAGTTGCAACTAGACGGAGTTAGGCCCCAGATAGGATTAGGCAAGCTTGTCTTGTTGCTGAAAGAAAGCTGGATAGTCTAGGTAGGGCGGTAGAGAAAGGAGGTGAGGCTCAAGGTTAAGTGGAATTTGATGTCAACAACATTAAGGCAATCAAGAAAACTAAGCTGGCCGTAAATCAGGGCACGCTTGGAGGGAGCAGTTATTTTAGTCAAGAGCATCTGCTGAAAGAGGCCTATAATTTCGGAGCAGCTCAGAGCTATTGGACAGCAGTTGCTTCTGGATCATGAGAGCCTTTTGTAGCCGGTGTAGGTCTAGGAGACTTCAGGGTTGTTGTCCAGTAGGGATGAATACACTGTCTTCCACACAGACTTGGGTTTTGAGTGGTCCGTGATCCCCACAGGAGCTCTGATGGGTCACACCCCAATGGAGCCAGTCTGGCACTTTGGAGAGGATTTTATTCTACTGATTGTCAAGGTCACTCCCTATTACATCACCCTAGTTTAGTTTCTTGACTTGGGAGCTTGTCACCATCTGAAAATCCTATTTATGTGTTTGTTGTCCTGTCTCCCCCTAGGAAAATGTAAATTCCTTTAGAGCAGAGACATTAATCTGTTTTTTTTTCCCCCATTTTTGCTGTGTTCTTAGCACCTTAAACAATATTTGGCTCTTGGTATGTTCTCAGTAAATATTTGTTGAGTAAATAAAGTCCATGAACTTGGTGATATGGTCATGGGCTAAGGGCCTGGACAACAGTCCAAGCTCTGGTGATCCTGACAGTCCTTGACTCAACTGTCTACGTTTTAATCATACTTGGAAAAACTTAACTGGATGCCAACAACTGTCACCAACCTTCCACCGCATCCACACCCAAATTCTGTCCTCAACTTTGATTTTGCAAATTTTCTGAGAAGAAAGAATGTGACTGTGCCATTTCGGTAAGACTACGTATCTACTTTGTTTCTGTTGAACAAGCCCTCAGCCACAAACATTTTTTGTTTTTCAGCCTGCTTCTGAGATGACTCCGCAGAACCTACTTCCCCCCTTCCCCATTTTCTCTCTTTCTTCTCGATAAAACAAAGTCCTCAGTTCTTATAGGCCATAAACAACTCTCTGTTGGGGAAGTGTGAGTGAGCATATTTTCAGGAAACTGCCGAAATTTCTCCATGTACTTTGCTTTTTTGAAAAGCAGCCACATGGCTCAATATGTGTACAGCACATATTTACTAATTAACAAACAGCCTCCCACTGAGTCAGCCTCCTTCCTCTCCCTATTTCCTTTTCCTTTCTTAGAAGATTGTTTGCATGAATATAACTTGGCCCAGCACTTCTCGACATGTAGTGTGATTATGTTCATTAGCATGAACACTGCCCTCCTGAAATACACATTTCTTTAGATGGTGTAATCAAAGTGAAAATAGCATTCTGCTAACAAAAGTTAGTTTTGTTGATACCAAGAGATCATCTACTTTATATCATGATCATAATGTGATCTCTTTCTTTGAAAGCAGGATGCTAGAGTAAATTTTATTAAGTTGCAGAATGAAACAATCAGCTTTAAAATTCAGAAATGAAATTTTCACTAGTGATTAAGTCAATTGACAGGTATTTATTGAATATCTACTATATAAAATGATCTGAGAGGTATAATTAACATACAAAGAAACATGAATGTGTCCTGGAGTTGGAAGATCTATCTGATAAATAAGATGCTATATTAGCTCATTGGCATCTTAAACTTAATATGTCCAGAACTGAGCCACTCATATTCTTATTAGAACCTTTTTTAGTGTTCCTTATTTCAATAAGTGGTTCATAATCAGTAGAAGAAATAGATAAAAATCAACATTTATGAAACAGTATTAATGCTTTCATGGAGTTAAGCATAAGATATATATGTTTAAGAAGGCACATTAAATGCAACTAAATGCAATGAAACATAGAAGTCAGTGTTCTTCATCAGAGAAAAATATCCTGTGATCATTTAAAAATAGATTAAAGCATGCATCATTCGTGATTCTTTTTAAGATTTTTATTTATTTATTTGACAGAGAGAGAGAGAGAGAGAGAAAGCACACAAGCAGGAGGAGCTGCAGGTGGAGGCAGAGAGAGAAGCAGGCTCCCCACTGAGCAGAGAGCCTGATGTAGAGCTCAATCCTAGGATCCCAGGATCATGACCTGAGCTGAAGGCAGACACTCAACCAACTGAGCTACCCAGGCACCCGGGTGATTCTTTTTAAGTATAATTTTTCTTCTCTGCAATTCTGTGTCTGTTTCACAGGCAATAGAATTATCCCTTCAATAACATGGGTTATTATTTTGGTGTTTTTGCCTGAGAATTTAGTACCTTCCTGACTGATGTATTTTCCTTACAAAAACTGAATTGAACTGCCACCAAAAAGGGCCAGCTCCTTTTATTATTCACAAAGTTTAAAGTTCCCTATTCTCTAAAAAATAAATAATAAAAAATTAAAAATTAAAATAAAAAATGCTGCAGTAAAACAACAACAAAAATAAATAAATACATACATACATAAATAAATACATAAATAAATAATGAAGTTCCCCCTTCTTTAGCTATGACTATATCAGTAATGACTACAGTGGCAACCATTTTGATTATCATATCTGTTTACTTGCTTTGATAAATTATCTTTACTTTGCAAATCTCCTTTGGACTGCTTAATTAGTTATAAGATTGTTAAAACCAAAGAACCAGTTTTGGTTGTAATAGACTTTATAATTTGTCCTCTGTTTGAAAAGGCAACTTTAGTTCTATGATATTGAAAGAATATATTCAGAACTTCGATATAGAGAATTATTTGCAATTCAACCAATTATAAAACATATTGTGATAATGTAGTCTAGGTCTAATTTTCCAGTGTATTGGTGTGTAGCATATATAAGCCTTATTCAATATAAGGTCTCTGTAATTCAGTGCAAAATATTTTCTCATGAGAAGGGAGATCGTTCCTGGAGCAGTTAGGCAAAGATCATTATGAGTCTCTTGATAAGAATATTAGTCTTTTTATTTTTGTGGATTTATTCATGCATACAGGTGAGATTGAGAAAAAAATTAATGAATTGCTAGTGAAATAGTATTCTCTAGTACACAATAGTCAGTTTCAGATTAAACGGTAATTAGTGGAACAGATAACTGCTTGTGAAAATTAAGATCTTCTGTCCGGTAGACATAAACCCATCTCCTATCATATTCAGTATTTTTTCTTCATTCTTTTGAGACTGGAAAAATTTTTTGGTATTCAAAGGCCTGATAGATAGGAATATTTGAAAGGAAAAGAAGGGCATCAATGGGTTCCTAATTATAGAAAGAGAAATGTGCAAGAATCTAGAGGCCTGAAAAAAAATATTTGGGAAACATGATTTTATTAGGTGATGACTCAAAAGTAACTTAATGGTTAATATTTGTTATATGCTTATTATATACCAGACATTCATGAGAATAACTTTACATGGACTATCATGTTTAATCTTTATATAAATCCAACCTTTAAAGATAATCCCCTTTCAAAGTGAAGAAAAATAATCTTAGAAATGTGGAGGTTTGAATCAACAAATCCTTCGGGCTTTGCCTTCAAAATATTTCCAGAATTGGGGCACTTTTACCACCTTCATCACTGTTGTCTAAACCATCGTCATTTTCCACCTGACCATTGCAATAGCTTTCAAACTGGTCTCCCTGTTTCTATTTTTGCTGTTTTATGATCTGTTCTTCACATTGCATTCAGAAAAATATTTTTTAAAGATCAGGTCACACTTTCGCTCAAAACTCTCCAAAGATTTTCCATCCAAAATAAAAATCTAAACTCTTTACCAAAGCCTCCACTATGTGGTTCCATGCTTTAGCGTTGCCCCCATATTACAAAAGCACGAAAATAGATTTCTAAAAGGACACACAGGTAATCTTTATCACTTTGGAGCCAATTCTCAGCACTGGCACAACACAGTCCCAACCTAAACATACACTCTTAAAACTTACATATTCAGGCCCCAAGGAAATGTTTGTCCAGATTTTTTACCTATGTCTTCAAAATAAGAGGCAACTTGTATGCTGTGAGTGCTGTGAATATTTGCGGATTGTGCTGTTGCCAACATCTGAGACTGACATGACTTCAAAAGGCAGTGGAAGAACTTCAAGACTCATTAACTTCTCAAAGCTTTTCTCTCAGATAGCATGGATACAATAAATTGTTGCATAATGAAACACTACCTCCCAATAGCACCCTGCATCGTTTTCCTGCTCTGATTTATGGTTCAGAAAAATGACATGTGGGACCTGAGGAACAAAAATTGCATGTGGGGCCTGAGAGATATTTGCAATATTAAATAATTTATATTAATCCTAATTTGTATATAGAACTAAATATAATTGACAAAGCATGATACTAGTTTTTTACATTGGCATGAGACATAAAATGTAAAGTTGCAAATAGTTTTCTTTCTTTGACAAAAATTTAATAAGATTTCATTAAAACTTTGAAAAATAAAATTCAAATGTTAGCTTTACTTATGTAATAGTAATTAAAAATTTTATGTTCATTAATCATAATTTTGAATTTTGCCCTTTAATGTTAATGGGTAATTCTAAACGTTTTAGAAAAAATAGAACACTTTTGAAAGCATGAATGAAAATAATTTTAATTTTTATATTTATTATATTTTTGGATAAAATATAAATTCAAATTATGAGTATATTGAACACAGTTATGTATTTTTTTATTCTTTAGGTCTTTAAGAATGAGGACAAGTTAAAAGTATGATGATAGAAACTTAAAAATGCAAAACTGATCCCCCAAAATAAAAGGAACCTGAAAAGAAAAATGAAATAGGAAAACCAAAAAAAAGCAGACTGCTTAAATTTTTAAAAACTGGAAACAAGTCAAGTACAAACCACATAAAATTTATGAAAACACATTACAAATTAAATAATAAAGAATTAATTAATGATCAAAACAATAAAAACAAATAGGAAAATTATTCTTATCAAATTCACAACTTATACATGTCATTAATCTGTATAACTTCATATTCTTTGCTAAATGAAGGTTTAATTACTAATTAAAACAAAGACAATATAGGTGACCCTTCCTTTGTACTCTTGCTATGGTTTCATAAATGTTCATAAAATGGGTTCATAAATGTTCATAAATACTGGTGAAATATTAATTATTTTTCTTCACTGAACTTATCATGGAATGGCATATTATATGTCTATTTATTTATTTGCTTATGGTATGTTTCCCAGGAGATTTTAAGTTCAACAAGAGCAAGAAATTTGTTTTCTTCATATTGCCATCTATTCACAATTCCAAAACATGCCTGTCACAAAGTTTGGGTTCAAGAAATTTTTGTTGGGGCACCTGGGTGGCTCAGTGGGTTAAAGCCTCTGCCTTCGGCTCAGGTCATGATCTCAGGGTCCTGGGATCAAGCCCTGCATCGGGAGCTCCTCTCAGCAGGGAGCCTGCTTCCCCCTCTCTCTCTGCCTACCTCTCTGCCTGCCTCTCTGCCTACTTGTGATCTCTCTCTCTGTCAAATAAATAAATAAAATCTTTAAAAAAAAAAAAAAGAAATTTTTGTTTAATGTAGAAGTCTTAACTATTAGATATACTCCATTCCTTGAAGAGGGCTGTGTTATCCTCCAGGAAGATATTGGGGAAAAGGAAAACAAAATTCAAATCACAATATTAGCTGGTATTACAGCAAACATTTTAGCCTACCCTTCTAATGTTATTATTAGAATTCAGTGATCACTAACTGCTTATTTAGTCTTACCATTAACCTAGTACTAACTATGTGCAAAATACTTTCTTGGGTGGTGTGAATTTAAAGAGAAGTAAGACATGAGACACATTTTTGTTGATTGTATTAGTGTCAAAATACTTGCTGTCCCTCCTTACTGGATCTACCTTGACAGGGGAAGCAAACTTCCCAACCCACTGACCTCATGCTTGCTCAAGTGATGTACTTTGGCCAATAAAATGTGGGTAGCAGTGACTTATGTCAATTCTGAGCAGAATCATTGAATCATCTGATGGCTCCACTCTTACTCTTTTCCCTCTACCACTAATTAGCCTGTCCCAAATAAAGGCACCTCTTTCAGCCTATATCCTGGAATGAAAATGACCTTAGGCAGAATTGAAGCTGAACTGCAAGTATGTACCACGAGCAAGAAAAAAGCCTTTGTTGTTTAAAGCCAGTGGTACCCTAGAGTTGGCTTGTACTGGCTTGTGGGAAATGATTGTACTCTTCTCCCAATTCTGCATTAGGTAATGCCATATTAGTAGCTTAAAATTGGCCAAGGTGAGAGTATTTACATTTTGGAAATTGCCAAATACTACAAACCAAGACTTTTATTCCTGGAGAGCATGTTGTTAAATGTTTATCAATACTCCAATGTTTAGTCACTAATAGTTGAGATTGTTTGTTACCACTTCACAACTTTGTCTAAGTTGTCTGATACACTGTTCTCAAACAGCTTATAATCTGTGGTAGATATTAATAGGCCAAAATAGAATAACATTATAATAAGAGCTCCCTTAAGGCAAGAACAAGATTTTGTGTGTGTCAGGAACTGTGAATGCTCTGAGATTTTACCCTTCTTGCAAGCTCACGGATTAGCCTGCCAATTTCATAGATGTTGGCAGAGGACATGAGACTCCTGGATCAGAGACAAAGGACTATTACTCACAGCAAAAAATGCAGCATAAGCTTCATGTTTATGTCTGTTTCCCTTGTTCCCAAAGTCACAAGGGAAGTAATAGCCCAGGTAAATGCTGCACATGCAATGAGTTTGTGTCACTGCTAAGGAAACTTAAGTCTTTTTAAATGTACTGTAAACAAACCTCCCCAACTTTTGCCCTGAGGGAAACATTATCTTTATTATATTTGACAATAAACAAACCTGCCTTCTCTAGAGGAAGACACCATTTCTATCTTCCAGGGCTGTTTGCTAGACAGAATTCTTAAAAGACAAACCAGAACAGAAGTCATCAGTGACTCTGCACACAAGTGCAAACATATGAGAGATCCCTAGAGAACCGTCTCCCTGAATGGATAGAATGCCTGAAGAGCACCTAACTTTGACAGGAAGGTTTTCATGGTCCCCATTTTAGCATATTTCTAGAGTCTCTCTTTAAGAGTAACACATGGTATTTTTCTTCCCCTCTTTTCTTTGCTTTTCTGTGTCCTAGACCTTGGTGAGATCATCAAACTTAACCAGTCATTAAACTTAGTGAAATAAAATTGAGGTGCTAATAATGGATGGTGGGTTTTTTTTTTTATTGAGTGATAGTAAAGTTTATTGAAAGATAGGGTACAAAGGTCCTGAAGAGGGAGGGGACCCAAGAAGGTTGCCCAGGGATGGTGTTTTTGTTGCTTCTCCGAGTGAGAGTATAAATAAGACAAAGTAACTCTGAGACCCTTCGGTCAGTCCTACCTGAGGAAAATCCCAGACTTTTCACTCACTAGCCATTAAAACCACGGACAATTTTAAGTAAAATAATGCATGTGTAGTGGAAGAATCCTTGTGTAGTATTAATAGAAACATTCTACTTTCTTGCTATTTCCTAGGATTTACCTACTGGCCCGGTGCTTCCCCCTTAGAATCAATATAGAGATGGAGGATTCAGCCTAGATTTGCAAACTATTGCTTAACTTTAGGTTTCTAAATGGCCAGTTAAAGTCTATAATAGAGACAATAAATAACCTGAGAGCCAGAAAACCAGGCTAGAGAAACTGTACTTTCACAGTGGAGGCCTTTGAGCACCACAGGAAGGCGTTGAGTTGGGCCTTCCTCATCTCACACCACTAATGGAGAAAAGAGAAAATCAAGGGGGAGGTTGAAAGTTTATAATGACTGAGATTAAATTCTGAATTTACTTCTTTTAAAATTAGAAGTGCCTGGAATTACTTTGGGCATGTTTATATTTTTCCTCAGTTAGTAGACATAGGTGCTTACAGACTGATTTGTATTCAATTCTAGAAAAATAAATGAAGCATTTTTGGAGCGTCAGAGGGCATTTTGACTAGAAAATTTCAAATCTGCTACCCACGTGAGGGGTTGGTACATTGCCACATAGAATGTGTTTAATTAGCATTATTTATTGTTACTAATGGTATTATGTGTGTAAATTTACAAAGCTTTGGGAACGGCTGAGAAGTATTTGAAATCTGGCTCAGGTGTACCCTGCTTAGTGCTTTCCTTTAGTGTTGCTTCAGACCTCTCACTCCCTTATTTAGTAACTAATTCTCTCTAAAGTGTTAATTGACAGATTTACTCATCCCAGGAATGTTTTCCAGTTGCATAAGACTGCAAAACACAAAAGCCCTTCTGGATACAGAAAGAATGCACATCTAATTATGGGGTGCAAAATTTTAGACTAGCCGTGGAGATATTTTAGGGTAGAGGAGAGGGCTTGCTTTTATCAAATTATATGCCTACTTTGTTTTTTTTCCCAAGCTGCACAGTTTAGTGCTGGATTCTCCAAGCGCCATATCAAAGGAGAAGGGTAATAGTGAATTTATGTTTCTGCTGGCAGACTTTAAGGAGAATTATTTTGGCCCGGGTTTCCAAATTTCCTCTCTACACTCTACCCTTTCACAGGCCTGAAATTATACCATTTGGTGTTGATCTTGCTCTGCTGTGAGTAACAATAGACACAAATATATTACTTGTGTTTTTCATCATTGATGCTTTCCTGCCTTGAGATTCGTCCAAAGAAACATATTGATACACAGGCTCCACAGGAAATCTCATAAATGATCATTCTACTTTGGTCAGCAAATGTTTAGCCTGATTGTCATAGTTCCAAAAAAGGGACACCGCTTTATCAATCTAATTCTTAAACATTATTATTTGGACCAATATTCTTTAAAAAATAACCCATAATGTCCCTTTGAAAATTAGTGTTAGCCAGCAACTTAATATTACCTCATTTCCCCCCCCCCCATTAAATCATTTGCTATTTCTCATATCTTTAGGAGAGGATACATAAAAGTGTATCTGGATTTTGATAAGAGGCATTTTTAAAAAACTGTTTTTATTCTATTGTTGAGAATGACTTAATTTCTGCTTGGCTTTGAGCCTACTGATCAAGTCTCCATAAATACATTTTAATCTTTGTTTTTCTCCTTTTTCTAGAATTTTTTTTTGTAATTTACTTGAAGTGTTTTCAATTTTATTCCACTTAGTTTGGAAAAAATCACTTAATATTACTATTAAATTACTTAATATTACTATAAATTAATTAAATTAAATAAAATACTACTATAAAATTACTATTGAGTGCTTCCCTCTCTGAAGTGTCTGGAAATGGATTCTCCAAATTCTATATAAAGATAAATCCTTGGTGAAACCATTGGTGTGAAAGTTCTATACACCTTTTTTTTTTTTTAAAGAGTGAGATCATATATATATATATATATATATATATATATATATACACACACAGACATATATATATATATATATATACACCTAAACATTGTTAAACAGTAAAATTCGACGGAGTACATTCGAAGATCTAATAGATCTAATTTGAAGGTCTAATTTATTCAATGATTCATGAATTGGGCAGCATACCATCTAGCAAATACAAAGGAACTCCAAGGAGCCGTACAAAATGGAAGGCTTTTATAGGCAGAAGAGGGTGGGAAAAGGGAGTTTCTGGCACAAAGTAGATTGATTGTTTCAGGCAAGGTCACCTTCCTATTGGGGACAGCAGAGGTCTACCCAGCATATTATCTCACTAGTGCTGACCAGGTAATTCCAGACTGACTAGTTAAAGGTTACATTCCTCAAACAGGCAGAAACTCAATTAAGTTAGGTATTAATTCTTTGTTTGCTGACATGGGGCTTAGAACAAGTGACTCCATTTGGGGCCTGTGGTCCTTTTTTCTTTTAACAATATATAGTGCCAAACATATGGTGGTAACAGGTATATTTTAAAAAACTGAACAGAAAAAAAAAAAAAGCTGAACAGAATTTATACTTAAAAAGCACTTCCTTTTGTTAAAATGAAAATCAAATGCCTTTATTCACAGGGCTGCTTCTCAAGGATGTGCAGGTTACTGGGGGCTGTAATCCGAACAGCTGGCACGCACATTTGCTTTGTTGCCCACAAGGGGAGGCTGCATCTGCCCAGAAAGGGTGCCTTTTTTTATGGTACAGACCTTCCATTTTCATATCTTGGTAAATTATAACCTGCCTCTCCCACTCATCTGTTCTTTCTGTTCCCTTGCCCATCTCTATTAAATCTATCCAACACTCTTAATAAAAGTTACCGAAAATAAAATCTTTTTCTCTTTCCTGAAACCTATTTTGGGCCCTGATTTCAATTTAGGACAACTTCATTTGCTCTGTTGGCTTGTTAAATTTCTAGTACCACCATCTTAAACCTTAATTTATTTTGTTCTGCATGTATTTCCTGGTATTCTTAAATGCCAGAGAAAAGAATTACGATGTGTTTATACAATTATAAATAAGATACATACTTAGAGCTATTTTATCCTTGTAGATTACTAACGTGAAGCCCAAAATTATTTCGTATGATATAAGTTACATAGTTGCTCCCGTCAACTCAACATCAGTTTCAGATTCAGATGTCGAAGGTGTGTAAATAACAAACAAGAAGAGTTAGAGAGAAAGTATCTCAGAATAAGGAGGATGGTTATAATTCTATAGCATGCCTAGCTTGTATAGTTCCAGTGATGGGGAATCCTCTATTTTCAGAATCACATTTCAAGTTGGTGATAAATTGGTGAGGCCTAATGATTTTTTTATTTAAATAGTTGAAGGCAATCATCATCATGCTCCTTAGTCCACGTTTCTCTAGGCTAATCATTCCAAATTTCTCTGTAAAATGTCTACTTTTGATCTGATTTATCAACCTGCTCAATTTTCTTCACATTATACACTTTTTAAATGTGTCATGCCCAAGAATGGATGCAGTTCCTTCAGATATAATCTGACAAAAGAAGTGTACAGCAGGACTGTATCTTTGCTAATTCTAGATATTAAGGGTTTTGGCTCTCAATTCATGTATAAGTTCTTAGATTTCATAAATCTTTTATCAGATCTATAGCCTGATTATTAAATTAATAGAAGTTAGTAAATAAGGCCTCCCATGGAATATCTTCTTTCCAAAAAATATAGAAACTGGATAATCATGCCAGAAAAGAGAAATATAAAATTAGTCTCGGAGGGAAGTAAAGTAAATTTTCAATATGAATCGCCTATTGTATTTTAAAATAAGCCCTCACAGAAAATTTGTTCAGTAAATTTGTCGTCTTCAAATTCTGTCTGTACAGATTCTGAACATTCATGTTTGTTCAGGGAGCCATGATTATGTTGAGTGGTGTGACATTTGGAGCCAGGGTTTTTAAATACATATCCCCTTGAGGACCCAAGGGAAGAGATTTAATTGCTACACTTTCCAAGATGGGGATAATAGCGTTTCCAGCAATATTCATTTGTTGTCTAGATTACTCCACTAATGTGTGTACCATGCTTTGAAGATAAAATGGAACAGACGCCCTGACTCTGGGGTAAAGTACATCTTTAATGACGGGTTTGTCAACATGTAAAAATAAATAAATAAATAAAAGAGGTGATGTTCAATATTGGTTTAAAACTGTCTTGAGAACAGAACTGGGTTTTCCAAGTTTTTCAATTAAATTCCTCATTTGTTGTTGTGGATCCCCTGGTGTCGAAGATGCTTGCCTCCATAGGCAGAAACTCATTGACACAATAGAGTTTGGACTATAAGCGAAGTAAAAGATTTTAGACTCAGACCTAATAAAGGAGTATTATTACACACTCTTATCTGTTAGCATGATTTGATGGCAGCCAACAGAAATTAACCCCAGTTAACTTAAGCAAAGTCAACTTATTGAAAAGATATGGGACATTATTCTGAAGAACTAGACTTGAGAATGGGCAAGAACTGAGGACATACATTCAAGGGGCTCATGGCAGGAGTTGTCTTGTCAGGATGCTATTGACACAATGGGATGCATTCTCTTCATTTTCAGGCTATGATCCTCTGCTCAAGGTTCTGTTTGGTTCGGCTTGTTTATGGAAGAAGTACGACCCTAATCACTATTCTCTAGATCAATGGTTCTCAAGTTTTTTTTTCTTAAGAACCCTTTACACTCTTACTGATTATTGAGGGCTCGAAAGAACTTTTGTTAATATGGGCTATATTCATTTATATTTACTGTATTATAAGCTAAAAGTGAGACATTTTAAAACATTCATTTATTAATTTATTTTAAATATCAGTAATAGGCTTATTACATGTTAACATAGATAGCATACTCTTATGAAAAACAATTATATTGTCCCAACAACAAACTGGTAATGTTTGTCTTGATGGAAGACGGATGAATTCTCATATCTATTCTCTGTTCAATCTTTTGCAGTATACTGTTTCAGTTGAAATATATGAAGAAAATTTGGTTTTGCACAAATAGTTAAAAAACAGAGGAGTATTTTTAAAGCCTTTTCCAGTTAATTGTTGAAAAATTATGTAAAGCTGTATAGTAGAGACAATAATCTGAAAGCCTGAAGACTAATCTAGTGAAGCGATACCTCTGTGGAGACTTTTGAGGACCAGAAGAAGGCACTGGGATGGGACACCTGCTCCTCATGCCTCTTCTGCATAAAGCTATATAAAGCATCCCCTTTTCCCCATCACCGTCTTTCTCACACCATTACTGGGAACAACATAAAATCAAAGTAAAGTTAAGAGTCTTGCACTGGCCGAGATTAAGTTCTGAATTTACTTCCTTTAAAAGCGGAAGTATCTGAAATTGAACATGATCACATGGAGGGTTTTCCAGTCTTATATAGTGAACCCATTCTAGTGTGCCCACTTCTCTAAGCCTTTCAATCCCTTCTTCCATTAAAATGACATAGCAGAACTGGCATCTTTAGTTCGTTTAATATGGGACATCTTTTTTTTTTTTCTAAGCTCCCAGGAACTATCCCAGTAACATACTAGTGCACTTACCCATGGCTCTGACCAAGATGTTTAGTTCTGCATTATGAAAGAATGTCCCCATATTGGCAAACACCCATATTCAGTTTTATATTCTATCTCTCTTGATGCAACACTCTCCAGATACACTCACTTTTTCAGTTCGTGCTGGAACATATTAGCCAGGTCTTAGAGTCACTTCAGCATATAACCTCTCTCCACCCTTAGCAGGCCCTGCACTTCCCCAGTCTGGTTATACAGAGATTTGACCCCAATTATGTTTCTGTAGCCAGGGAGGTGGAGGTAGATCTTGAGGAGGGCAATATGGTCGTCTAAGGCTTCTGCCTCATATGAGTCCTCCACATTGGCTTCAGGCAAGGAGGTGAAAGTGGATCTATCTTCCAGTAGAAGAATGTAGGTCAATTCTGTGGGCCCAAAGGGTTCAGGGAAATTCAGAGCTTCAAAGTTCTGAAGTGCATCTATCCAGATATCCCCATCCCAAATTTTGGTTCTACTTCCTAATTAGACCTAGACTTTCTCATAGGAGATTTGCCAGAATGAGAATTTAGCTTTCTCTGTGGCTCTGTCACTTTACAATCAAATCCTGTATCTACTCTTCAATGTCCCAACAGTAGGAAATGAAGTTCTTTTTAAAGACAGCCAAGGAGGGAGGTCCTTGAGTGGTGTAGTTGGTTCAGCGTCCAGCTCTGAGTTTCAGCTCTGGTCCTGATCTTGGTGCTGTGAGATTGAACCACCCCGAGTTGGGCTCCACGCTCAATGAAGAGTCTGCTTGAGATTTTCTCTCTCTCTCTCTCTCTCTCCTTCCCCTCCCCCTTAAATAAATAAATAAATAAATCTTAAAAAAAAAATGACAGCCAAGGAGGTCCTTTGACTTTCATGTTTTGCTTCAAGTTGTTGATTAATAAATCTGAGACTGTTAGGTTTTCTTTTCAGTGAATTGATAACACTTAGCAATTCATTCTAATCTTTTCATCCGTTGTTTCTCTAATGCTTCTCAAATGCCCAAAACATAGCACCAGCTTTCATATGCCCTTAGAAGTCTTTACAGTTTGCCAAAGGTGAAACTTAACAATCGCAGAGCTATAGCAAGCCGGGGACTATGAATACTTCACATGTTACCCGTGATGTGTCATTGCTTTTCAGCATTGAAGAGATCCAACTCCAGAATCTCATCCTTAGAGACTGCTTCTTAGGATCATATCCTAGAACACAGAACCTGAGTCTGAGGATCTTACTGATGTGATTTACTGCAGGAATATGCTCAGAATAAGGGGAAAGAAGGAGGCAGGATGGGGCAGTGGATAAAAAGCTAAGCAAAATTGTGATTTCAACTTCAGTCTCCCCTAGGGGAACTCTAGAGCAGAAATTGTGTCATAATGTCTCCTTTTAAAAATATCTTTCTAGGGAAGGTGGCTCTAGTTTGGCTGAGGGTAACACTCTGGAGAAGGAGATAGCCATGAGTTGTTATTGTCCAGTAACAAAAATTAAAATGGTTATTGGCAACAATATTTACCAGTGCTTGGAAGGCACAATACTGCTGAAACTAATTACAGAGAGGAAAAACCTCTCTGGTTTTCTATGCATTACAATTTTTTTGAAAAGTCATCATATTTGAGATATCCTTTTGCTTCTCCATTTACTTTTTCCCTCCACTCTTCATCGCTATTATGTACACCTCTGCAAAAAAACTGACCAAACTCAATGTGTTATTTTATAAATATTCACAGTATTATTTTTTTGCACATCGGCCACTTTCACCAAAACATTGTTATCAACCCATACAAACACTTCCACTCTGGAAGAACTCCATGAACTTTTATTAGTAACATTAAAGAAAGAAGAAAAATTATTTAATAGACTTTTTCTCTCTCACTCTCCTAACCTATCCTTTCTTCTTTTTTTCTACTCTCTCTCCTCTCTTCTTTTTTCCCTTCCCTTCACTCTCTTTTCCCTTTTCTTCCTTCCTTCTCTCTTTTGTTCTTCTATCTTAACCTCTAATTTTTAGTCTTGCTTTTACTTCGTTCATTTTATGATGCAATGTGGCTATTTTCCATATACAAATGTTTTTCCCCCAGGTGTTTTATTTCTGACACCATCTGTCTTTGCACCAGACAGATATTTTTCTCATGATTTAAGAGCTCTTACCAGCATGCTATGAAATAGATGAAATAATGGGAGAATTCCCAGATTTTCAACTTCTAACCACTTTCTTTGAATATCTCTAATGGACAAAAGTAATTTTTTTGGAATATATGCTAGCTATTACAATTGTAAATTTTTAGTCCAAGTCAAAAGGAAAGGATAAGAAAAAATAAGGTAATTAATTTTTATCACTTAGAAATTTTTTTCTGTAATTAAATAATTTCAATACCTAATATTTTAATCCCATGGTGCTGTACTGGTTTGCTAGTCTGCCATAGCAAAGTACCACAGACTGGGTTGCTGAAACAACAGAAATAAATTTAACCAAGGAGATAATAGATCTGTACACTGAAAACTGTAAAATATCAATGAAAAAAATTGAGGAGGACACAAATAAATGTAAATCTCTTCCATGCTAATGGGTCAGAAGAATTAATATTGTTAAAATATCCATACTACAGGGGCACCTGAGTGGCTCAGTGGGTTAAAGCCTCTGCCTTTGCTCAGGTCATGATCTCAGGGTCCTGGGATCAAGCCCCACATTGGGCTCTCTGCTTGGTGGGGAGCCTGCTTCCCCATCTCTCTCTGCCTGCCTCTCTGCCTACTTGTGATCTCTCTCTCTCTCTCTGTAAAATAAATAAATAAAATCTTAAAAAAAAAGTCCATACTACATTAAATGCAATCTATATCAAAATTCCAAAGATGTTACTGTAGAACAAATAACCCTAAAATTTGTATGCAGCTTAAAATTACCCTGAAAAGCCAAAGCAATGCTGAGCAAGAAGAATAAAGCTTGAGGTATATTTCTTGATTTCGAATGATACTACAAAGCTACAGTAACCAAAATGGTGTGGTACTGGCATCAAAAAAGACATACAGATCAATGGAGCAGAAGAGAGAGCACAGGAATGAACCCATGCACATACGGTTAATTAAGTCTCCACAAAGAAGTTAAGAATATATAATGAAGAAAGAATAGTGTTCAATAAATAGTGTTTGGAAAACTGGATAACCACATGCAGAATGATGAAATTGGAGTTCCATTTTACATTACACACAAAAATTAATTCAAAAGGTATTAAAGACTTGGATATAGGACCCGAAACCATAAAATTTTTAAAAAATTTTTTGTTTCATAAAACTTTTAGAAGAAAACATAGAGGGTCAGCTCCTTGACATTGGTCTAGGCAATGATATTTTTTTTGGATGTGACACCAAAAACAAAGAGGAACAAAAACAGAAATAAGCAAGGGGGACTACCTCAGACTACATATCTTCTGCACAGAAAAAGAAACCAGCAACAACATGAAAAGACAATTTGTATAATGGGAGAAAATTTTTATAAACCACTAATTCAATAAGGGGGTTAATATCCAAAATATAAAAGGAAATGATACAATTTAGAGCAAAAACCAAGTAACCCAATTTTAAAAAGGGGCAAAGGATTTGAATAGACATAGACATACAAATGGCCAACAAGTATATGAAAAGGTGTTCAACAGCACTAACCTTCAGAAGAATGCAAATTAAAGCCACAAAGAGATACTACCTATTACCTGTTAGGATATCTAGTATAAAAAAAGACAATAACAAATGTAAGGATGTGGAGGAAAATGGACCTCTTGTACACTGCTGGGAATGAAAATTGGTGCAACTATTTTGGTGCAACCAATCTAAACTGGTGCAGTATGAAGTTTCCTCAAGAAATTAAAAGTAAAATTGCCATATGATCCAGTAATCCCACTTCTGGGTATATATCCAAAGGAAATGAAACCATTATCTTGAACACATCTCTGTACCCTCATGTTCATTGTAGCATTTTCACAACAACCAAGGGAACAACGTTAGTGTGGTTCATCAATGGGTGAATGAATAAAGAAAATTTGGTATATATACAATGGGACATTTTTTAACCTTAAAAAAGAAAGAAATCCTGTCTGTGCCCTTTTGAGAGCTCTGATGGGCCTTACCTACAGCTCAGATCCCAATTTTCAGCATCCTTTTTGCCTTCTTGCTGTGCCCACAGGGAAAGGGAAATCCCGCTTTCCATCTCCACCATCTTCCGTTTGCCTCCACGGCCGCCCAAGTCTCTGAAGAAAGCCAAGTGATATTTCACTTTTCCATCTGTATTTTGGACAATTTCTCATAATGGAGTTCCTGATTTGAGACAGCATTGCTCAAAGAAAACAAAAAACAAAAAACAAAAAACTTGCAAGCAGCTAGGATGTTCAGGTCTCAGCCCACTTTGCAACAATTCACAGTAAGTTCTGAGGATCTAATTTATAACATGGTAAGCATAGTTTATATTGTATTGTATAAGAGAAATTTTCTAAGAGAGAACTTTCATGTTCTCACTAAAAAAAAATGTGAAAGAAATTAATATGGATGTTCATGGAAAAGAAGAACGTTCACTTCCATTTGTAGAAGACTTTATGGAAAATGTGGCAACTTGAGCTGAGTTTTGAAAAATGATCTTTTTTTTTTTTAAAGATCTTATTTATCCATTTGACAGAGAGAGACAGAGATCACAAGTAGGCAGAGAGGCAGGCAGAGAGAGAGGGGGAAGCAGGCTCCCCGCCGAGCAGAGAGCCCGCTGCGGGGCTCGATCCCAGGACCCCGAGATCATGACCCAAGCCGAAGGCAGAGACTCCAACCCACTGAGCCACCCAGGCGCCCCTGAAAAATGATCTTGAAGAGAATGTTTTAGCCAGAGCAAACAATAGAAGTGAGGCTGTGGAGACAGGAAAAAACAAAACAAAACAAAACAACAGGATATGTACTGAAATTGGCATTTAACCCAAGCAGGCTATAATATAGGGCATCTATAATGCCATGGAAATGACTAAAATCCTAAAGGAAGTGTGCGATGAAAGAAACAAAGGGAAGATGACATAGGCTAGGGAATGCCTACTCTTAAGATACAGATCTAGTCGAGACACTAGACAATTATGTTCGGAGAGAACTAGTCTAGTTCCATGAAGGAAGGTCAAAGGAGTCACATGCCACAGAGAAATTAAAGAGGCTGAAGTAGGAGGAGGGCATTTGGGATTGCTTTGAGATTGCTAGTGATCTCTCAGAACGAAGGAGAAGGAAGCCACATTGCATGGATTACATGGTAGAAACAGGGAGTTATTTTTGTGACATTTGTGATGAAAGAAAGGCATGATAGGATGGTAATTTGAGGGGAGAGAAGAATGATGAAAACTTCCATAATAACAGTAAATCTTTCTGGCTGCAATCAGAGCCAATTTCTTCTTGTTCCACTGCTAGATGGGGCAGGATGGAAGTCAACATCACTTTCCCTAAACACCGTTTTAGAAAAGTTATTAACAGGCAAGTTATCCTCTAGTCTGTTCGCCACTACTGCTATTTCAGTAGGAATGAATCTGTCAGAGAGCTGCGGTTGGAAAAATGTCAGTGTTCACTGGCATGGGTGGCATTTTTCATTTTAAATAAAATGTTTCCTGTACAAGGATAATGTAAAGGCAGTTTGGATAGAAATTAAAAAAAAAAGCATTTATTCAATTGTCCCTTAGGTTCAAGCTCTAAGGATAGATGATAATGTTTTTTCCCTTTTATTAACAACAGTTCTAAGTTATTTCTTCTTATAAGTTTGCTCTTGAAAGATTTTATACTGAAGATTAATAGAAACACATGTGAAAAATCAGTAATTCCTCTTATTCTTGTGGGTATTTAATGTAAAGTCAGTTTGAAAATGAGTTTTTAAGATAATTACAATTGAATAGAGCAGTGTTTTAGAGTCCCTGTTAAGTAGAGAAAATGGACAAAAAATAAGAACGCGCACCACAAACATCTCAAGGGTAAAAACATATATTAAGCATAGGAGTAACATATCTGAGGGAGATAAGGAAATTTGGAAAACAGAGAGATAAGGAAGTAGGAAATTAGTAATTTCCTAAATAAAACACTAAACCTCATTTACTTCTCTACTATAAACACCGAAAGCAAATTCCTTTGAATACATGACTACTACCTCTTCAGTGAATGTTTAAGAAACATTTTGATGTTTCTTAAGTGTTCTCAAACATTTGTTTGAGAAAGTTTATGTGACACTCTATTACAGGTTTTTAGTTTTATTTCTGTTCTTAAATTATGTGAAGAGTAAAAGATGTTGGATTTTAATGATCTAGCCATGCTAGGAATATGTTCAACTAGACAAAAGTGGGATTGATTTTTCTGGTAACAAAATTTGAAAACACTTATGTACGAATAATTATCAATTAACTTTCAAGAAGAATGAATTGTGAATAGAAAGTAATTTTTATGTAGTACAATAGTTTTATTTGGATGCGGAAATAAAAGTATAAACTATAGTGAATAAAATGTGACCTACATTACTTTTGTTCAAAATGCCTACTCTTAGACCAATTTTGGCCATAGTTAAATTTTTAGAAATTTAGTATAGTCTTTGAGGGCACCTGGGTGGCTCAGTTGGTTAAGCATCTGCCTTCGGCTCAGGTCATGATCCCAGGGTCCTATATAGTCTTTAATTCTACTTCTGGATGTTTATTAATTTATAATCTCTATTGAGTGCTAACTGTATGCTAGACACTTTTCTAGGGACTGGGATCTCTTAAGTGAAAAAATAGATTAGTATCTTTGTTTTCATAGAACTTACATTTTAGTAGAAAGAGAGACAAATAGTGAATATAGCAAATAAGTAAATTATTTAGGTTATTTGAATATGTTAAGTATTTTTTTTTAAAAAAGCAGGATGAAGGGAATGAGAAAAAGGACAAAGGTTGGATTACAGTTTGAAGTGTGGGGAGGGGTCACAAGAGGTTTTGTAGGTAAGATGACATTTGAGAAAAAGCTTCAGTGAGGTAAGAGATGAAGTCATGTGAGATATATCAGGGAAGAGTATTCCAGACTTAGAAAAAAACCAATGCGGTGTACCTCAGGCTGGAATGTGCCTGGAATTTTGAGGGAAAGCAAGGAGATAAGTGTGGCCGGAATAATGAGAGTAAGGAGTGAGAAGGCAGTAAGTACTAAAGAAAAAACTCAGAGATGCACAAAAGATTTATGCATATTGACGCCCAATAATGAGTATTATTGAAAAAATTAGGGTATCAAGGTGTGATGGAATATTACACAGCCCATGTTTATGGAAAATATTTAATGACCTAATAAAATGCTCATAACTTAATGGTAACTGAGACATGCTATATAATATAATATATAAATATAGATAGAGAATAGATTTACTTATGGATATATAATTGCACTAAATTTAAGAGTAATGATTTGTTGTTCATGTTATTATAGGCAATTTTTATTTATACTATATTTTAAAATTATTTATACATCATTTTCTTATTTTGGAAAAGCTATTTCCAATCAAATTTTTCCCATATTTAAAAAAATGCTGGAGTGAATGTTTTCAAACAACAATGACATCAAAGAGCTGTGAATGGCAGCTATAATGTTGAGCAAACTAGTCTGTGGTAATTTGTACAGTTGTTCAGCAAGTAATCACCCTCCCCCCTCACACTGTAGGTGGAGTATACTTCAGCAATCTCAGGATATTGGGTTTGGCCATGTGACTTGCCTCGACCAGTGGAATGTTAGTAGTCATGATGTGAGTGAAAGCTTTAAATGTGCTTGATTCTTAATTTGGCTTGGTCCTGATATTCCAGTTAGGTGCCTTGAGGGGAGCACGCCTTGGGTAGATCAAACATGTAAAACAAACCTGAACTTATCTTACAGTCTGAACCCAAGCCAGAAGTAGAACCACCCAGATAAGTTCAGTTTAAACAGATGAAATGCCATTGACCTATAGACCTTTGGGCGTGAGTAAGTGCTTGTTTTTGCAAGCCATGGAATTTGGTTTGGTTTGTTATACAGTGTTACTGTAGCAATAATTAATACATAGACTGTGTGTTTTTATTGGTCAACTTATCTAAAACTGCAATAAATAAATAGAAGATTGAAAAGAAAAGATACAAGGTTATTATTCTTGTGGATTTTTATACCTGGCACAGGATCTGAACTGTGACTTTTTTGTTCACACATTACTTTGTTAATGGAATTGAATATTAATCTAATACACAAGTAAATTCTGATAGCAAGGGTGGGGTAAGTAGGTTACAATCAAATTGTGTAGAATCACTGGTTGCCAAGAGTGGCCTGGATGCTAATCCTCTTAGCATCAGAATTCAACTTCTCCCTGTGCCCAATCTGTTTCCGTTATTCTCCCACTGGGGTCGTAGCTGAGATCACTCAGCTGTGAACCTCTTGCATGCAAATCCCAGGGTCTTGGGCCCACATAGGGCTGCTTCTCCCTCTGCCTCTGCCCCTCCTTCCTGCTCATGGTCTCTCTCTCTCTCTCTGACAAATAAATAAATAAATAAAATCTTTAAAAAAAAACAACCCTTTACCCCTGATATCTTTCTACACATATACATACAGATGGACTCATAGGAATATAAATTGGTGGAAACAACTTTTTAATGAGATTATAGTCTAAATGAAAATATTAAATTTAAATTTGAATTCAAGAAAAATGAAATTGCTGAGATATTATATTCTAAAAGATTTCCCTAAGCTTACAAGAGATAATAAAACACATTAAGAAGTTGAAGTCATTCTTAAAAATTACTTATTTCCATTTTAAGCAGTATCGATTGAAGTCCTTGCTATGGGAAATGAGGTCATTACTAACAATAGCTAACACTTATTGAGTGATTACAATGTACCAAGCACTATTCTAACTGCCTTAAGTATAGTAAGTCATATTATGCCTAAAACGAGCCCATGAAGTAGAGGTATCATCCCCATTTTTTAGATGAGAAAACTAAGCTAAGGAAAATTCACATAATTGCCCAGGGCCACACCATTAAGAAAGCAGCAAGGCTAGAACTCAGACCTGAGCCCAGAGGCCTGGGTCCTAACTCCTACTTGTCTCCTTTCACATTAGTGCCTGCATCCCCCCTGGTCAGTGGAACTTTTTATTTTGCATGGTTAGACTGTATATTTCTTCTACTGTTTTACCTGTCATTGCTTTTTGACCATAATAATTTAGTATTTATTCTGTAGTTAGGTGGATTCATCCCATCCCTGGTCCCTTTACATGGCTTTTCCATTTCTGAGATCAGTAGTTTGGTTTTGGTTTTCTGTGTGTGTTTCTTCTTCTTCTCTTTCTCCTTCTCCTTCTCTTCCTTCTCCTTCCTCTTCTTTCTCCCAGTAAGAGCCTAGGAGTCCTATATTCCTAGAATTCCTTCAAATTTGTATGGTCTGTTTGATATTCTGACATCTTGGTTGAGTATAATCTCCTTAGGCTGTATGTTTTTTTCTTTTTCCTTTAAAAATTTTCTTCATATATTTCTCCCCTATGTTTTGGCTTGGATCATGCTGTCCCTCCATTTTTTTTTTCTTTTCCTTTTCAGAGATTTTTTGTTTTCTGCCTGAGGCCTGAAGAATTTCTTCTTTTCCTAACTTTCCCTTTCTTTGTTTCTCTTTCTCTATCCCCTTCTTTTTTTCTTCTGTGTTCTTTATTTTTAAAATATAATGATTGTACTAAGCTATGGCTTGATTAGTGTTAATCGTATATATTCAGTGTGCTGGAATCATTCTTTATTTGAAGGTAATTTGTTGGTAGTAATTCTTTGGAGGCTTTTGGTTGCATCCATTAAGTTCTCTAGGTTCAGGATGCCTTCTGTCGAATTATGGGTGTTTATTCTCCTTATCTATTTGTTTAGATTTGATTGTTTCAATACCCACCACCCCTTTCTTATTTTCTAATGTGGTGATTGATTTTGTTGGTAACTTGCTCAAATTTTTTGTCTATTTCAGTAATTCGATTTTCATCTCTGTCTATTCTGTTTCTAATTTATCTGTGATGATGCTATTTTGGCCCTCGATTAAATTCTTACAATCTTTTGTTTATTCTCCTATTCTTTTCTTATCATTTTGGTTTTTTGTTCTTATTTTATTTATTAACATAGTAGACTGTCTTCCCATTTCTTTTCACCGTACTCTTGTTTGGATAGTATTGTTCAAAAATTATCTTTGCTCTATTATATTTAATTCTTGATTCTCTTTCCACTGTCCCTAAAAGGAGTTAACTTTCTTTTCTGTGATACAATTTAGAGATTTTTTTTTACAGCACAAGGCATGCTAGGAGAAAGGGATTACTCAGAGGAAATGGTATCCAGTATTTGTAACAATACCTAGGCTGTGCTCTCATATCTTTTGTTTTCTTAATGTTCTGTACTGGGCTTATCTATTAGGATAAGCTATCTCTGTAAGAAGTAATTCTCAACCTTGGAGATTTAATATAATAAAAATTTATAATAGTTCACTTATGTTCTAGTCCAATGAGGATATTGTGGGGGAAGAGGACCGTAGTCATTCAGGGACTAAAATCCTTTTATCTTGTGAGGCTATCATCTTCAACCTGTGACTTTTATGGTCATTATGGAAAGGGAAGAGAAAATAGAGGATCTCATATGGGTCTGGAAGTGGCATTTGTAGCTTTTGCCACATTCCATTGGCTGAGTCTCAGTTTCATGGCCCCAAGGTAGTTGCAAAGTGGCTTGGAGATGCAGAAAAAATGTGTGTTCCAGAGGAACAGTAGATAGATTTGTTGAACACAGGTTCACTCCCTGCTTTGGTAATCATAAAATCATTGTAAAAAGTGAGTACCATCAGGCTGCTGATCCATTCTTCAATCCGGTATGACTCATTGCAGTTAGTTTCCCCTATTGAACCAGTTTCTCCCAATGCTCATTTCTATGACAAAATAAGATGACTCACTTAGCTTTACTCCAAAAGCTAAGTATTGGAGTATTAGAGAGAATTCTCAGGGATCTGTGGACTCAATAGTATAGAAGGGTAAAACATAACACTTCAAGTGCTGTTACGACATCGACGAGACCGAAAGGCCTTACTGTGAGTTCCTCTCTTGCCAGACAGAAATGCCTCCCACCTAGCAGGAGAGGTTTCCCACCTGACTAGTTCCTCTGTCAGCTGGATCAGCTGCGGTACACTTAGTCATCAACCTAATGAATTTTACTTCCATGTTAATCTGCAAAATTTTTCAAACAAGCCAATCACATCCTCCAGTGAGAAGCAGAAGGCACCTCACCCACTTGTTACTACAAAGCCTGACTTCCATACCTTTTGTTGGCTCACTCTGCTCCTGAGTGTAATCCCCATGTGACCCTGCAGGGCATGCGGTGTCCTCCTCTCCTGGGGTGTGTGTTACATGACTAATGAACTGCTATCATTCTCATCTCTCCAGTGTTAGGTGTCATGTGTTTAGCCATCTCACACTATTTAGGGTAAAGGATCCCTCTTTTACTAATGAGATGAATAGGAAATGGTAAGAACAGGAGGGTTAGGAGCCTTACCACATGGGTTTGCCCAATTTTGCTTCATCGCCTTGTGGTTTTTTTCCTTCTCATCATTTTTGTTAAGAACATGATATTAGATGGCACCTATTTCATTATCTGGTTTAGTTGTCTGGATTTTTTTTTTTTTTTTGGTTCAACTAATCAAATGTTGTGGAGACACAGTTTTGAAACTACTTTGTTTTGTTTCAAAATTCTTTATAGACAATGGTTTTGCAGAAAAGTGTAGAAGGACAGTGTGTAGAAGTAAGGGTAGCCAGGAGCAACCAGCATCAATATCATTATTGGACATGAACAGTAAGTGAGAAAGGAAGAAACTCTAAGAATGAGACCATTTGTATACTGCCTTAGAAAGAGAACAAAAACACCTCATAAGCCTTTAAAAACTGAACTCAGTGAAGCTATTAAAGTGTCTGAACCATATGATGTCATTTTAATTTCATCATGCTGAAAATTTTTATATTTTTATGAGGGGACAATGTTGATGCCATCAAAGACAAACTAGGGCTACTGAGCTCCTCAGAGCACCAGACAGAGCAAACACACCGCTGGGGAAACTCTGTATCCTAAAATCTAACTCTACTTCTGAAGAACAGTTATGCAGCTAGTCATGCATAGAAGTTTGAAATGCATTAATGGATCACTCTTGAATTAACACACTGTATTCCTTCTTAATCATATAGCAAGTAGAATAGGCACCTTCTTAAGTGGTGCTCCAAAATGTCAACCTATTAACTTATAATTTCCATCTTAGCTTTCTTACCTTAGGGTCTGCAAAACTGTTTGGTCTTCAGTACCTCAAAGGATAAGGAGGATTTCGACAGAAAGAATGAATGGATAACAATGGCTTTATTATGGAAAATTATTGGTTAAAAAGTTCTTGGCTTAAATTAGTTAGGGCAAGATGCTCTAATTATAACCTGTGTCAAGTACCTAAAATAATATAATAATAATAATAGTAGTAATAGCTAATATGTGTGAGGCAATTACAAAATATTAGGTCTATTGTTAAGAATTTAACATAAATTATCATATCTAATACATCAGCAAAAAGTTAGATGCTTTTATTATCTGTATTTTGTGGATAAAGAAGCTGAGGCTTAGAGAGGTTAAGAGCCATGAGCATACAACTAACAAGTTCTATGACTGAGAATCTAACCTTAGATTTCTGACTGCTGTCAGAGCTCTTAACCCATGCTCTATGAGTATTATGGGCTGTAGGAAAGAACATCTGGAACAAAGATTACTTGGGCTGTCTGCTTCGAAAATGGTTTATCTCAAATTCTAACTTAATTACTAATTTATTCATCCAACAATTATTTGTTGGCCATCAACTTTGGTCTTGGGACTGTGTTAGATATTGTGAGTATAAACATGAATGGAAGAGAATCCCTTCCATCAAGTGGTTCATGGCCCAATGGAATGGTTTGAAAACAAAGAATTGAAAATACAGCACGGTAAGGACCATGTAGGGAGAAGCAAAGAGTGCTAGGTACCCTACAGCTAGCACTGGGGAGGTTTTTATGACTGGCAGTGGGGGCACTACACTATGATTTGTCCTTCTTTAGAAATTCTACGAGGTGCAGTATCGTCTCTCTCACTCTTTTTTTTTTTAAAGATTTTATTTATTTATTTGACAGAGAGAGAGATCACAAGTAGGCAGAGAGGCAGGCAGAGAGAGAGGGGGAAGCAGGCTCCTCGCTAAGCAGAGAGCCCGATGCGGGGCTTGATCCCAGGACCCTGAGACCATGACCTGAGCAGAAAGCAGAGGCTTTAACCCACTGAGCCACCCAGGCACCCCTGTCTCTCCCTTTCTTCTTTGCTATTCCTTGTCCCACTCCTTCATCAAATAGTGAACATAATTAAATAAAAATGACCATGAAAGCCACACAGTGGTTAAGAATCAAGTTCACGGGGCACCTGGGTGGCTCAGTTGGTTAAGCATCTGCTTTCAGCTCAGGTCATGATATCAGGGTCCTGGGATGGAGCCCCAAATCAGGATCCCTGCTCAGCAGGGAGTCTGCTTCTCCCTCTGCCCCTCACTCCTGCTCCTTCTCTCTCTCTCTCAAATAAATAAATAAAATCTTAAAAAAAAAAAAAAAAGTTGAGTTCACATTGATTTGGACACATTTGCCCCAAGTTTCAAGTGTTCATAGAAAATGAGAATATTAGGCAATCCAATTTTTTCCCTTAGGAGCAGGAAGAAAATATATCCCTAAAGATTGTTAGCTAGGGGAAGGTAGGGAGAACTTGGATTTGGATCCTCTTTTAGTTGAAATGCAAACTTCAAGAAACTTTTGATAACCACAGAAAATAGTTTTACTAAATAGTTTCACTGCCTGTCTCCTGTTTTTCAAAGAAAAAAAAAACATCCCTGCAATCACTTCTTGGAATTGTCTTGATTTTTCAGCAATTTAAACTCTAATGTAGTCCTGTGTAGACAATATGACTCTAGTTTGAGTGTATATATGTGTAGGTGCTGATAATTTTGTATTTCCTTTGGGGGTGGAAAAGGAAAACAACTCAAGTTGAGAAAATTCTTAAATATTCATTTTTAGAAATTTTATTAAAGAATTTTGTTAAACCATTGTCAAAAAAATACTGTGTGACTTTGGTCTAGTTACTTAACTTCTCAGAACCTCATGTTTTCTCACTTGTACTTCTTACATTTGTTCTGAATATTAAATGAGATAGTGACATTATTTTCTAACCATCTTTCCCGTTATTTTCAACATAACCCTATATCACCTATCCGTATATTGTTTATCAGCTTGTTGGCCCCCTAGCGGCGGCTAGTAAATACATTACATTGAGGAAAGCCTGAATAGTATCTACTCTCTTCATTATCATAACCCATGTATGAAGAATAGTATTGGGCACTTAGTAACTGAATAAATAAATGAATAAATGAAGGCAAAGCACTTAGTATAGTGTCTAGCTCATAGTACACATTCAATAAAGATGAGCTTTTATGATCATCATTATTTCCTGACATACATTCGTATTTTAAAAGTAGCAAAGCTAGCCTGAGTTAAGGAGAATTAGCTAATGTTTGTCTTGTGTGTCCTTGTTATTTCTGCCTGGTTGTCTTTCTTTGTTAGTCTTGGTTTTTGACTGTGCTTTAATGCTTTAACATATTAGGTGAAAGGTTTACCTTTCACACTGATATTTAAGAATTAAAAGAAAATGCCTGAATACAGAACGATTCAACACCAGAGTAAGTCCTTAATTGCGTGGTTGAGATAAGCGGCTGAAACAGCAGCACCCAGCAGTGGAGGAATTTGGGGGAGGGGAAGTAAGAAAGCTCAGAACTGGCTGAGGGAATTGTTGGTGCCAAGTATCTCTTTCTATTCTTCACCCCTACCACACACCCCTTAAATCACACACCTGTAACCTGTTACATTCAGACTGTCTTATAGGTTTTTAACCTGAATGCTTTCTAGCATGAGATTTGATTACTTGTGTTGCCTTGAACAAAATCTCAAGCACATGCTAGCTAGGGCAGCAAGAGGTCATAATTCTGACACACACATGGGGTTTGATGACTTATGAATTCTCCTTCCATTTAACCAAAATTCGGACAAAGATGCCCTCTGAAATCGTCTCCTTTTATTCAGTTTCATTGTACAACCTCAGAGGTAGTTTAAGTTGCTTTAGGTCATTAACCCAGTTGTTGTTTTCTGTATCATCAGAGAAATATGCAGATACCTTTTAATGGGTTTTCGTATCTAAATCGCTCATCTATTTTGTTTTAGATACCAATGATCATGTCTCCATATTATCTATATATAATATTTTCCCTATGGGATATGTTTTATTTACTTTCAGTGTTCTTTCAATTATATTTCATTTTGTTTTGATGAAAATCATTGATTTATAATTGCTATCAAAGGCTTCTTTATCTGATGTAGCTGACGAATTGCTACCAGAGCAGAAAGCTATAAAACAACAACACAGCTTTGTGAGGATGGTCCATGTTCTCCATAAAGATTAAATGCCTGCTAAATCAATGATGGTGAAAATACAAGAATACATTATTTCTGAAATGAGATACTATGTTAATGTGCCTAAATTCATACTTTGTCTATTGTAGGTTCATACTATTTTAAACAATGTGTATCTCTTTAATAATGATCTGCATAATTGTTTCATTAAATAAAAGAGCCATTCATATTTGGTCCTTTCTTCCTGTATTTTGTCTATTGAATTTGTAAATTATGCTTAATTAAGAGGAAATAATTACAATAAAATAAAGTGCTCTCTTCAGCTTTCCTGAATGTTTCTACTGATACTATTTTGAAGATGAGGGTAATGCCATATGCCCAATCAACATTTTTGCTCTATTTTATTCCTGGGAGAAGGCTGATACATTAGGATATTTATCTCTATTTTTTCCTGTGTGCATTAAAAAAAAATTCTCAAGAGCCTTATAGAAACAATGTTATTTTGTGTGTGATTTGGTTTAAAATAACACTCATATCAATTTCCTGTTCAAGTACCATAATTATATGGCAAAACTTGATTTTCGTAATTTAAAGTTTGTTGTTGTTATCCCCATTTTTGCAGATTCAGTCTCACAGCTTAAAATTCACAGTGTCTGGCAGCTATTTAAACAACAAACGAGAATAATCATAGAGCAGGGTTATCATCTCTTTAATTCTAGATATCAAACTTCCCTTAATTGCCTTAGAAGCCACATAAACAATTGAGTCCCCTGTAACATTGTTTTACAAGTAAAACGCATTAGTCTTTTACATGGTTCTTTCTATCAAATCACTTGCTCTGGGGGAGCTGGCTGCCACCTCCTGAAGAATCTTCAGAATCTCTATGGAAAAGCCTACATGGTGAGGAACCGAGGTCTTTGGCCAATAGCCAGTGAGGACTGAGGCCTCCTGCCAACAGTGACATGAGTGACCTTGGAAGTGAGTCCACTAGCCCCAGCCAAACTGCCAGGTAATTGCAGCCCTACTGACATATTGATGGCAGCTTCATGAGAGACCCTGACCAACAACCACCCAGCTAAGTTGCTCTTGAATTCCTGACCAACAGAAAGTGAGATAACGCATATTCGTTGTTTTAAACCACTCAGTGTTGGGGTAAGAAGTTATGCAGCAATAGATAACTAATGTCGTCTAGCACCAAAAAGAGATGGCTTTGATAGAAATGGTGGTGTGGCATGTTTGAGTAAAAAAAGAACATGAGCTAGTTCACCCCTCTGCCCAAATCTTTTTGGTTAGGAACTAAGATCTGAGAGAGGAGCCCAGGGCTAAGCCTAAGGAGCCTATAGTAGTGTCTGTGGGGTAGACTAGCCATGCCAAGGCAACAGACTCCATGTTACACCAGCTGAGGACAATATGGAAGACAGTGGAGATAAAGACAATGCCCAAGGTTAAGTAGCCCAAGCTTTACCCTTACTGCAGTCACACACGAGAGAGCTCAGAACACCCTTCCTCTCTCATAGGCACAAGACAAATCTCTCAGGAACTTATAAAATCTCAAAAACTTTATACAGCGGAGGCACCTGGGTGGCACAGTTGGTTGAGTGTCCAACTCCTGAGTTTCAGCTCAGGTCATGACCTTGAGGTCATGGGACTGAGCCCCACATCAGGCTCTGTGCTCAGCATGAAGTCTGCTTGAGATTCTCTTACCCTTTCCCTCTGCCCCTACCCCCACTCTCTCTCTCTCTCAAATAAATAAATAGATCTTAAAAAAAAACCAACAAAAAACAACTTTACACAAGGGTATAGGGGGCAAAGGACAAGAGAGAGTTGAGAGTCATTACAGACTGAGTTTTAAACTGAAAGTGATTAAGTTACCTTGAATTGGCAAGAATGAACTTTCCACCAAAGAAGCAAATTAGGGCTTGAGAGTAAAATTAATTTCAGTTGTGGAGAAATAGAAGTTATTTACAGACTTTTGCAATATTTGTAGTTACAAATCTTCACTCCCACTATTTCACAATTGATAGGGACACCTTTATTCCAGAGCAAGATAAAAGAAATAGATCATTGTTATCACAGAAGAGCAAAGCCAATTTTCTTTCTCCAGAGAGAATATGTATCTGAAATTATTTTTGGGAAATAAGTAATTTTGGAGAACATGATCTCTTGCTTTGTGCTAATGATGGCTAATACTTGTGATATACTCACAATATTCCAGAGAGTTGTTCTCACCATTTTACAAATACTAAACTCATTCTGTACTAACAACAAATCTATTCTGTGCTTATTACCATCAGCCCCATTTAAAATGGGGAAACTAAGGCACAGCAAGAGCAAGGAAACTACCAAGGGTCATAGCCAGTCTCGTTCTGGAGTCTATGAACTTAACCACTGCCTTCTCATGCTCCTCAGGATGTATCTTATATTTCTTCAGAGACTTTATTTCTGGGACATCAATTTATGCTGAGCATTTTGACTAAGTTGGGAAAATATAAGATCTGAACTCAGATTGTGGATCCTCCTGGTGACACTAGACAAAGAGCTTATTGGCTGGTCTCTAAAACAGGATTGATTGCACTCATCTACATGCACAGATATTTATGGAGATTATTCCAATAGCATCTGTATTTCACTTTAAAGGTGAATAGCATTAGGTGTCCTGGCTGTGGAGTGAAGAGCCACACAGATCTTTAAGGACTGGCTTGTAAACATGTAATCAGAAGATCTGGTGTTGCCCGAGAATCCAGAGCAGGTTTTAAATAGCTTACAAAGAGCTCAGCTGGTCTTTCCAAGTCCAAGTTATCAAAAATAGTTTCCTAGTTTATGTGTATGACCTTCCCTGGCCACAGACACTGAGCCATAAAGACTGTTCTGCCTTAGTCTGTCTCTGGAGACAAGAGCAAATGCATGACTTTTTCAAATATAAGCTATACTTTAAAAATCTAGACAATCACAAACATGGTGTGAACATACAGCCCTGTGAGGCGCATGGATTTCCCTGAATCCAGTAGAATCACTCTTTCTACAAAATACCTCTAAGGTAAAGAACAAGGCCTCAGTGGCCAGGTCCTGCTTCCATCAGAATACTCGGCCAGAAACAGAGACGACCATAGAAAGAGGCCTGAAGATTCGTCTACAGACAACTTGAGAATCTCTAATATTTTTCATTAACTCATTTTACCTAACTTGTCTAATAATTTCCTGGAAGAAGCATTAATATGATCCATTGGCTTTTCTCCCTTCTTGTTAGGCCTGGAAGATAGGTTCCAACATTTCTAATTCAATTTTTGAACTTTCCCCCTGAGAACAGTTCTGACCAACATCTGTCTGTGAAGCCAGTGGAGAAGAAGTAAAATGATTGCAATGCTGAGATATTTTCTAGACTGCTAGTCATGTGGAAATACTGTAAAACATGAAAAATAAATGAAATAACACTAGAGGATAAATATTCAGAATACTTAGGGAGCCACACTTTGGCACTATTCTCCACTTAAAAAAATAATGCTACTTTGATCCAGAAAAAAAATATATTTCAATGTTCTTTTCTGTAAAGGGATTTCTAAGTTGCTACCTGGTAGAACTTGGTATATTCATATGAAATACTGGGTTTTGATCTTCTAATAACATTGTTAATCAACAAGGGACTAGATTTAATTTTCTAGGTGAATTTGTTGAAATTTAACACTGTTTATTCTGCTAATAGATATTTTCCTGGTAGACACAGATGTTGAAGGAAAGTGAGTTCTCCTAGAAAGGAGGTTTGCAACACTAGGCACGATTGGCATTTTGGGTACAATACAAAGTAGAAACCTAAAGGTTAACCTACTTCCTTGAATACTTAGTTCTACTGAAATAAATTTCTTATAATTTATTATGGATCTCTTGAACTTGATTTACTTCATAATTAGGATCTTTGGACAAAGAATTAAAAACAGATCTTAAAAAACTATTGCTGACAACCGTTGGTTGGATGACCCAACAGTTTTTCCTACCCATGTAGCTGGAAAATTTTCAAGAATTTTCTTGATTCTCTGACAAAAGAAACATGAGAGCTAGCACTGCCACTCTCCTCTTCCTCTTGCCCTGGTTTCAGGTGCTATGCCAACGCTCTAGCAGCCATCTTGTGACTGTTAGGAAACTTAATGGAGGTAAGCCATGGAACCAATGTCTACCTCAGTTATCCTCTGATGTAAGAAAAAAGATGACTATATTTTCAAAAGCCACTCAGATTTCTTATAAGTTGATTTGTATGTAGTCCTAACTCATACAATAAAATATAATTATACCAAATATGGTTATACGAAAGACTTAAAGGATGGTGATATTGAAGCCAAACTGGACATTGTCCCGTTTTTTTCAGTGCAATGAAAAATTTCAAGACCAATTTCAAAATTGAAAAGTGCATTTACTAGCTTGCTGTATCCCCTTTCCATTTATTATCTTTGTCTTTATAAGCCTAATTTTAAGTACCACCTCATATGATCTGGAGAAATTGTATTTATTTTATACAAATGGTGGTCTTTATATATTGGCCATTTCCCTTAAAACATTACTATATAAATCAATATAAAAACTTCTACTTTGAAAGAACTCTTGAGATTTGAGTAGTACAAGTTAATTAATAGCAAAAGGATAAATTAGATCTCCTTTCTTTCCCCATCCTTTCCTTTCTATTTCATTCTCTCCAACTCTTTCCTTCCTCTCAGTGTATTTCTTTATTTAGTCTTCTCATTATCCATGTTTCTATCTTTCATGAATATTGATATTTTTCTTAGTATTTATGTACTTCTGTGGCAGTTATTTTTTCCTTATGCATTTTGTGCGGGGTTTTGCCAACATGTTACACAACAGAGCCAGTAGTGAAAACGTTTCTTAAATTTTTAGTTTCAAATAATTTCCCCCATTTTATTTCTATAGAAATACAATCCTTGTTAGAAGTACATGCCGTTATGTCACAGTTGTGGATTTTTGGTCCAAGCCAAAATATGAGATCACAAACGATAATTACATTAGATTAATTGCCAAAATTTTTCCACTCACGTGTACAAAAATACCATGTATTTTAATATTATACCTACTGGCTAAATGATGTAATTCCATCAGTGTCTGAGAAACAAGATAGGATTAAGTAACATAATTTGGTAAGTTTAAATGTTTTAAACTGAACAGGCTCAGAAAACATGCTTAATGCTGAGTAAAACATACTGAAAGCAAGCCTATACCATTTCCTTGCATAAGAATGGTCACTTAGACAGTATATTAATAAGAGAAACAAAACAGAACACGTTTTCCAGTTTTCACTAAGTTCAAAAAAGCTTAGAATAATGCGTTGAAACAATGTTTCTCTGCCCATATTAATCTGAAAACCTGAACAGACATTATTTAACCAGAATCCAAAGTTCAGGGGCAAGACTGTTGAAAGATCTCTAATTTTAAAATCGCTGTTTGTAGAAGTAAACCTTTGTTCCCAGTCTGTAAATTATTAAAATGAGTATATAATGAGTTCCCAGGTCTCCTCATTAAATCTTCTTGTACATTCAATGAGCTGTTTCCCAGTGCGTCTCACTTTCTGGTACTTCATTACTAGCGATGGTGCTGGCACTTTTAGATTTATCTGCAAAGGATACACAGGGATTCAATGACTGCCAACACTTATCTTCATGCAAATTACAGGCCAACTGTTCTGCCACATTCTCTGAAAGTTAAAGTTTGAGAACCTCAGTGGAAGGCAGAGTTCTTGCTTTAGAAACTCCTCAAATGTCCATTCCTTTATTGTCTATATAATTCACTTTGATTTTTGTCTCAAAGTTCTTATTTTGCCTGCGGCAGAAATCTTAGTTTAGTCATTTCGAAGTAAAAATAAATTCAGTTATTTTTTTTTTTCTTTTTTTTTTTTTTTTAAATTCAGTTATTTTTCAGTATTTAGTTTCGAAATTTAATTATATTCAGGAGCCCCACCTCCCTGTCGATTCAGTCTTTTGTTGCTATACTCTTCCATGGGTGGATTTTTCAATTTTAGGGGCATATGCATCTGCCACTGTGGGCGGTATGAGAGAGGCCTGATCTCATCCAGGTCCTGAATTGTTCACTCCCAAACTGGATCCTTTTATCCTATCAGATTCATGGCAAAAGCTAAGTATGATGCTTTCTCAAACAGCAATCTAGTAAGAATGTGCCCTTGTCTTGGCATCTACCCTGCTTCATAGTACCAGCGATTGCTTGAGCCCATTCTTATCCTCTCTTTTGAGGATGGTCAACATAGACCCTGTTGGATATGCCTCTTTTCATCCTAATTTTGGACATCCACAAAGAAAACCATGAGTTAGCTTCCATGCCCCATGTGGGACCCAAAGGAACTTTTAGGCCCCCTTCTGCACCCTACAGATGCCATAGGTGTCCTGGGATGGTGTGTATGTCTCTTTTACTTTTAAGTAAGCCACATTACCATGTCTAGTTCCCCACCCTTTCCTATATCCTTGAGGGTGTAGTAGGCTCCTGACTTTCAGAAATCCCAAGTAGAAACCAGGACACAAGTTTCTTTTATTCTTGGTTTCCCACTAACACCCCTGCACCAATTCCCCAGGATATGACTCAGAAGATGTGAACTAAAAGTAGGGTGACCAAATCTCCAGATTTGCCTGAGAATGAAAGGGTTTCCAGGATGCAGGACTTCTGGTGTGAAAACACAGAAGGTCCTGGAGCTGATTACCTTCCAGGAGGCATGTCCGCTACAGTGTGTATAAGTCTCCTTTTCCCCTCTGAAGTCTCCTCCTTTTTGCTCAGAAGATTCCTCATCTAACGGGGGCTTGTTCAGATCACTTTTTCTCCTTTAAAATATTTTCTGTCTGGAAAGGGTCTTTGAAGCTTAGAAATGAATTTGGTATCCATTTTTTCCCCTTTGCCTTTGAAATCACTTGAAGAAATACACACATTTTCTGCATGTAGTTATATTTGGGAGGATCAATAGGAAGCCAGGAGAAATAAGGGAAAATACCAACTAATACTTCACATATTATGTTACCATACTTAGGTTTTTTTAAATTTTATTGAGGTATGTTTACATACCATAAAATTCATCCATTTCAAGTGTATAATTCAATGGTTTTTAGCCATTTTACCAAGTAGTATTACCATTCCCATAAAAGGGTTATAGAACATGTTCCTTTTCTCCAATAAGATCCTTCATGCTTATTTACAGTTCATTCTTTTTCCCACCCTGAGCCCCAGAAAACCACTACTCTACTCTGTATCTCTTTAAATTTGTCTTTTTCAGACATTTCATAGAAACAGTCATATGATATGTGGTCTTTTTTGGTTTAGCATTTCATTTAGCATAATGTTTTTGAGGGCCATCCCTGATGGACCATGTGTTGGTAGGTTGTCCTCTTTATTGGTGAATAGTATTTCATTGTACCACATTTTTTCCCTACATACCAGTTGATGGACATTAAATCGTTTCCAAGTTTTGGTTATTATAAATGATATTGCTATAAGCATTTTTGTGCAAGTCCTCGTGCAGATATATATTTTCATTTCTCTTGGGTGTAGGAGTAGAATTGCTGGGTGAAATGGCAGTTTAATGTTTAACATTTTGAGAAATGACCAAACTGTTTTCCAAAATGAATACATTATTTTACATTTCCATCAGCAATGTAGGAGGATTCTTGTTTATCCACATCCTTGCCAATGCTTGTTACTGCCTGCCTGATTTATTATAGCCATTCTGGTAGATGTGAAATAATATCTTATGGTGATTTTAATTTGCATTTCCCTAATAATTAATATTATTGAGTATCTTCGTGCCATTTTTACATTAACCATTCATGTATATTCTTTTGTAAATGTCTGTCCATTTTTGATGGACTATCTTTTTGTTATTGAGTAGTAAGCTTTCTTTGTAAATTCTGGGGGCAAGTCCTTTATTGGGTATGTGTTTTGAAAATATTTGTTTGCTATCTATTACTTGTCTTTTCATTTTGTTAATGATGCCTTTGAAGTACAAAAGGTTTAATCTGTGGTGAGGTCCATTTTAACAATATTTTCTTCTATGAACCATGCTTTTGGTCTTTGTCTAACACAAGGTGTTGAAGATTTTCTTCTAAATGTTTATTATTTTAACTCCTACATTCAAATATATGGTGTATTTTGAGTTAATTTTTGTGCATGGTCTGAGATGAAGGTCTAAGTCAATCTTTTGGTATGTGGATATCTAATGGTCCCAGAACCTTTTGTTGAACAGACTATTTGGCACCTTTGTAAAAAAAAAAAAAAATCAGTTGACTAAAATAGAAAGCTTTATTTTGGGGCTCTCAATTATGTTATTATAATTTGTATAATTACATGTCTATATACCACTACCATACTATCTTGACTATTCTATCTTTTATAATAAGTTTTGAAATTAGGAAGTGAAAGTCCTCCAAACTTGTTCTTATTTTTCAAAATTATTTTGACTATCTTAGGTGTTTTGTATTTTCATACAAGTTTTAGGATTTGTCAATTTCTTTTTTTTTAAAAAAGATTTATTTATTTGTTTATTTGGGAGTCAGGGGAGAGGGAGAGAGAATCTCGAGCAGACTCCCAGCTGAGTGCAGAGCCCATGGGGGCTTGATCCCATGACCCATGAGATCATGACCTAAGTTGAAACCAAGAGGGGAAAACTTAACCAACTGAGCCACCCAGGTGCTCCTGTTCGTCAGTTTCTTAAAAAAAAAAAAAAAAAAAAAGCCCACCAGCAGTTTTTTGTATTGATATATATTTGACATATAATATTGTGTAAATTTAAGGTATGCAACATGTTAATTTGATACTTTTATATATTGTAATGATTGCCATTTTAGTGATTATTAGCATCTCTGTCACATTACAGAATTTTGATAGGGAGTTTGTTGAACCTATAGGTCAATTTGGGAAAGAATTGCCATCTTAACAATATTGACTCTTCTAATTCATAAACACAAAATGCCTCTATTTATTTAGATCTTTAATTTACTTCAACCAAGTTTTATAGTTTTCAGTGTATGTTTTACACTCTTGTAAAATTTGTTCTTAAATATTTTATTCTTTTTAGTGCTATTGTGAATGAAATTATATTCTTAATTCTGTTCATATATAGAATTATAATTGATTTTTGTATATTGATCTTCTACCTAGCAATTTTGCCATACTTTATTTTTAATTAATACAGTTTATTTTTTAGAGCATTTTTAGGTTTATAGAAATTGAGCACAAAGCACATTTCCCACATACCTCCTCTACCTATCACCTCCCCACCCTTCCTACACAGTTTCTCCAATTATTAACATCTTGTATTAGTGTGATACTTTTGTTACACTTGATGAGCCAATTTTGGTGCATTATTATTAACTAAGGTCCATAATTTATATTAGGGTTCACTTTGTGTTGTACATACTGTTTTTTTTAATTGAAGTATAGTCGACATACAATGTTACATTAGTTTCAGGTATCTTATGGATTTTTACAAATAGAACTATCATTACAGTGTCATACAAATAGTTTACTCCTCTAAAATATCCCATGCTACATACTTCTCCTTCCAAATTCCTGGAAGACACTTTTCTTTCTACTGTCTCAGTAAGTTTGCCTTTTCCAGGATGTTTGTTGTGACTTTGTAACATTAACATTTGTTAAGTACAGTCCCAGAGGGTCAAATGGTGAGCCCTGGTTCAACAAAAGACCACAAGGGAATTCAAATAGAGAAGTGCATTACTCATAGGTCATGGAGGAAGTACACAGCATACTTTGAGAGACCACATGGAGTGGTCAAGGCAGAGTGTAGGCAGAGAGTGACAGGATCTGGGGCACATGTTTATATTAAGGTCCAGAGATGGAGTACTTTGGGGTTCCCAGGTTATAGTCAGATTGGTCAATTCACACCCAAACAGCAGGGTTTTGATAAGGTACATGGTCTCTTATCTCAGGGTACACAAGAGAAAGGCCCTGACAGGCGGTGGAGACTTCATCACAAGGACTATTGGAGAAGCCCAATCAGGATCTTAAACATTTTTCTGAGGCATGTGCTTCCATGAGGGCCTAATGTCAGTTTAAGGTCCCTGCAGGCCACCTGACCAAACAAAAATAGATGCCAAGGCAGCATACTGTGGAGGAGCTTAGTTCAGTTTTCAGCAGTCATATAGTTGGAATCATGAAGTATGTAGTCTTTCTAGGTTGTAGTTGTAGTCTTTTTAGATTGGCTTCTTTCACTTAGTGATATTCACTTAAGGCTTCTTCATATTTTATTTCATTTAATCACTAGATAACATTCCATTGTATTAATACACTACAGTTTGTTTATTCCTTCACCTATTGAAGGATATTTTGGTTACTCCCATGTTATAGTAAGTTATGAGAAGAGCTTTGTGTATACGTTTTTCTGTGGAGGTAAGAGTGCAACTCACTTAGGTAAATACCAAGGAATTCAATTATTGGATCATATGGTAGGCCAATGTTTAGTTTTTTAAGAAACTGTCAAGCTGTCAAACTGTCTTCCAGTGGGGCTGTACCATTTTTTTGAATTCTCACCAGCAGTGAATGAGAGTTCCCGTTGCCCCATATCCTCACCAGCATTTGGTATTGTCAGTGCTCTGGATTTTCGCCATTCCAAGAGGTATGTAATGTTTTAATTTGCAATTTCCAAATCACATATGATGTAGAGCATCTTTTCATATGCTTATTTTCCATCTGTATATCTTATTTGATAAGATATCTAATCAGTTCTTTTCTCATTTTCTAATTGGGTTATTTGTTTTCTTAGTGATGAGTTTAAAGAGTTCTTCGTATATATTAGATACAAGTTCCTTATCAGATGTGTGTTTTGCAAATATTTTCTCCTAAAGTTAATTTTTGTGATGGGTGTATAGTCTCTGTCTGGATTCTTTTTTTTTTTTTTTTTGTATTTGACTGTTTAGTTGTTTCAACCCTATTTACTGAAAATATTCTATTTTCTCTATTGAATTTTTTCTGTTTCTTGGTCAAATATCAGTTAATTATATTTGTGTGGATCTGCTTCTGGGCTCTCTTCTGCTTCTTTGATCTATTTGTCTATTCTTTTGCCAATACTACACAGTCTTGATTACTGTAGCTTCTTTCTGTTTTTGATTTCTAATTTAACTCCATTTGTATGATTTAAATCCTTTTTAATTAATTAATTAATTAATTGACTTATTTCATGGCTTAACATACGATCTATCCTGGAGAATGTTCCAAGTGTAGCTGAAAAGAATTTGTATTCTGCTGTTAATGGGTGTTAGGTCAAATGGGTTGATGATATTTTTTAAGCTGTATATGTTCTTGCTGATTTTCTTTCTAGTTTTTCTATCAATTTTTGAAAGCAGAGTATTGAACTCTACAACTGTTGTTGAATTTTCTATTTCTACCTCCAATCCTGTCAATTTTAGTTTCATATATTTGGGACTCGATTGTTAGCTGTTTATAATTTGTAATTATTTGTTTCTGCTAAGTTGATCCTTTCCTCATTATAAAATGTTTCTCCTATCTAGTAGCAAGTTTTTCTTAAAGTCTTTTTGTCTTTTATTAGTATAGCCTCTCCAGCTCTTTTTTGGGTACTATTTGTATCATATGTTTTTCTTTTTTCTATCTTTTTACTTTTAGCTTATTATTTTTTTTAATTTAAGGGGTCTTTTACAGACTACATATATTGGATCATGGGTCTTTTTTTTTTAATTAATCCATTCTACCTTTTTCTGTAATTTGGATCAGAGCATTCAATTATTTACATTTAATGTACTACAGATAAGGTAGGATTTATGCCTGCCATTTTGCTGTTTGTTTTCTGTATGTCTTTTTTATCCCTCTGTTCCTTCATTACTTCCTTCTATTGTGTTAAATACTTTCCAGTGTACCATTTAAATTCCTTTTTGTATTTTTAAATATTTCACCATGCACCTGCAGGTGTAGCACATCTTGTGGGTCACCACCATCCTCTGGGTCAATGCACTGCCGAGGTCCCTGGTGCTGGGAAAGAGCCAGAGCTGTGTGCTTGGAGGATCTGTGGTGGGCTGGGATATGGAGATGCCCAGAAGCTGAATACGGGCTGCCCTACAATCTCTTCTGTGGTCTCTGCTCCTTTACTGCTTTCCTGGGCTCCTTTGGCCTAGCCTCTGTTCACTGGACCCTTAGAGGAGATGGAGCTCGAGCTGGCCTCAAGGGAAGAGGACAGAAGAAACTGCAAGGTCACCTTCCCCTACTCTACCCTTGCTCAGACACCAGGGTCACATTTTACCTCTTTTACTCTTTTCTTAAAGCTATTTTTTTAGTGGTTGCCTTGGGTATGATAACTAGCATCCTAATTTAAAGTGATCTAGGTCGGGGTGTCTGGGTGGCTCAGTTGGTTAAGTGTCTGCCTTTGGCTCAGGTCCTGATCCCAGGGTCCTGAGATTGAGCCCCACATCAGGCTTCCTCCTCAATGCGGAGCCTGCTCCTCCCTCTCCCCCTCTTGCGCCCTCTCTCGCTCTCTCTCAAAGAAATAAAATCTTTCTAAAAAAAAGTAATCTAGCTTAGATTAATATTAGCTTAATTTCAATAGTATACAGAAACTTTGCTTTAATACAGCTCCATTCCCTTCCTTCTCTTATGTGATACTATTGTTATACAAATTGCATCTTTATATATTATAAGACCATCAACACAGGTTTATATTAATTGCTTTATATAGTTGTCTTCTAAATCAGATAGGAGAAAAAGAAGCTACAAAATTTCATTTGTACTGTGTTTTGTGTTTATCTATATAGTTACTTTACTGATACTCCATTTCTTCATGTGGATTTCAGTTACCCTCCAGTGTCTTTTCATTGTAGACTGAAAGCCTTCCATTGGGACAGAAGTAATGGTTGTGAATTCCTTTAGCTTTTGTTTACAGTGGAATATCTCAATTTTCCCCACAATTTTGCAGAATAGTTTTGCTGGATGTAGAATTCTTGGTTGGTGGTCTTCCCCTCAAAACCCCCAGCACTTTAAATATGTCATCCCACTGCCTCTGGCCTCCATAGTTTCTGATGAGAAGTTAGCATTAATCTCATTGAGAATTTCTTATTCATGATAAGTGGTTTTTTTCTCTTGATGCTTTCAAGATTCTTTCTTTGTCTATGTCCTCCTACAGTTTGACTACAATGTGCTTAGGTGTGAACCTCTCAGTTTATTCTACTTGGGGTTCATTTATTTTTCATCAATTTTGGGAAGTTTTCAGGCATTATTTCTTTAAATATGCTTTCTGCCTATTTCTCTTCATTCTTTCTAGTATTTCCATTACATGTATATGTTAGTATGCTTACTGGTCTTTGAGGTCTTTGAGGCCTTTGAGGCTCTTTGAGATCTTTGAGGTCTTTGAGGCTCTGTTCATTTTTTAAATTATTTTTTTTCTCCTCAGATTGTATAACCCTACTGATCTATTTTCAAATGCACTGATTCTCTTTTTCTGTCACCTCAAGTTGGCTTTTGAGTCCTTCTATTGAATTTTTCATTTCACTTATTTTACTTTTCAACTACAGAATTTCTATTGGTTTTTTTAATACTTTATATCTCCTTATTAATATTTTCTATTTGGTGAGATATTGTCATACTTTCTTTTCATTTTTTACTCAGTTTCTTTTATTTCCTTTTTTTTAAATTCTATTTATTTATTTGACAGAGAGAGAGAAATCACAAGTAGGCAGAGAGGCAGGCAGAGGGAGGAGGAAGCAGGCTCCCTGCTGAGCAGAGAGCCCGATGCGGGGCTCGATCCCAGGACCCTGAGACCATGACCTGAGCCAAAGGCAGAGGCCTTAACCCACTGAGCCACCCAGGTGCCTCTCTTTTATTTCTTTGAACATGTTTTCGAAAACTGATTTGTTTGTCTGATGTGTCCAACATCTGTGCTTCTTCAGGGAGATTTTCTATTGATTGCTTATTTTCCTGTGTTTGACCATACTTGCTTGCTTCTTTTATGAGTCATATAAGTTTTTGTCAAAACTGGGCATTTTAGATAATATAATGTGGCACCTCTGAAAATCAGATCCCCTGTTCCCATAGTTCCTTGTTATTGCTGCTTGTGTGTGTGTGTGTGTGTGTGTGTGTGTGCGTGTGTGTATATGTGTGTGTGTTTAATCACTTTCCTGGACTAATTCTATAAAACTTATATTATAGGTTGAATTGTGTCCTTCAAAAAAGATATGTTTAAGTTCTAGTACCTAGTACCTCAGAATATGACCTGATTTGAAAATAAGGTCCTTACAGAGGTAATCGATTTAAAATGAGGTCTTTAGGGTGGATTCTAATCCAATATGACTGGTATCTTTTTAAAAAGGGAAATTTAGACACAGAGACAGGCACAAAGGAGAGGCAATATAAAGATACATAGGGCAAAAAGAGCGTGTGACTGAAGTCTTGCATCTATAAATCAAGAAATACTAAGGATTGCCAGAAATCGCCAGAAGGTAGAGGTGAGCAGGAAGGATTCTTACCTAGAGCTGTCAGAATATGGCCCTGCTGAGATCTTGATTTTGGACTTTTAGCCTCTAGAGCAATGAGACGGTGAATTTATATTGTTTTAACACATTCAGATTTTGGTACTTTATTACTACAGCCTTGGGAATCTGATACAGTCTACATTCCCTGGAGTGCGCAACCACTGAATTTTCTACTGTGCAGGCTCGTTAGTCAGCTAACAACTGATCAGAGGTTTCCATATATGCTTGGAAATAGCAGTTCTTCCACTCTTTGCCAAGGAGCTCTGTGTGTGTGTGTTGAGGCTAAGGCAATTCCCCAGTCTGCCTTAGGCTTCATTTCCTGTTTGCACTGCCCCAAGGTCAGCCAGAGATAAGGGATTGGGGCCCTGTCAGGTCTTTCCTGGGCTTTGGATGGCCCTGCACATGTACTGGCCTTCTAGATATTCAGAAATATGGGAGTTCTTTTCAAAGGCCCTTCTGGACATTTCTTCCTCCAGATCTGCCTTTTACATTTTAGGCTGGGATTTTTTTTTTTTTTTTTCATTAAACTGGCATTGCTGCCTTAGGCAGTTGTTGTGTTAATCAACTGCCGGTGATTGTTTCAGACAAATGCCCTGCAGACAGAGATTTTCCCAGAGCAAGCTCTGAGTAATGTCAAAGCCCTGCAAATGGGGCTTTTTCAAAGATAAGAGATCCGTCAAATGAGAAGAATGCACTGGAGATGGTACTCTTCCAGGTGCTCTCGGTTTGTCCCTTTTCAGTAGCAGCAGTACTGCTGGTTTTCACAACTACCATGATATCAGGGCTGCTGGTTTTCAAGGCTACTTTGGAGCTGGGAAAAGGCAGATGGGAGTAGGCCAAGTTAAAAAACTCACAAAGTTCAGACATTTTAATTTTTTTTAATTTTAATTTTTATTCATTTTTACTTTTTAAAAAGATTTTATTTATTTATTTGAAAGAGAGCGAGAGAGGGAGCATGAGTGGGGGGAAGGGCAGAGGGAAAGGGAGAGAGTCTCAATCCTGATCATGACCTGAGCCGAAACCAGAAACTGAGCCACCCAGGCACCCCCAGACATTTTTCCTGAATAAATTCCCCTCACATTGTTACAAGTCTTATATTAACTTCTAAAGTAAAAGTTGATTTTGACAAGCTTTCCAGCATTTTGGTGGTTTTATCAAAGAGCAGACAAGTGGGGATCCTCAATCTGCCATTGTGGCCATCAAAGTTATTTTTTAAGTCAGAGCTACAAAAAGTAGAGTTTAGACATTAAGATCATGGACTCTGGAGTAAGATAGAACTAGAGGCACATGAATTAGACATGTACCTGAACTTCTATAAGGCTTTTTTTGCATATCTGTACAACCGAGTTAATGATATACACTCAATCAAACCGACAGCTTTCGATCTGCCATCATGACAGATTTTCTCTTAGTAGATCAATTATAGAAAAAGAAAAATAAAGATAAAAAGGAATAACACTGCAAACCCTTGAGGGTGGCATGTCACTGTAAAATTTGATGTCCTTTGAAATGTCTCCTCTGCGGTTCCCAGTCTCCCGTTTCTTAGGTTATGTGTAAGAAGGAGCAGGCATGTCATTTTCTTGTTTAGCCTTCTAGAATTTCTGTCCAATGGCTGAGCTTGCCTATGTATATGCTGTGTGGAAGATATTCCTTTGGGCTCTGCAGGAGCTATGTCAGTGAACCTAATATTGGATAATTTGCACATTTTCCCTTTTGATGTAGTAGCACAACAGAGGATTTTCAAGTATATGCCCCTCAGACCAGGGATACTGTTTAAAGAGTGGTTCCCCTGAGTTTGGAGAATCTCTGATAGTCTTGAGAAAGCCAAAATGAGGATTGGTACTCCAGGTCAAGTCTCTTTTTCACATTCTTCATTTTCAGAATCATAGACATACCTGAATACTGTAGGACTCCAGGGATGCATGAGATGGCATAGTATTTTGCTTTTTGTATCAATCAGAGGAGCAGAACCACTAGGAAATCTGTACCTATATCTTTGTCTGTTTACCTATATCTTCATCTACATCTGTATGTACATCCACGTGTATATCTATTTATCTTTTTATCTTTAGCTGTGTCTATATCTGACACAGCTAAATAGCTGTGTCTCTATCTAATTACATACCTCTATAATTACAAGGATTTTTTATTATAGAGATTTGACATTATGCAATTGTGGGAGCTGATTAATTAGTCTCTATTAAGGCTATTGTCCTCAAGTCTGCTCCTGGGAAATTAAAGTTCAAGTAATCCAGAAGGAATGACAGGTGTAAAAGAGGGAAGAACAAGAACAGGCTGGAACCTACAGGAATTCTCTTGGATCCCACAAGAATGAACTGAAATCTGTGTCAGTTCTCATTACCATTATCCTTGATGGTGTGGCTATATTGCAGAAGTTGGGGCCCTTCATCATAGAGCTAAACACACGCTTGACCCTGAAGTTGGCGAAACTGGAAGATCTTGGTGAAGATGGAGCACTTGAAGGCTTGGTCACCACTTTGTACCAGTGGAGTAAGCCAGCAGATACATGAAAAGAGGTAGCCTATTGTATATAAAACAATGTATGTTGTAACAGAAAAATTGCACAGAACACTTGTTAAAAATGGCAGGACCGATTTTATTCTAGCTACTGAAGTAGAGAAAAGAGAGACTTCAGTCTAGAACTGAGCCTAACCCCAAATATAGCAGAGACAGCTGGGCAGAGTGAGGGAGTCAGTGGATGGAAAATTACTAAGAGTAACTTGATTAGATATCAAGAGTATGGGCATTCTTGCTAAACTGTATTGAACAGGCCAGGGATGCAGCTTAGTTGAGAAGAGGGCTCAGTGGAGCTTGACTAAAGTTTGGTCAAGGAAGGGTTCCTTGTCAATATGAGCCATCAAAATAGCTGTTGCTGCCCTTGTGTACTTCAAATCTCACACAGGAATTGTCCTTATGGCCCATTCTAACTGAGAATGGCAAATGTAGTTCAGCTTAGCCAAAATGACACACCACAAAGCTACCACACTTTTATTTGGAAGCCATGGTTCTTCCTCTGGCCTTACTTTCCTGCTGTGAGATTCAGGGCATGGGTAATGTATTCCCTCACTATCTCTCCTGAAAGAAGCAGGTAGGTGGGAGATTGATGGGCAGGACATTGGCTAACTCTGCCTCCTATTCCTACTTTGTTTTCATTTTTCATGAGTTAAATTATATTTTACTCTTCTAAAAAATATTTTATTGTGATAAAAATAGTTAACACGAGCTCTATCCTCTTTAAAAATTTTCAGCATGAATTTTATTGTTGAACATAGGTATGCTTTGGTACAGCAGATCTCTAGAGTTTATTCACTTTATTTAGCTTAAATGTTATGACTGTTGAGTAATAAGTCCTCTTTTTCCTCTCAGATCCTGATAACCACCATTCCAGTCCTTGATTTTATAAATTTGACTATTTTAGATTTCTCATATAAGTGAAATCATGTAGTACTTGTCTCTCTGTGTCTGGTTTACTTCTCATACTTTGTTTCTATCTGAAGATGAGCTTTCTGGTCTCCTTCCCTCACTTCCAAGTCTTTGCTTTCTGGGATGGGATGAGAGGCATGGTTTCATTTGGGAGAGGACCTGGTCATGTTTATTGAGATTTATACAATATTTTCAGTGGATTTTCTTGGATGCAATCTGCCAGAAAATAGCCATAACCAGAACAAAAACATAAATAATTTTGTTTTCATTCACTCTTGAAAGATAACTTGGAAATAATTTACTTCCAACGCTGGTGGTGTGCCCCAAGCTTATAAAGCTTTGGAGATATGCAGAGCAAAGCTTTGCATTGTAAAATCAATGTATATAAGAGCTACTAAGGCCCAGGCCTTGCTCAGATGTTCAGAAATTTCCTTCCCTCTGTCTGTGGGGTCAGGCTTTCTCCTGTACTTCAGGTTCACATCTTTCTGCATGTGATCCAGGCTACCAGAATGATAGTTGGTTAAGGGACAGTCTTATGTTGCAAGGTATTTCACTCTCCCACCTTTTTAATTGGCTTCCATGAGCCTGATGAAGGGTAAATACTTTGTTTCTTAAGAGTTTGATGATAAAAAATGGGAGGAAGAAGAAGTAGTTTAAGTAAGAGGAAAGCAAGTGAGTTGATTCCTCAGTGTTTATGGGAGGAAGTCAATAGATGCTTTCCAAAGTTGAGATATTTATGAATAAAAGTCTTTTCATATTATTTAGAGTTATGGAGGCAACTACCAAGAAGAACTAAAACCATATATAAATGGTTTGCCTCCAGAGAAAAGAACTAGAATGTATTTGGGAAGGAGTGAAATAGAGTAAGAAACTCCTGTGTTTTGTCGAAGCACCCTGTTTTTTTAAATTCCTTTTTTCCATCTGAATGTATTATTTTGATAATAATTAGAAACAAGTTACACTGAACCCTTCCAAGTAACTTTACACTATTTAGCTTGGATGCATCACATATATTTTGTTAACGATTGAAAATAGGCTGTATTAACGATTGAAAAAGGCTGTATTTAACAATAGGAGCAAAAAGGACAACATTGTTTTATTTCAGAGAATCCATGAACATCCTTTTCAGCAATATGGGCAGAAAAACTTAGAAATTATGATTTATATACTTTTTAAAATATTTTAATTACAATGGATAAAGGGAAGAAGATACAACTCAAGAGAATGCTTGGATATTGCTGGGGCACAAGTTTTTTTAGTCATTAATATAATTGGTACAGGACTTTTTGTGGCCCCCAAAGTACTGAAGTACTCTTGCATCAATGTGGGGCTCTCTTTGTGTATTTGGCTGCCTATGCCCTGTTTTTCATGGTGACCACTCTCTGTTCAGCAGAGATGGGTATAACCTTCCCATGCAGCGGAGCTCACTATTTTCTCAAAAGATGTTCTGACAACTTGATCTCTTTCCTGAATCTCTGGACAGCTTTGTTTCTGGGGCCAGGGTTAGCTGCCAGCCAAGCTATACTCCTCGCTGAGTATAGCATCGAGCCTTTTTATGCCAGCTGCTCTGCTCCAAAGCTGCCAAAGAAATGTCTGGCGCTAGCCATATTGTGGACTGTGGGAATTCTGAATTCTTGAGGTGTGAAAGAGGTGACTTGGCTTCAGACGGACAGCCTAGTGCTGAAAATGGCCCTACTCGGCCTTATTTCCTTGAGTGGAGTGGTACTGCTGGTGAGAAGAAGGAAGGAGAACATAGAAAGCTTTCAGAACTCTTTCGATACTGAGTTTCCAGAAGCCTCCCAGTTTATAGACACTGTTTTCCAAGGATATTTTGCATTTTCAGGTGGGGGATGTTTTACATTTATAGCAGGTAATTACCAATTCATTGAGAAAGAAAATCTCAAGTCATGACTTATTGCATGCAGTGTAAAATGTACATCTTTTTAAAACGTATTTTGATTTTACATACATGATGATTCAGTGTTTATTCTTCTTTCTTACTTTCTAAATTGAGTCAGAATATGGCAGTCTTGCACTTATCACCCAGTCTTAACATTTTCCCCCATTCATTCAAAAGTGCTTATTTTATTGAATGACTTCTTTTTTTCGGCTTTCTTTTCTGGGCCCACATTTATGGGATCTCCACGTTAATTTAGTTTCCTTTCTGTTAATGGATGAATTCTGGGGTTGTGGACATGTTTCTCAGGAGTGATCCAGTGCCAGACTTTGTTTGTGTTGTGAGTGGGTGTGACATACTTATGCTCTGAAGTACTTTTAAAGAGAAGAGAATCATAAATATAATTGCTCAGAGGCTAGATTTAACACTTTTCCCTTCAATGTCAAGACAAAAGATTTCTCTCTTCATTTTTGAAATCAATCTCTTCCTTTGAACCCTCTTCTTTCCCTCTCACCTCCTCAGGGATCTTCCCTATTTGTTTATTGAATTTTTTTCAACTGCAACCTTTTTTACCAATTCTTTTCCTTGACATTTTAAAATGAAGTAGGCTCTACTCTTAAAGCATGTATTTCTTTTAATCATAGGACCTTGTGAGTCACTGATGTGTCCCTTATGTGTTAAATAATTTGGTCAGCAAATATCTTTTTAAACATTGAATATTTTTGAAACCCTATAGTAGTTCCTTAAGATGAGTAAGATATATTCTTTACCCTAAAGAGGCTAACAATCTAATGGAAAAGGCAATATCTAAAATTTTTTTTTTTTAAGATTTTATTTATTTGTCAGAGAGAGAGAGAGCACAAGCAGGCAGAGTGGCAGGCAGAGGCAGAGGGAGAAGCAGGCTCCCCGCCGAGCAAGGAGCCCGATGTGGGACTCGATCCCAGGACCCTGGGATCATGACCTGAGCCGAAGGCAGCCGCTCAACCAACTGAGCCACCCAGGCGTCCCAATATCTAAATTTTTGTCTGACTTCTGCCACTATGAGCTGTGGCAAGTTTCTTCACCTCTCTGGACTTACTATTTTTTTTCTCCTTCATCTGAGAAATGGTTATTATGATTTAAAATCAGTATAATTCTGTGCTTATAAACAATGGTATGATAGAATTTAATAAATGGTAATAAAAGAACTGTTATAAATGGTATAAATGGTATAAACTGGTATAAATGGTAATAAAAGTGATTACTGTGAGAATTCAGTAGATGGTGAGATCACCTTTGTTGTGTTATCAAAAAGGTGGCAACTTTCACTGAACTCAAAAAATTCCAGCAGCAGGAGCCTTGGTGGCTCAGTTGGTTAAGCATCTGCCTTTGGCTCAGGTCAAGATTCCAGGGTCCTGGGCTCCAGCCTCAGCATTGGGCTCCCTGCTCGGCCGGCAGGAAGACTGCTTCTCTCTCTGCCTGCTGCTCCCCCTGCTTGTGCTCTCTCTCTTTGTTTAATAAATAAAGACAATCTTTAAAAAAATATATTCCAGCAGTAAAATACTATGAGTGAAGCTGTGGAGACCAGAAATACTGCAGGTATATATAAGACACAGCATGTAACCTTGGGTGATTGCAAAATGGTTTCCATCTGATGAGTTGGTTAATAGATAGGATTATTAAGGCAAGTATACAGAGAGAAGTAGAATAGAATGGCATAGGGTTGGAGACTGGAGAAGGCCAATTTTAAGTGGGTATGTGGAGAAAGAAGATGCAATGAAGAAACCAGAGGAGGTTGAGAGAATTATAAAAGAAAATCACTCTATGTTCCAAAAGAGAGGGTGTAATCAACATGGTGAAGGGCTTCAGAAGTTGAGGAGTGTGAGGACTGAGCAGAAGCCATTTCACTAAGTAAGAAGTCATTGGTGAACTTTAGACACAAGAGGAAAGTCAGTCCACATTGAGTTAAACAGTGGAGTATTGAGAAAAGAACGCCATGAGATGAGATTACTCTTCTAAGAAGTTTGTGATTAAATGTACCACTGCAATTTGAGAGGCTAGCATAATTAGCTTGACTTTCCATCTCTCACTTCATCACTCTCTCTTATAAGGATAGAAGAGATGTCTCTGGCTTCTGTTTTATCATCTTGTTCCATTGCCAGAGATATTTCACTGCTAGATAATTCTTCTCTGCTGAAAATAGATTCACAAAATTTACTAACCTATAAACTATTGTAGAACTCTTCACAAGTGGCTGGCAGTAAACAAAAGCTGGGGGAATTTCAGTGTATGTTAGGGTTGTTAATTTACTTAATAAGTTTTAAGTACAGCTAAGTTCTAAGTAACACTTTTACCTATAAAATGGTGATATGTAGGCAGCTGACTTAGCATATTGTAGGAACATCTATCTTCTAAGTTCAAAACCAAGGATATTCACTGTCTGGCTATTACAACCTTGAATTACGTTATGTTATGTTATATTACATTCCTTACTCTCTATAAATCTAATACATAATAAGAAAGAGTAAAAGGCCCAGAGGAAAGTGTAGTTAATCCTAAAAGATGTCTTTTTGCTTGTTCAAAACCTTTGACTAATAACCATAGTCATTAATAACTTATTAAGTGCTAAGCATTTGATTGGAATTTTATTGTCCTTATATTTTCCATTCTCCCCAATATACAGGTAAGGAAATTGAAATCTTAACAGTCAATAAATTGTCCAGAAAGCCACAACTAGTAAATGGCTCAGACATCATTTAGTTTAGAACATTGGAATTCTTTACCCTTTAAGTGCTTAATCAGCTCATATTAGTGTATACCATGGATAGTACATTCCACCTGTGGACAGATGCAGATAAAACAGATTTGACATATGTCAAAGGACAGATATTTATTAGTCAGAGGGATTAGGCTTTAAGTAACAGAAACCCACACACATTGGCTTAAACAATAAAAGAACTTGCTAGAAGAATAATGCTGCATTTCAAGGATACCTGAGCAACTAATCTTTAGTAGCAATAGGAGTTAGGGAAGCTCTAGGACTTAAAAACTAGATTTATCAGCTACCTTTCTGTTTTGCTACTGTTATGTTGCTTTTTTCCTCTATCTTTCAGTTTTGTTGACATTTGGTTCAAATTCTTAAGAGGAATCTTCTTATATACTGGCGGTGATTGGCTTTCAGTGAGTCAGAGGTCTGTATGTGGTTCTATTACCAGTAGCTAGGGCACAGGGTCACATTATATACACATAACTATAATGTTCAACTCTTTATGTCAGGGATAATTTTCACAGAATGGCAAAATTGGGGAAAATGGTGTGACAAATGGAACAATATTTGAGAATAAGACTATCCTAGAAAATCCATTACCTATGATGCTAAATCATGACCTCTTTTCTTTTTTGCACTTAATAGTGACATTAAGGGAAGGCAAAGAGCCTACAGGAAAAGAGAATTTATGACTGATTCTTTTACTTTTTTATATGTGCTATGAAAATGTATAGTATGACAGTTTTGCTAGCCAGGGGGATCTTCCTCTCCTATGTTCCCAGGAGAAGTTATGATTTTGCCAAGATTTGAAGGAAGAGTAAGGTCAGCTCAGCAACTAGGAAAGGAAAGAACATCCCACATGAGAGAATGGGTACAGGGGCCATGACACTTTTGAGAAACTGAAGAAAAGCCCGTGGGCCTATGACACAGATAGCAAAGGGGACTATCAATTTATCATATAATATATTCTCAAAGCCCTTTATTTCTTTTCATATTTACCACATATTTACCATGTGGCTATTTACCACAGTCACTATTATCACTTTTATTTATGTGATTATTTAATTCATGCATAGGTCTTCTTGAGGTTAAACTTCCTGTTTGTTTTTGCTCACTATCATATTCTACTTCCCAGACTAAATGCCTTGTACCTAACAGATGAGGCTGAAGACACAGGTAGGCTCCAAACCATACAGGATTCTGTGGGCTTAGTTTTGATTTTCATTCTTGTGACTTTCTTCAGAAACGTTACCATCTCTAAGGAAAATGAAGAAAATCTCCCCCCTTTTCTGCACTTATCACCAAACTCAGAAAGGCAATAGTCATGTAGTAGTTCACCAATGTGTTTGTGTGTGTGTGCGTTAGTAAGTGTGGTGGTGGCCTGGGTGCATTGGAAGAATTCAGCCCAATAATTAATGCATAAAGCAGTTTTAAAGATAAACTTAAAACATAATTTTACTCATCGTGATTTTGCTCTTTATGTGTTATAGGAGAGCAGAAGAAACCCAGAGAGACAATTCCAAGATGCGTATTTACTGTATTACTCTGGTGACTATCATTTATCTACTGGTTAATATTTCCTACCTGACTGTTCTGACACCCAGGGAAATTCTCTCTTCAGGTTTGTATGCAAGTGACTAAGGCAATAAATAATAATAAAGATCATTCTGGTCATCAGTATCATTTCACCAGTCAGATTGCTGTTTGTTTTTCGTTATTTCATGTAGAGAGTCAATTTGTAATTTTAAAAAATAATGAAGGGGCCAAAGAGTATGATTTAGCTTAGGAAAGAGTTTTATAGTTAAGCATGATAATATGGAAAACCGTATTTCTGGTGATTTGGAAAAATATATATATATAATGCTGACAAATGATGCAGACTAGGTTCAAAATATTTGTATTCCTTTCATGATCTTTCCTCACCAGAGTGACACTATGTAATCAGTGCTTGGTCTGTTAAAACTTTTACCACGTTGATTTTCTAAATGTTCTATGTGACATAAAGAATGATAAACTTGAAGTGTGGGATATTAGCAGTTAAAAGAGTAGATATTAATGGTCAATTGATGGCTATAATTAATAGTATTAATATGTAATATAATGTTTCTTATAAATGACTCTAAAATTTATGGTAACAAAGGGGCCCTGGACATATTGGAAATATGAAATAAACTTCTGAGATAAACTAGCATCCAGTACCATTAGGACTAATCTCTTTTGAGTAGCTATTAGTGTTTTGGTAAATCCTTGAGGCACTGGAGGTAAATCTAAGAGAGGTTTAATGTAAGAGTCCTAACACACTTCGCCTCCATTCTTGTGTTACTGCTGAGCAGGAAGCTGCCATATGCGTGCTATCAGTGTTGATTCACATGGTCTAGCTTGCTTAGGGACCTGTAAACTAGATATGATCAAGATTCTGAGCATTTGTGGAACAAACCAAATGCTAAATTGCATAAGAACAAATAGTGATTTATTAACTTCTTTGATTATGTAAAGAATAAATTTATAAAATTAATTATAGGTGTGGTCAGGACTGCTGATCAGCTGATCCAGACTTTATGATTCTTTGAATCTGGCATCTGTTATGACTGCCAGTGCTCTGGTCATATTGGCTGTTAAAAACTATGATTATCTTGTCTGGTGTGTCCTAACAGTTGCAGCAATTTTTGGGGTGGCACAATTGTTCCACACATGTGGAAGATCCATGAAATGTTTTGACCATAATGCTTGTGATTCGGTTTTTAATGCTTACTCTTCTAGGCATATAATCCTTAGACCATGTTTAGATTCTGAAATAATTTTCTTGAATTCAAATATCCATCTTTTATTGTATTAGGAATTTAAATTAAGAAAATAATCAGAGCGGGGGGCGGGGTGGTTCAGTTGGTTGAGCGTTTGCCTTGGCTCAGGTCATGAACCCACAGTCTGAGGAGTTCCTACAGGTGGGAAATATAAGAGGCAAGTGCTGCTGTGGGGTCACAAGTGACAGCATTTCCTATCGTGAAACATCAACTCAATTTGATCACCAACAAATTCCATCCTTTCTACTTTACTTAATTTAAATTTACTTTCAGTCTGGATTAGGAAGATTTGCTTTTTTTGTTTTGTTTGTTTTTGTTTTTTGTTTTCTTTACAGAAGAGCCCTTTAATCATAGAAAAGAAAATAAGCAAAAACTTGGCAGCATAAGGATATTACTGGAGAAAGGTGGCCTTGATGTTCTGATTATCAGAATAGTTCTGGTGGACTAGGCATCATGTTAAAAGCTTTCCTTGCATTATCACATTTATTGCTCTCAGTAAGACAAAAGCAGATACTACTCTTATCCCCATTTTATAGGTGAGGAAACTGGTTTAGAAAAGTTGTTTCTTGCCCAATTGCACATAGTGTGGAGTACAGCCAAGAAATCTGGGCAGTCTCTTTGGAGTATTTTCCTTTTAGCCCATACAAAAAACATAAGAAATATATAATATAAGCAATTTAAGAAAGAACACAGGGAAGGGGCACCTGGGTGATTCAGTCGGTTAAGTGTCTGACTCTTAGTTACGGCTCACGTCATGGTCTCAGGGTTGTGAGATGGAGCCCTGCGTCAGGCTCTGCACTCAGCAGGGAGTCTGCTTGGATTCTCTCTCTCTCCCTCATCCTCTGCCTCTTCCCCTGCTTGCTCTCTCTCTCTCTAAAATAAGTAAATAAAATCTTAAAAAAAAAAAGGACATAGGGAGAAAAATAGCAATGTTCTAACCATCAAACTTGGTTGACTTAAAACCATCTTTCCTTTTCAGTCCTCCCTTCTACTTCTTCTATCCAGCCATCCCCTAACTGTCGCATATTTGAGTATCAGTTATTGAGAATCAACTACATTTTACGTACCTTATTAGGTATTCTGGATGCAGAAAGAAATAAGATGTGGCTCCTGCCTTTTGGTATAATCTATCTGGACAGTCAGGTGAACCAAAAATCATAGTATGATCATTACCACGTGGTGAACTCCAGAAGGTGTTCAGAAATACATAGGGAAGGAGGAATCATCTTGTTATTTTACCTCTGATCCTCAGTTTCTTCAGATCTAAAATGGGAATAAATAATGCCTACCTCCTAGGAATGTGGAATGTATTAAATAAGCTAAAACATGCAAACAATCCAGAGTCTGACATCGATAGTTATTATGATTTATATTATTATTTGATATGCATTTGCATCAAAAAGAAAGGCAAGGGCAAGGCATAAGTAAAAGTAGTTAATGTTTGTCATGAATCTCACATGAATGCTCTTTTCTTTTCCCTCAGTTGTTTGATAATTGATATTGAGCTGTGAGATGACAAATTATCTTTCTCAGGGGTATTTTACAAACTAAGAGGAGATTGTTGTTATTATTCTTTTTATTATAAGTTCTACACCCAACATGGGGCTTGAATTCACCATCCTGAGATCAAGGGTCTCATGTTCTACTGACTGAGCCAGCCAGGTGCCCCAAGAGGAAATTTTTAATAAATTCCCAAGGGAATGACCTTCTAATTAAAGGGTTTCATAAATATGAATATAGCTATATTTGGGGGTTATAGATTCATATCTACTTATTAAAGATGTATCAAAAGTGACTGTCTATTAAACTTTCTCCCTGGGGTACCTAGGTGGCTCAGTGGGTTAAAGCCTCTGCCTTCGGCTCAGGTCATGATCTCAGGGTCCTGGGATCGAGCCCCACATCGGGCTCTCTGCTCAGCGGGGAGCCTGCTTCCCCCTCTCTCTCTGCCTACTTGTGATCTCTCTCTCTCTCTCTGTCAGATAAAGAAATAAAATCTTTAAAAACACACACACAAAAAAACTTTCTCCCTAGGTTGGGTAATGTTTGGTGCAGGACACTTAACAATCCTAACGCAGAGCAGGTAAGAATAGGGCTTCAAGCTTTTTTTTTTTTTTTAAAGATTTTATTTATTTATTTGAGAGATAGAGAGAGAGAGAACTCAAGTGGGGGAGCAGCAGGCAGAGAGAGAAGAAGCAGGCTTCCTGCTGAGCAGGAAGCTCCATGTGGGGCTCGATCCCAGAACGCTGGGATCATGACCTAAGCCGAAGGCAGACACTTAATGACTGAGCCACCCAGGCGCCCCGGGTTTCAAGTTTTTTTGGCTAAAAGCAAAAACCCACCAAAAATAGGGATAATTGTCTTGGCCAAAGGTTTTTTTATTTTTTTATTTTTTTAAGTAAACTGAGCTTATAAAGTTATAATATTTACCTGTTAATATCTGCCTGAATAACAGAGGGTTTGAGGATACTCTGTGTTTTTGACATGAATTTCCTATAGCCCAGATATTTCCCCGGGAAAAGTATAACTTTCTTGGAGCCCTAGGAACTCCATCTTAAGGAATTCATTCCACCTAGATCAGAAGATGGTTCTCTTACTACCAAATGATCATGATTATTTCCACTCCAACAGTCAAAACACTAGATGTTCAATCCTTCAACCAATAATAACCTGACAATGAAAGTCTTCAACATTCTAACTACTAAGCCAGATTTATCTAAACTCAGATAATTTAGCCCATTTTCTATCATTAGTTTATGTCTTATTTTTGTTTGTATAAGTATGCAGATACATTATATGGGTTTTCATATCTTATTTGAATTTTGCCTTTTTTTCAGGTGTCTTTTCCATTACCATTGGTAACAATGTTTGGCTTTGATCCCTTTGGTAAAGTCTCCACATATGCATTATATCTACATGTGTCTCTTTGTTCTCAGGGGACTTCTGTTTTACATACCTTTAATATATTTTAAATTGAGGCTGATTTGGTTTGAGAAGATGACATTCTATTTACAATTGCAGTTTAATATTTGCACCCCCGATGTGTCTGTAGAACAGATGTCAGAAGTAGAAACTGTTAAAGAAAATAGCCTTTTAAACATGCCAAGTTAAAAAAAAAAAAGATCAAGCACATGATAGAACATTAATGATGAAATACCCATGGTAACTTTCTTTCTCCAAAGAAATAGTGTATAAAAAGGTGCCCATGATAATACCTAGCTTTAAAAACCACACAGAAATCGTTGTATAACTAAAGCTCTGTTTTGGTTTGTATTGTTTGACACATTGATATTTTTCCCTCTTCCATTTTTTTTTCCACATCCCAACCTTTTACTATTAAATTTGTGGTGATTTTGTGATAAAATTTAACAATTAAAATAAAAAAGCATTCTCTTCATCATTCTTGAGTCCTTCTATTGGTGCTGATTTGAAGATAAAATAATAACACCATTTGTCTTATTAGCTTCTCCCTACTAGCAGTATTTTTTCAACCTAAAAGTTATTTTGAAGCACAGGTTTTAGGTTATTTTCCTTCGTACTCCTTTCTCTGAATTCCGAGGAGCCTTAGATGAACAAGTTTACTATATCTTCATTTGATTAAAATGTGACTTATTTACAACTATGTAGCTGTGTTTATAAAGTGTGTGTAACAGATGGCAGAGAGGACAGGATCCCTGTCATAGCTGATTTTCTCAGCTAATTCATGTACCCTATTCTTTTTTTCTTTTTTTTTTTAAGATTTATTTATTTATTTGAGAGAGAGAGAGTGAGCATGAGTGGGAAGGGCAGAGGGAGAGGGAGAGAGAATCTCAGACTCCATGCTGAGCATGTGGAGCCCGACATGGGGCTCGATTTTGCAACCCTGAAATCATGACCTGAGCTGAAACCAAGAGTCAGAAGGTTAACTAACTGCGCCACCCTTCCAAAGCGTTTCTTAATAAGAAGCTGAAATGTGATTTCTATCTATCAAGTGAAATCCTCTTTCACATTACATCCTTTTAAGTATTTGGTGATAGCTATCTCATGGATCTAAGTCTTCCCTTCTCCAGATTTAATGACCCCCCCCCCCCCCAGTATTCAAGACTTGCTGCTTTTGAAAGCCTTGATTCCTTCACCCCTCCCAGGTAGGATCTTTTTATGTTAGGAAATCCTTAATTTTTTATGTTGTAAACAATGTAGACTTTCTAGATATGGTTTGAT
>CM052900.1:40296212-40418847 GCA_028534135.1 Potos flavus
CTCAAGAATGGCTTGAAGCCACATCAAGAATTCCTTTGATGACATTAAACAAGGGGCTTATTTGCTATACTCTGAAGTGCAGTTAATGACACTTACCCATTTGACCCAACTGTACTATGGAAATTACTAAGTTGTGTATAACTGTACTTTGAAGTTTAAAAGTGATCTCATCTCTATTGTGTAAATAGGGCCTTTGAGATATTAACTCTCGTTTGCATCATGAAATCGGCAAAGCAAATGACATCTGAGGAATTTTCACTTCCTCTCTAGCCAGAGCAGGTTTAGAATAGCTCTGAGAGGGTGTATTAGTTTCCTAGGGTTGGTTACCATAATAAACTATCACAAATGTGGTGGCTTAAAAAACCAGAAATTTATTCTCTCACAATTTTGGAGGCTAGAAGTCCAAAATCAAGGTGTTGGCAAGATTGGTTCTTTTCAGAGGCCCTCGGGGAGGATCTGGTCCATGCCTTTTTCCTAGCTCTTAGTGGTGGCTGGAATCCTTTGTTTTCCTTGGCTTTTAGCTGCATCATTCCAGTATCTGCCTCTGTATTCTCTCTTGTGTCTCTCTGTATGTCAAATCTCCTTCTCCTTTCTCTTATAAGGTCACTCACTTTAAATCCAGGACGATTTCATCTTGAGACCCTTAATTACATCACAAAGACCCTTATTCCAAGTAAGATCCCATTCTGATGTTCCAAGTGGGTATTTTTTAGGGGAGCTGCTATTCAACCTACTAAGCTAGGTCTTCCTACTTATCAAATTCAATTCCCTATTTGTGTGGTAACATCTTACAGCCATACAGGCTGATTCATGTAGGCCACCCTGTTTTTACTTCTTTGTGTGGGTGCCAATTTACCCACATGCTGGAGTTGTAGCTAAAATATATAATCTGGAAGGATCTCAAACTCCATGTCAGGATGTAGTACCGTGAGCCTCCATATTAGTAACGTGTCCTGAAAGGACAGAATCAGTATTTCAAAAGAAACCATAAACTAGATTTGAAGATCATAGCCAGGTAATCTCTAGAGCTGGATTATTATGAGCCTGATGTTGGAGATCCTAGCAGACAAAGAGAGTACCCTGGGAATTCTTGACAAGCAAGAATCTCGATATTGTTATTTCTGCCACATTTTGTTGTCTATGCTAATGATGTGGTTGTGAAGAAAATAATTGTGCTTCAGTGTCTCTGTTCATGTCTTTCTATTAGGCCTAGAAGATGGGGTTCTCGGAGATGACATCCTTTGTTCAATTCGCTTAAGTGTCAACTCTATGCCAATGGGTTAGACATTTTGGGATATTTCCCTAGCTGTGTGCTCATTTAGAAGCATGGGAAACAAACTACCTGAATATAGAGAAGTCACACAGTAAATTTGTAGAGACTGAAAGCTTCAGCCTTATATTTCTATATAAGGTACTTCTGTAACTTTGAGATGAGAGAAAAAACAAAGCTTCCCTTTATTTTCACCTGGGGTGTTAGGCCTTTGATGAAACTTTTCAATATAGAAAATACTCTCTTTTGGTTTTGGGGAAATTTTTTTGAATCATTTCATTGATATGTTCCTTCTTTCTATTTATGTTGTTTTCTTTTTCCAGCATTTTTATTATTTTGATGTTGAAACTCCTGGACTGGTCTTACGATTTTATCTTTTCTTTCCTATTTTTAATCTTTGTTTTTATTCCTGTTCTCTGGAGATTTTCTCATGCTTCCCTCTTCCTTCATTTTAATTATTATATTTTTAATTTCCAAGGTTTCATTTGTATTTCTTTTTAATAACATTGTTTTTGGCTCATAGATTCAATATCTGCACTTGTATTTCTATTGTCCATGTTGAATTAGGGCTTTTCTCAGATGCCTTGTATGCCTTAACTGTCTCCTTATGATTAATGAGCCAAAAAGTTGATGGAATTCTGAATGTATGCATGAGGTTTATGAAATTGAAAACTGACTATCGTAGTTCCTCTTTATCCATAGTTTCGTTTTCTGTGGTTTCAGTTACCTGCAGTCAACTGTGGTCTGGAAGCAGATGCCTTTCCTACATCTTGTCAGAAGGTCAATAGTAGCCTGACTTGAAGTCACAATGCCTGTGTCACTGACCTTACTTCATCTCATCACGTAGGCATCTTATCTTCTCACATCAAAAGAAGGGTTAGGATAACACAATAAGATACGTCAAGAAAGAGAGAAAGAGAGACCCCATTCACATAACTTTTATTACACTATATATATTTTTTAAGATTTTATTTATTTATTTGACAGAGAGAGATCACAAGTAGGCAGAGAGTCAGGCAGAGAGAGAGGAGGAAGCAGGCTCCCCGCTGAGCAGAGAGCCTGATGCGGGGCTCGATCCCAGGACCCCGAGATCATGACCTGAGCCGAAGGCAGAGGCTTAACCCACTGAGCCACCCAGGTGCCCCAATTATAGTATATTGTTAAAATCATTCCATTTTATTATTAGTTACTGTTGTTAATCTCTTACCGTGCCTAATTTATAAATTAAACTTTATCATAGGTACGTGTACATAGGAAAAAACAGTATATGTAGAGTTTGTACTATCTTTGGTTTTAGGCAGCCAGTGGGAGTCTTGGAATGAATAATCTAGGGATTAGGAGTGACTACTGTAAATGGCGATATGGGTGGACTAATTGTTAAGGACCCCCCCCAAAGATAAAATCTGTATATCTGTCATTTCGGGCTAGTCAGCTTCCTCAGAGAAATCTTCTAATCTTCTCCCTGAAGGGCACCTGAGGTGAAAGTTAGGAGAACCATGGAGAAACAGATAGAACCCTCATATCGTTAACCTGAAAATTTAACCATCCCTGGAACTGCTTACTTGTAAACTTCTTACTTTGTGACTTAATTGCATATGCTTATGATTTAAGACACTTATGATTTAAGACACTTTAACCAGTTTTTTACTTTAAGCTAAAAACATTTAGCCAAAAAACATTTAAGCTGAAAACGTTAGCACTCAGGCCTGGGTGGCACAGTCGGTTAATAAGCCTCCAACTCTTGCTTTAGGTTCCGGTCATGATCTCAGGGTCCTAGGGTCAAGACATGTCAGGCTCCATGCTCAGTGCAGAGTCTACTTAGGATTCTCTCTCCTTTTCCGTCTGCCCTTCCCCGCCACGCTCTCTCTCTAAAATAAATAAATCTTTAAAAAATATATTTCAACTGACAAGAGTGGTAAAATGCAGGGTGTTTAGTGGTGGTCACTAGTGATGAGAGATGGTACTCAATCTCTTTAAACCTGTTTTATCATTTACAAATTGGAGTTAAACTTACCATGTAGGTTTGTATGGGAATTATATTAAAAATAACATAAGTATTTTTCTCAGTAACTAGCATATGGCAAACTCTAAATAAATAGTGGTTAACACTGTTTTAAATTAATTAAGACTTCTACCTTTTTTCACTTTAAAAACTGTCTTACTGGGATGCCTGGGTGGCTCAGTTGGTTAAGAGGCTGGCTTCAGCTCGGGTCATGATCCCAGGGTCCTGGGATCGGGTCCCACGTCGGGCTTCTTGCTCGGCAGGGAGCCTGCTTCTCCCTCTGCCTCTGCCTGCCACTCTGCCTGCTTGTGCTCTCTCTCTCTCTCTGACGAATAAATAAATTAAAAAAAAAAAACAAAAAACTGTCGAACTAATACTCATGATTTGGCCTAATGAGACTATGCTAATTGGAGGCAGGCACAGCCTTATATGTAAGTATATGTGGCACATGGTAAATGTTCCATAAAATTTATAAAACAAATGAACACAGTAGGTATGTAATACATTTTTATTAGAGGAACAAATAAATGAATAAATGAGTAAGTGAATGAATATCACTATCAATAGAAAAATATTAACTCTCCATAGGAGATTGCATTGTGCCATTTACTGCAAATTAAGTAGTCCATTGCATCATGGGAAATTATCTTGGAGCCCCACATGAGAAATCTCTTTGAACTGCGTTAAGGACAGAACTTATCTCTCACCATATCTGGGATTTTATCTGAACATCTTAGAGGCTTGTGTAGTATCAAATTTCAATTTATATAATATGCATTTAGCATTTTGCCATAAACAGAACTCATTAAAACAATTGAGTGCATCAGAGAGATTTCTACAGAACAAGGTGTTCCTTATAAAAGCCTGTGGCCTCTATAATTGTCTTCCTCTTCTGAATTGATGGGCTTATTCTGGGCAGCAACCAGAGTTCCAATTTGAATTTCATCATCTGTTGGTCTCAATCTTATCACAGCAGTTTGTGCTTTTAAAAGACATACATAAAATTAAAAGATAATATTTTCTTTTGCTTACAGGAAACATGCATTGTGTTTCTCACTGAAAAATTCTGGCTCATATAACTCTTGATGTCACAACTGAACTCAAAGCCCATTCTTGTTTTGGAATTTTTTAAAAGCCTGATTGCAAGTTGTGCAGAAATCATAATTTAAAAAGTAAGAGCTCAAAACTTTGTGATATTTTGATGAAGTTCAACAGCATCCAAGTTACCTCAGGTCAGTATAAAGGAAATGACCTAAACCAATGATTAAATTTGTGTAAAATCCACTGGAAACAAGTAAATGATTTATGTCTAAATATTTTATGAGCCTAAGGGCAGAATCTGAGACATACGGTTTTGAAAAGCCAAAGCCATTGAAGAATTAATGCCGTAGTTTCTTTGGTCACTCTTCTGGAAAGCCATCGAAAGATCATGGGCACACATCTGCGGTTGAGGGAAAAAAGCCACTAATGGGGCAGTGCCATATGTTTCTGCATCTTGTATATGAGCTGAAAAATGGCTTTTGTTGAGCCTCATGGGATGAGTAGTCTTCAAACCCCAGTCAGTGGAAGACACAGCTTGTGGTCTGATGAGGGAAAATGTTCATTCACAAACTTGTGAATCAGTAATGACAGGAGGGACAGTGTGGTAGATTTAATTAGACCCTGACTACATTGAGGAGATTTTAGCTATGGTAAAACTAGTAAAATGATGGCCAGACTCCAGTGTGAGAGAATATTCAGCCAGAGTTTCTAATTTAGAGTATAGAAAAAGTCTGGGAATGACAATTATCACTCTCCATATTGGAGGTGGAGATTTTGTTTGCAGATTCACATTGATGATGGAGGTGTATATGACCATATTCCAACCTCATAGCATTGTGTGAGCCTTAAATAAAATTATGCATGTAAGTTGCAGAGCCTATAATAAGTACCTAGCAAATGTTATATATATACAGCAAAAATAGTCATTCTACAGATGCAAATTATTTAGATTATTTTTTAAAATTTTTATTTATTTACTTATTTTTTAAGATTTTATTTATTTGACAGAGAGAGATGGTGAGAGAGGGAACACAAGCAGGGTAGTAGGAGAGGGAGAAGCAGGCTTCTTGCAGAGCAGGGAGCCCGATGCAGGACTCGATCCCAGGACCCTGGGATCATGACCTGAGCCGAAGGCAGACACTTAACAGACTGAGCCACCCAGGCACCCCTATTTAGATTATTTTTAGATACTACTCCAAATCAGGCAACTTTGAAATGAGCAAGTCAGCCATTCGATCTCAGACATCCATGTTCTACTGATTCTTATTTTTACAGCAACATAGAATGGATGAAAGAATTTCTGACACGTTAGGAGAGAATTACCTTTCATTCCACAAGTGTCAAGGCTCCTTAAACAGCACTAGGCAATTTCAGCGAAGTTGAAAACGATAATGCTGATTACTGGAACCAGAGCTCATTGCCAAAGTGTGTCTGAGATCCTGCAGAAGTTACCTGCCAGACTCGTTTGCCTCAAAACCTCTCCTCTCCTCTCTCCCCCTTCCCACTACATCTTGCCAACTTTCTATTGCCAACTTTTTATTTCTATTAGCAATGGTTGGCAGCTTGAGAAAAAGTTAAGTATATTAAAGAACATGGCCAAGCTATGTGTTCTTTTCAAACTTTGAAGGGGTACATTTCAGAATACAGAAAATCAGAAAGAAGAGAAATCCTTGTAAAGCTACATGAAAGGGAAAAGGAAGATATGAACCCATCTTCAGAGATATGACTATAATTAGCATAGTACACACACAAAAGCATTCTCTAGCCCTTAGGTCAGTGAAAGACATTTTCTGAAAAGCGTCTAAAATTAAGTCTTTTAAGGATTCATTTATAATTTATATTTTCTTCTTATTTCTTCTATTTCTCAACTTACTTTCTTGGTAGGGAAAATTATTTCCAAATGTGTGAGTTTCTTTCAAAAGTTGGAGATGGAGAGGATATCAGATGGAAAGGATAAAATGTCAACATGTCCCAAAGTTTCATGTGGGTTGATCCAGTCTCAAAGAAGCAGTTCTTTCAGTACACTGTAAAATTGTTATCTAACTGTACTCTAATATTTTCATGTCCCTACTTGAGCTGTTGTACTAGAATCTTTTACCGGTATTTCAAAGTCAGCATGTATAAAATTGAACATCTTCCCTACCAAATCCACTCTACCTTTACTTCTTAGAAGGCAGCATCAATAACTTCTCAGCAATGTAGACTCATACTTAAGGGTCATCTTTGAGTCCTCCTTTCCCTCACTTCCCCGTATTTAATTGACTGTCTACATTCTATTAATTCTACCTTGACAGTGTTTCTCACATGATTGCTTTTCTCCTTTCCATTGTTGCATCTACTTTTCTAGCACGAGTTTTACCTTCTGACCATCAATTATGGGGTTTTTCCAACACCAACAACCAATGTCGTTTTTTTTCTCTTTTTCTAGCAGTTTCTGCAATACTCTCCTGTGTTGTCATAGAAAGATATTTGGTCTTTGTCCCCCATTCTTGGCATTCTTCCTAAACCCTTGCAATTTCCTGAGTGATAGGGTGATTTTGTCCTAGGTAGCTTGGGGTTGGGGGCTGGTCATCGGAAACACCAAGTCTTAATTAGAATCTTAGACCCTTCAGCCTCACCTTCCCAATCTTTGGTGAGAGGAGAGGGGCTGGAGATTAAGTTAATCACTAATGGCCAATGATTTTACTCAATTGTGCCTATGTAATGAAACCTCCATAGAAACCCCCACATGATGGAGTTCAGAGAGCTTCTAGGTTGGTGAACACATCTACATGTCAGGAGGGTGGCACACTGCATCTCTAGGGTGACAGAAGCTCCTGGGAGCAGGACCCTTCCAGACCTTGCCTTATGTGTCTCTTTATCTAGCTATTCATTTGTATCCTTTAAAATGCCCTTAATAATACACCAGTAAATATAAGTAAAAGTATGTTTCTGAGTTCTACTAGCAAATTATCAAACCTGAAGAGGGGTAGTGGGAACCATGGTTTTGTAGCCGGTCAGTCACAAGTATGGGGGAGGCTCAGGATTTGTGATTAGCATCTGAAGTAGGGGACAGTCTTATGGGACTTAGCCTTTAACCTGTGGAGTCTGCGCTAACTTCAGTTAAGTATCAGTATTAAGAATCAGTATTGAGTTGAATTGTTGAACACCTACTTGGTGTTCAGAGAATCAGAGAATTGACTGCTTCATGTTTTGGAAAGCACTCTAGAGTTGGTGTCAGAAGTGTTACCTGAAAAAACCCTGACCTTTTAATTAATTTTTCAGCATCTAGTTGCATTCTTTTTCAATCTATCTTCCTCAGTGGTATTAATTTATCTTCCTGAAGGAGAGCTATGAACATGTCATTCCCTTGTTCAAAAGTCCTACAGAATCTATCCTAAAAAGATTTGGATGATGTTTAAAGTTCTTCCATGATACTTACATATGGTTCTGATCTTTATTATTTTTTTTTTTAAAGATTTTATTTATTTATTTGTCAGAGAGAAAGAGACTAAGCAAGCAGGGGCAGAGGCAGGCAGAGGGAGAAGCAGGCTCCCTGCTGGGCAATGCGGTACTCAGTCCCAGGATCCTGGGATCATGACCTGAGCTGAAGGCAAACACTTAACCAACTGAGCCACCCAGGCATCACGGTTCTGATCTTTAAAATGTGCATCATTTATTGAGCTTCCATGTCAAGAACAGGTGGAGGCTTCACCTGTGTTACCTTTTGTTCTCATTATTAGATCAGTGTGGTAAGACTCTACCAACAATTTCCCCACTCCTTGTCTCGGGTAGGGTGGGTAGGTATATTCTGGTTATTGGGAAGATGCAGTTGGTCATGGAGACCTCTCATGATGAATCAATGGAAGAAAGTTTTGAAATGTAACCAAGGAGAGAAGAAGCTCTTTAACACAAGGACTTGAAGTTATGCTAGTTGGAGAGATAGGAATCTCTTAGGTAGCTGCAGGGAAGCTATCTAACTTGTTTCATGTGCTTGAGGACAACCAAAGAAAAACAAACCAAAGACCCAAACTCCAGCTCACACTGGGGGATTATCTTCCTTTCCTCCCCCAACCTGAGGCTTGAAGCTTCTTCTTCTTGCCTCCCCAGCAGTGAAAACCAAGGGCAGGAAGGAAATGACTATGATTCACAACTTACACTGGAAGAAAACAATATTTCCCAGATGCTAAAGAAAGCTTATGAATAGCTAACTGCTGGGGAAATTGTGGTGCCCAGGAAGTGGGGAAAGGGGAAGAGCAATATGATAAAGAAAGTGGAGAGAAAGTGACAGGAGCATAAGAAATAGAGAGAGGGTCAGTACAGGACAATCTCCTAACTCAGGAAGCATTCATTTAAGGACATCCTGAAGAGCTGGGCAGCTCAATTCTATATTGTTTTCTATTTACTGTGGTAAAATATACATAACATAAAATTTACCATTGTAATCATTTAAAAAATGTGTAGTTCTGAAGCATTAAGTACATTTCACATTGTTTGCAACCATTGCCACCATCTATCTCCAGATTTTTCATCTTTCCCAGCTGAAACTACCTATTAAACATTAGCTCCCCATTTCTCCCAACCCTCAGCTCCTGAAATCATTTTTCTTTGTGTCTCTATGAATTTGACTTCTATGGTTACCCCATGTGAGGGGAATCACACAATATTTGTCCTTTTGTGACTGGCTTATTTCATTTAGCGTAATGTCTTCAAGGTTCGTCCATGTTGTAGCCTATGTCAAAATTTCTTTCCTTTTTAGGACTGAATAATATTCTATTATATGTATATGCCATATTTTGTTTATCCATTCATCTGTGGATGGACATTTGGCCGACTCTTATTTCTTTATAAGATAACCAGAATAGAGTGTGAAATGCCACCCCTCTCCCTAAGTCTGTGTCATTTGGATTTTATCCCTGGAACCTTGAGCATAGACAGGGCTTCTTGAACTTGGCTTTGAATTTTCTCTGTGGGGTAATAGAAACTCCTCACTATGCCTAGAGGCCAATTGAATGGCAGGGTACTGGGACTCTTTCATTTTTGTGTGAGAAAGCTGAGCTATAAAAAAAAAATAATGCCAAATCTCTTACCCATCTTCTCCTTCCCCAGCTTTCCTATCCACTAGACTTGCCACCCTAAGGCCAGAAGTGAGGACCTTAAGATACAGATACAACTATTTTACAGAAGTTCCTGAAGCTCTCAACACCAGAGTTAGTAAGTGGCAGGGTCAAGAGTTGAACTGAAATCTGTCTGTGTCAACACTCATAGTATTTCCATCATGATACTACTTTTACCTTGAGGTGGCCAGACTCTAACATTAGAGAGAGATGTCTGGGCCAGGAAAGAAATGTTATGCTGATGGCAGGGAGGGGGTGAAATGCACAAGGAAGGGGATGTGCTGTATATAAAAATGGCAGCACTTATGACTTTAAGCGTTCAGGCTGCTGCAGCTTTCACATTTCTCCTTCTAGCGTATTTTTATCTTAATCTTAAAAGTCATTATGTGAACAGGTTACCTTAAAAACCGTGAAACAGTATGAATTGTGGAGGGATGCCCAAAAGAAACAATTGCTCTTTCTCTCCTGCCTCTTCTTTTTTGGCTTTCATTTTACACCTCCTCTATGTACACCCATGCTCTGATTAAACCGACCTGGTTGCTTTTCCTTCAACATTCAATTTATTTTCTCTATGTCCATGTATTTGTTTATAATATCCCTACCTGGAATGTTTTCCTTTACTTCTTTGTCATCAGAATACACTGGCCTGAATCCTTGCTTGACATTTCTGTGCTCCAAGTAAAAATAATCTCTCTAATGAACGCACAATTGTTATAGGGAATTTCCCAAATTCTGACATGTATTATGGATATAGTACATATGTATATTTCCTCACTTCAGATTATAAGCTTCTAAAGGGCAGGGACATATTTTACTGTTAAGGTATAATTTTCAAAATAGTGAAATCATGACCCATATACCAATGAAAAATGAACATGTAGCAAAAATTATTTAAGTCATTAATGAGAGAACCAGTAAGATGTTAAAAGTTAAAATGATGAGTTAAAATAAGAATTTGATTTACAGAGATTTAGGTTCTTCACAGAACAAAACTAATTTGCATTGGCAGGAACAAAAATTATTTACATTGTTATTAGTTTTCTACATCTTTGTTTCTGTCTTCCTGGAGTTGCAAAACACTAGTCAACCAAAGAGAGTCAAAGGCCACATGTCTATACAATCAGATAACCCTTAGAGGGTCTTCCTTCTAATACCCAAGGCTCCTCTGAAAGGACACCCAGTAGTACCTCCTGGCCATCTCCAAGTCCTTGATTTCCTCATATTATCCATTTTCATTTCTTATAAAATGCCAAGAACCAGTGCCTTGTAAAGAACATACTAGAAAACAATAAATCATTGAATAAATATGATTACTGCAGTGTAGAAAATATAAAACAAATTAGAAATGTGGGAAAAAAGCTCCACAATTATATAAGTCCTAGAAGTATATTTATTATATTTTCTTTTTTTTTATTTATTATATTTTCTAACAAACCTAGGCCATATATTGAATTCTAAGTTTTAACTTTACAGTTTAACTTATCAGGCCTTTAACTTTATTTGAAAACTCTTAGTTTGAAAACTGGGAGTGGGAAAACCTAACTCACCTGGTTTTAATTGGCTTAGCCAGGGCATATTGAATTATGATGGTCAATGAAAATTAACACTGATTTTTAGGGAATAAAATAAATCATGCTCTGAGCATTTGCAAAATATCTTGTTTTGATCATTATAACCTTAAGCAGACTAGTTCTCTCAAAAGTTTCAGTAAATAAGCTTCTCTAACATTAACTTACTTGAGGCTTCTCAAAAATATTTGGTCACAGAAAGTCCTTTAATTGTACTACTTATTAAAACAAAATGGTACACAATTTGGAAAGCCTACACATAAAATAATAAATGAAAAAAAATTTGTCCTAAAAAGTATGAAACTAAGATGATTCTCTCATTTTAGGGATATTTATAGGTCTACTATTTTCCAGGCAAAAACTTTTTTTTTTTTAAGATATTTATTTATTTGTCAGAGAGAGAGAGAGAGAGCTCACAAGCAGGCAGAGTGGCAGGCAGAGGCAGAAGCAGGCTCCCTGCCAAACAAGGAGCCCGATGTGGGACCCAATCCTAGGACCCTGGGATCATGACCCGAGCCGAAGGCAGCTGCCCAACCAACTGAGCCACCCAGGCGTCCCCAGGCAAAAACTTTTTAAGACTTCAAATGTATTCTGAGGGTGGAAATGGGAAATAATTTAATAAATAGGAACCTATAGTATCATGTCCCATTCAACATGATTAATCCTCTCTCCACAGTGTTGCTTTCCTGGTGCCTGGAGAAAATAACATGAGTCAATGTGGGATTTATATGGTACAGTTTCAGTTGTGATTAAAGACAGAGGTACCAAAGAGACCAGGTCAGCGTTATGCCTTGTGTAGGACCAAACTTATTTCTATAATTAGTTCAGCTAAAAGTTACTTAATTCATGAGAAGAGAATCTAAGTTTATTGGCTTAAAGCTTAAGAGAAAAATTCAGATTAACTGTCTAAAGTTTCAAGAAACTTTTCACAACCAACTTCCTGCCAACCAGTGGGTAGATATGTAGACCTGGTCAGACACGGAAGTGGCAACTCCTGTGGGCAATGTGAACTTGGTTCACATTTCCCCGAGTGTTACCAGTGATGGCACTGCACTGATCTATCCATCTAACTAAACATTTTAGGAGCCAGAGAACTTTCCAAGGAGCTGGGGCCAAGTGTCACCTTCGCAAATGATAGTCTCGGGAATTGTTTCTAATTGATGGTGATGGTGAGGGTTGGGGAGGTGCTCTCGCCGGAGGCTAGCTAATCCACTTCCAAACAGCCATGGAGAGGCTGCGGGCATGGCCATAAGTACAGTTTATTGTTAGAAACCCTGGAGGAAGGCTTGAAGCAAAAGGAAGAGAAGTGCAGACAAATGAGGGGCAAATTCTGCTGTGAAAACCTTGAGATTTCAACATTGCTGCTGGAATTCTGCCATGGGAAAAAAGAATCCATCTCTGCTGGATGAGAAGAAAATGTTGAATTTAACTCATCTTACATCGTAAATTACCATTAGCATGGTCATCATCAGTGTGTAATTATTGAGTGTCTGCTGGATAGGTGCTCTTTAACTAGGGAATATGCAGCCTTTATAAACCACAGAAAAGCAGTCGAGACTTTCTAGGAGATTTAACAGAGAAATGAGTAGTCACGTATTAAACATAAACATAAAAATTGAATGTAAATACACACATCCATGTAAAATGAATGCATATTGATAGCCAAATGGCTATTTTAGCTTTGAATGAGTGTCCAGACTGGAGATGATATATTCAAATTGAGAACAGGTAATAATTAGTTTATATGGAAAGTAATATAATTTTTAAAAAGCATTTCATAATCTTTTTAAATAGTGAACTAATTACTGTGATGTTAAGCTTATGAAACAAATGATATTTAATACAAATCCACCATGAAACTGCCTTAGGTCCTTAGAGTACTATGTTCTGTAAATGCAGAGCTTTATTATGACACCTTGCTTCCCACCAATGATCTCATGGATCTCTGGGACTACTTAGATAGCAATGACAAACATAAATTGGTTAATATCTGTAGGCTCTCTAAGCTCTTACTTATAGGCAAACTCTTTGGAAATGAAAATGTTAAGAACAAAGTGAGCTACAGTTATAGTCCTTTGCAGAGTTCTGAAATCAGAGAGGGAGACAACCATGAGAGACTATAGATCCTGAGAAACAATCTGAGGGCTTCAGAGGGGAGGGGGTAGAGGGAGGGGGTAACAGGGTGATGGGTATTGAGGAAGGCACATGCTGTGATGAGCAGTGGGTGTTATATGTAACTAATGAATCATTGAGCACTGCATCAAAAACTAACGATGTACTGTACAGTGGCTAACTGAACATAAGAAAAAAATAAATTAAAAATAAATAAATAGAATTCTGAAATCTCTAAACTTTTTGACAAGTTAATCCAAATGAGATTCGAACAAGGAGCTGTTGAGAGAAAAAATATCTGCCTGTTGGGGAAGAAGAGCTTCTTTCTTCGATTTGAAATCTTGCCTCCCTCTGTGTGGGAGTGCTACCTCTGGCTCCCATAGTATCCTTGCCCTCCTCTGGCTCTATCCCAGGCCTGGGGAAGAGCCATAGACCTCTGTCCATGGGCACCCAGGTTGGCAAGATTAACTAAGTGGAGGCCCACTCTTCACTGCCACCACCACTACAGTACCCAGAATAACTTTCTCACACTTGATTGCATAGCTCAGTGTAAGTCAAGGGTGTTGCCAAGTATGCACCAAGTATGACTTTTCCCAAGGTCCAGGGAGACAGCACCCAAGAAGCTGAAACACTCATAGAGGACCCCTCTCTGACACATCCATGTTTCTAATCTGGTTTCTTACACCCCATGCTTCATTTTTCTGACTTCTGCCCTGCAAATCTTACCTTCCTTTTGAGAAATCATGCCTCTTAACTACAGAGGTTGATCTCCCACATTCCATTCTTCTTTTCACGAAAGTACATTTTCCCAAATCTGAGTCACCCATTTCAAAGTAACATTCTGGGTGGGTGGGTGGGAGGTGGGAAGTCAATGATCTGTGCGGACACTCCCTAAGTAGCTTGGTAATGGCCAGAATAGATAAGAGTTTTCCATGAAAGCACTGTAAGTTCATGGAATGGCAGTTTCTTCCCCCAGTCATGCATGGAGAAATACTTAAAATACACACACTCACCACCTCCCAAAGCACATCCTAATTCTGATAGATAGTAAATTCCAATCCTATAATAAAATAGAGAAACAATTTTTCTCATCCATAACCAAATTAATACTTCACAGTTTTTCGGTTAAGCAGAAAAAAATAGTGTTTTCCTTCTTCCCTTATTTCCAAAAATTTTTTTAATGGCCCTACTGAAGCTCTGAGATTCCTTCAGCTTCTCTTGGAGGGAGAGAGGAGAAGGTTTTATTCTTCAAGTTACCTATTCTTTCAGGAGCCCAACGACTCAGGAGATTCATTATTCATTCATTAATTCTTCATTCATTCACTGATTCATTTAACAGACATTTGTTAAGTACTACTGTATGCTACTTGGTATTTGGGGATTATATAAATATAAACAAGATATGTTCTCAGTCCACAAATATCCCATAGTGTAGTTAACTATAATACCCTGTGAAAAGTGCTATAGAGGATGCTAGGTGGGAATGGAGAAAGTTGCAATTAAATTTTCCTTGGAGAGTCATGATCTTATTTCTCATTTATTTCCATTGATAATGGGAAGTAACAATTCAGTTGTGAAAGAGAAAAATGTTTCTTTTCCCTTTGTATGTGTACTGCCTATCTCTCAGAATTAATATATCATTTTTGGAGATATGTGTGTCCCTTTCAGCAATCCTGTGTGTTCAGCTGGAAGAAGAAATTGGCATCCCTTCAACTTAAGAGTGATGGCACAATGGAAGATGCCCCTACTTGGATAGATTCTGAAACATCTTTATTTTATCTTAGGGATTCGTGATTCAGGGGGAGTGGTGCAGCAGACGCTTCCTTCCCTGGAGAGGTGTAGGGGATTAGTGATTCACCCAGCATGAATCTCAGTTTATCTCATCAGCTTCTGCCTTGCAAAAAAGTCGTTTCCTGGCGGCACCTGGGTCACTCAGTTAAACCTCAGACTCTTGGTTTCAACTCAGGTCATGATCTCAGGGTCATGAGATCAAGTCCCATGCTGGGCTCTGTACTCAGTGGAGAGTCGACTTCCCCTCCCCCTCTGTACCATCCCCCCCCAACTCCTCCGCCCCCGCTCACACACTCTCTCTCCCAAAAATAAAAAAAATAAAATCTTAAAAAAAAAAAAGCTGCTTCCTGGGCTGCTTGTATAGCCACTTTCCCATAACTGTAACTCCCCTGAGCCTCCTGCTCTTCTGGGTCCACAGCTGTCAAAGCCTGGGGAAAAGTCGGTGATGGTATGAAAATGTGAAATCCATTCCTCCATCATCCTTAAAATATTTACTAAAAGTTCGCTATGGGACAGGCACTGGAGTAAATTCTGGAGATAGACTGTGTGGTAATAACAGAGATATTGTGGTGGGCTGCTCACCGTCCCCCTAGATTTAATCTCCCCTTCTTCCCTAGGATAGGTGATTGGCAGCTAAAGACTACATTTCCCAGATTCTTTTGTAATTACTTGTGGTCCTGTGACTAAGTTAGGGTTGATGAGTTGTGAATAGAAGCAATGTAGGCTTTAGGGGTCTCACTCTTTAAAGTATTGACCTTGTGCTGCTGCTCTGGCCCTTTTCTCTTTTAATTGACAGGGAGATAGTGAGAAATTATCAGCTTCCTTGACTTAGAGATGGAAGCCATGTGTTGAGGAAAGGAGAGCCATCCCACCAGCTCCACATTGCCCTTAAGTGGAATGTTATATAAAAGAGAAATAGGCTTGCAACTTGTATAAGTTCCATTATTTGAGGCTCTCTTTGTGAAAGCATTTTAATCTGTATCTCAATTAACACGATCCCTGCCTTCATGGATCTTAAAATCTGCAGAGAAACTTAGACGTTCATCGACGAATCTCAAAATAAGTATATAATTACAATCTGAGATATAGTTATGTAAGAAAAGAATTTGGTGTTATAAGAGCATAAAATGAGATTTGACTTAGTCTTGGGGGTCGGGGAAGATTGCAGAAAGATCAGGAATGAAATGAGCATCAGAGATGTGTTGGGTATAGTATTTGACAACTTGTAAAACAGTGGTTTTACAATAAGCCTTTTGGAAGGCCATGGCCTAAATACTTTTCTGCATAAATTTCTCTGCCTGATGTTGTCCTTGGACTTGAGGGAGCAATTACGAATGTTAGTATATATAGAATAATCAAGTGAAGTAATACAATAAGCTAAAAAGTATCTAGCATCTTATAAGACACTGAATTAGGATAAAGTATCAAACAATAGTGTCTAGTAAGCTGTGTAAACTACAAGTCTTAAAAACGGAAAACATATTAAATTCTTACCAGACCAACATTACCAGTATTTAAATTATAATGCTCAGTTTAAAAAGAAAAAAAGCAGGAAAAAATGTTTCTATAAGGTAAATCAACATAGACAAACATATGAGGACAGCTGAAGTACATAAGACATCCAAACAGAAACTACAAACTATTTCTCTTATTAAGGAAAGGAATGAGGTTATTTTTGGTCTAAATTGTTGGCTTGTTGTCCACAATGATCAAATACAACTGAAGGACTGTGCAACTGTCTGTTCGCTTCATGTACACTTGGAAGCTGAGACTAATTACAACTAATAGTGTGTACTGACAGGGAAAGACAACATAAAATTCAACAAATGCTTCATTGAAGAACAGGAGACACTTTTCAAATGATAGAGACATAAGCAACCTTAATAAGGTGATGCACAAATATGCCATTTTACAAGCAACACTGCATTGCTGAATCACATCCAGATACAAGAATAAGAAAACCAGTAGGGAGGGACCAACGCATCGATTAAGAGTTGAGCACATCTGATTACCCTGGTTTAATTCCACTGTGGTCTGAGAGCAGACACTATAAGATTTCTGTTCTTCTAAAATTGTTAAGATACATCTGATGGCCCAGAATGTGATCTATCTTGCTCAATGTTCCATGTGAGCTTGCGATGATTATTCCATGCAGAATCTTTATTTCTGTTATGCCCAGTATGGGGATAATTTGAATTTGGAACCACAGAAGATTGGCTAGATCCCTAATATTAATCTAGAATATACCTACTCAATCACGTCTGGTACCAACATTAAATACAACAAAACTAGTGATTATGGTAAAGAGTAGCGAATTACTCCATATTACTTTACATATTACAACATTATCCCATATTATTCTATGATGGAGGAACTTGTTCTTCCCAAAATTAAGTTGCAATTAGGTGGAAGAAATAATATATATATAAAAAACTATGATGTTCGTAAAAAAGTCTTGCCTTGGCTAATTAGTTCACGTGCTAAAATAAATCCGATTTGCATTTAATGACTTAAGGACAAAAGAAAAATATTCATTGTGAGGAAAAAAGTAGCATGAAAAATGAATGAATAGTTAAAAGCATTGATAGGGAAATAGTCATGAACATATTTCTTTTCCATACAAATGGAAAATTCTACTGGTGGATATAGTCTTAATAATTATGATGATGATGCAATTTTCACTTCATTAGAAGTTACTGGAAATGTTCTCCAAGAGAGTTCTGATAATTTAAACAACCTCTTTTGAGAGGAAATAGTTTAACATTATGTTTTAACTACCTCATTGTATAAAGAGGAAGAATATGTGTTTCTGGAAAGCTGACTTTTGAAATGGGAAAGAAGAAATTTCAAAGAATTTCATTGTTAAATATTACCCTTATCTGATGTAATTTTATTATGATAATAAAGTCATATCTAATTCAAGTTAAATAAACATTAATATCATGGTTCGGTTATGACTGTTTTATAGAAATAAAAATTCATCATACAGAAGATGAATTGTGATACTATCTTAAGTGGAAAATAGAAAAGCTAGTAAAAATAGGAATACGTTTGTTCAAGAAGCACCACATCTTTTAATATGCATCATGTTTAAATATTATTTTATCATTTTCAAATCATTATCACAGGTACCACCTTGTTTTGAAATTTATAATATCCATGTGAGAACAGGGTATTTATTGAGAATCTACCCTGTGCCAAGTACTGGTAAGCTCTGAGAATATAATGTTGGGCCAATAGGGAGAGTCACTGACCTTTTAGAATTTATAGTGTCCTGGGAAAGAAGGGCCAATAAATTTGATATTAGGAGGAAGTATGATATATTAGAGGAACTTAAAGTGCCAATAGATTTGATATAGGAGGAAGTATGTCTAATATGTCTATTAGAGGAACTTAAAGTTAGCTAGTGTGCTGAAAGCACAGAATGCTAACAGGAGTCTGAGGCTGAAGAGAGAGATAAGCAGTGCACTGGTAAACTGGTTCTTCCAGGATTCTGCTTTGTAACATTTGCCAATTTCTCCTACCGCATCCAACTTTGAACTACCAACCATTCAAAAATTGGTTTGCAAAATTCTGGAAAACTTAACCATCTGTATGCCATTGTCAGCCAGTATGAGCCTGGTCCAACACACTCCTTTTCTCACACAAGGGCCAGATCATCCAGAGCCTTATAGGCTGTGATAAGGAGTTTTTATCTTAAGGAAAAATAGAAAGCCAAATAGCTTTGACTATAGTATGAAGAAAAGATTGTAGAAAAATATGATAGCATGTAATGAAATAATTACTGTTGCAGGGTCCCGTGAAAGATGATGATGGCTTGGACAAGGGTGATGGCAAGGAGAAAGAGAAGTAGAAAAACTCAAGAAATATTTTCTTTTTAAGATTTTATTTATTTATTTGACAGAGAGAGAGATCACAAGTAGGCAGAGAGGCAGGCAGAGAGAGAGGGGGCGGCAGGCTCTCAGCCGAGCAGAGAGCCCGATGCGGGGCTCCATTCCAGGACCCTGAGATCATGACTTGGGCCGAAGGCAGAGGCTTTAACCCACTGAGCCACACAGGTGCCCCTCAAGAAATATTTTGATGGGAAAATCAATAGGACTTAGTGATGGACCAGGGCATAAGGAAGAGAATGGTCTGCAGTACAACTTAGAGTTTTCTGGCTTGCAAAGCTGAATGGGTAGGTGGGTAGTGGTATTAAGACAGAAAACCCTGGGGGAAAACCAGTTTTGGCGGGAAAAGATCATGCGATTAGTTTTGTGCTTGGAGATTGTAAGTCATCTTTCAGATCTCCAAGTAAAATTTTGAGTGGGCAGTGAGATATGTAGATTTGGAGATTAGAGGAGGTCTGGGATAAAGATAACCCTTTGGGAGTCAAGGGTTCAATTAGATGATCATTGACACCATGAGCTTACATCATTGTCTAGGAAGAAAATATGGAGTGAGAAAAATGAGGACACTTAGGAGTAAGCCTTGAGGACTACAGCATTTAAGGGGCAGGCAGAAGAGACTGAGCCAGGAAGGGAACACCATGGCCAGAGAAGTAGGAGGAAAGCCAGGAGAGCAGGGTCACAGAAGCCAAGGGCAATAGTGCTTCAGGATAGACAGAGAGGGCAATATTGCTGACTGACTATTCAGAGAGTAACTTTTCCAAGCTCACCCTGGGGATGGAGAGCCAAGCATTCTTAACTTCATGTTAGTTAGGAACAGAATCTCAATCTATTCAGATCAAACAGAAAAAAAGATTATTATAAGGATACTTCGATTTCATTAAGAAATGAAGAAAAGATCTGGGATTGATGGGAATCAGAACTAAGAGATAATTTTTATTATTCATCATTTTGATTATCATATTGTATTTAATGTGTGATTAACATTATAAGTTTACCATGGGTCAGACCCTGCCCAGTACTTCATAGACATCTTTCTTTTGATTCTAATGACAACTCTATGAGAATGATGCTACTATTAACTCCATTTTATGGATGGGAAAATTGAGATTTAAAGAGGTTAAGTAACTTCTGCAAGTTTACATTAGTTGATAGGGAGTGAGGGCTCAACTTAGTTCTGATTCTGAAACTCACGCTCCTGAACATTATACAAGGTAGTGTTAATCGAGGTAGCTACTCCCTCCAATTCCTCTCTTTCCGAGTCCCACAGTCACTTCTGTTTCCCTCTGTGAGAATGCTCTGCTTCTTTTCATGGCTGGCTCCCTCAGTTTCAGCTTGCACATGGCCCAACATAGTCTTAGCCTCTACTTTTTATGAGCTCAGTCTCTTCACAATTCCAGGTTCCACAAAAGAATCCAATCAGACAAGCTCACCTAAGACATATAGAGAAGTCAGGTGCCCCTTCATGATCCAAACAGCTGTGTGGCCAGGGATTGAGGTCACAAAGACAGGAGGGATTTGGGGCAGGGACTTTTAGTTTAAAGGGAGCTATGCAGAAATAGGATTTCTGTCTGGGATACACTCTCCGTTCTGCTTTTTGTATCTTACCTTTCTCTTGGGTCTCTTTCCTAAACATAAAAGCATGTTCCTCTCAGTACTAATTGAACACTTCTGATGATGGTAAATGACAGAAACTCAACTAGCATTCACTGAACCAGAAAAGAAATTTTATTATAAGGATCCTAATGATCTCATATACCTCAAGAGAAAGAATGTTGCTGGATGTCAGGAACAATCAGAAGCAAGGATCTAAATGTTGCTAGGACTCTGATCTTTTCTTTTTTTCTATCATTTTTGTACCTTTATATTCCTTTTAATCTTAGCTTCATTTGTCTTTCTTATTACAGGTTGCTTTTCAACATATGATAAAAAAAACAAGGTGTGGACTTATTTTTACAGCTTATAGTTTCAATCAATGGAATGAAATTGACTCAATATTTCCTCTGATATGAAATCTAAAAATCCCATGGTAGAGATACTTCAGTTCATTTGAGTAACTTAGTCATTCCTCATTTGTTCCAAACTGGTTCATGAAGTAGGGTTCTTTGGATCAATTTTGATTAGATTTACCCTCTACCAATTAACTTGGACAAGAAATAGGTCATATAAGAATATAAGATCTCAAAAAACCATAAAAACTGGGAGGAGGTGGGAAGAGGAATCAGCTTCTAGAAGAAGAGGATCACTCCACTGTCCTCTTTCTCATGACTGGCTTCCTGCCCTTCAGACTGCATAGAATGAACTCCATTCTCAAGAGTGTTGAGCTAACTATGGTCTTAACCTCTTATCTTTCTTTTCACAGGTCAGCTTGTTGGAAGCCGAATCTATATTCCTCTTCATTTTCCTTATCATAATGTCAGGCTTCTATCTACTGTAATTTGACTCACATTTTCACGAGGTAAGAAATTACTTTTGCCAAGGTTGTCACCGACTAATAACAGTAAACACTTTCAGTCCTTATCTTATAAGAACTCTCTTCAGTTTATGTCATTTTCACCAATTCCTATGTGGCAGAGACTTCCAGTTGCTTCCCTGGATCCATTTCCCCCTTCTTCCTTAGTAAATAAAATAGAGAACCATTTTTTTTTTTTTTTTTTTTTTTTTAGAGAACCATTTTTAGCTGGACTCATGGTTGCCCAGAATATGATGTGCCTTTTCCAGTCTCCTTTGAAATCAGATGTGGCCACGTGGCTAAATTCTGCCAATGGATTGGAAGTAGAAGTGTTGTACAAAATGTAGAGTAACTATCTTAAAAGGGAGTGGTGCTCCCTTCTTCACTATTACCTCCTTCACACTGGGCTGAATCTTGGACCACCAACTTAGACTAGTAAGATGCTGAGTATAATAGAGAAAGAATTGGATGATAACGGAGGCCCTGCGCTAGCACCCGCTGCCTAACTCCACCTATGTGAGAAAGAACTGTAAACTGCAGCTAAGTCTAATCCTAACCAATACATACTTTCTTGATACTCCTCTCCTTTCCCTCTGCTTACTTTCTCTGATTTCTCTTCCTTACTGGTCTTATTATTATTATTCTTAAATTCCAGCTCTGGCGTTTCCTTGATCTACCCCTTAATTGTCTCCAGGGTTCCATCGTGAGGCCTATGCTTATTCTTAATATTCTACAAGTGAAACCTCATAAATATCCACACTTTAATAGCTAAGTTGTATTTTTGACTCAGAAATACAATTTTCTAGTCTTTCTATCTTCTCTTGACTGCTGATCTAGCACTTGACCTCTGAACACTTTGACCTTCTGAACATTTTCTTCATTAATTCCACATCTCCTTTGGTGACCCCACTCTCTAGACTATTGCCTGGGAATGAAGACTGAATTTCCCTGGACCTTCCTTTTCTGCTCTACTGTGGTGATCTTCAAGCTGGTATTCTTCTCTTACTCAGACTCTCCTCCACCTTACTGCCAAAGTAGCTTTCCTAAAACCAACCTTGATCATGTCAATTCACCAAATCATAAATCATTTAGACTCTCCATTATCTAAGGCATTTAATCCACTCACCATAATGTTTCATAATAGAAACTTCAGGGACTTGCCTTTCTCTTCAGACTTATTTTCGGCAACTTCTCCTTCAGATTCTGAAACTCCAACAATACCAAACTATTCACAGACCCCAAATGAGCCATGCCATCCTTTTCTTCTATCCTTTGTAGGTGCTGCGTGTTTTAAAAATGTGCTTTTTCTAGAGGACATGCCTCTCTTCCCCTGTTACATAACAAATTCCCGTTGATCCTTTAAGACCCAACTCGGATGGTTTTTCCTCTAGGAAGCTTTCACAGACATCTTCAAGTGTATGTAGATTGACTTTCCTCCAAGACTTCTAGCAACTCCCTAAATATGCATAAGCCTGAATGTATTTCTTATGATGCAAGTTATATTACTTACACATATACATCTTGCTCTGGAGTACAAGCTTATCTTTCTGTGCTTGGGAATTTTGTCTTCTCCCTGGCATACTGTATGTACTTACTAAAGAGTTGAAATTATTTATTAATTTTAAAGATAAAAATATAGGAAAACCAATGTTCTGTGATGACTACATGAATCTAGAGCTTGATTATAAGCTCACCATCAAAGTAGGGTTGCTGCTCTGTGCACAGTGATTCTCCAAGTAGTCCTGACTGTACTGTCTTTGCTTTCATTCTTCCCCTTATTGTAGGCATTGGCTGTGCTGTTAATCCAAAGCTAGAGATGCTAAATCTAGTTGAGCCCAGAGGATATTCCCTCCCCAGACATTTGAAAATAAATTAAGATGTGTAAAAACTGAAGGTTCTAGAGCTGAGTCATCTGATATGAGTGTCCTGGAGACTGGGTTCAGGAACTACCAATCCCCATGATTTTCCTGCATCTGCTTGGATTTCTGTCCTCTTCAAGGTTGATGAATCCTGCCCTTCCTTTGATTTTGAGGGCAACCCTTTTAACACACTCTCGTGTTTCATTTGAATTAGCCAGTCAGTTTCTTTTGCTTGCAAACAAAAGAATCTCAACCAGAGTACCCACTAGGAAAGTACTGAAGGATTGTGAACACTGTTGGCAGAGTCTCTGTTCTGTGGGTTAATGATTAGATTCTCCTAAATCCACACAGTGAAGCTCTTTGAGCATACAGAGTTGATAGCTCCTGAAGGGATTAAGTTGAGTAGAAGCAAAAGCAGGCAAATACACAATAATCTTTTCTACAAACCATATCAACTCAACTTAAATCTTTTTTTTTTTTCTTTTCAGGTGTCCTATTTTCATGTTTTTTTATAAAAGGAATGTATTTTTTTCCCCTTTAAGAAACTGAATTTCCACTTCAAATTTAAAATGCCATGTCAAGTTAGTAAAGGATTTTGGCTTAAATTGTTCCTAGAGATTAGGTCTACTTTCCCTCAATGCCAATTAAAATGACACGGTCTGACATAATGTAGTATCTGACGTTTCCATAGCAGCTTGCACTAAGCAGCTTTCCTTGCTAATTAGCCCGACAGCACCCTGTGAAATACCTTCTACCCAAAGATGATATGGCCCCTTTGTAAACATAACCTCATATGACAGGAAACCAGAAAAGCAAAATTTATCCAGATGAAACAGAAAGGGGAAATGCGTTCAGCCAAAGTGTTAAATCCAAGCTGAGAATTGGCAGAACCCTGGGAAGAAAATATCCTCTCCTGTTTTGTTATCACACACTCAGCGGAATACTTAATAATCAGAAGGAATTAAAGGCTCGGTTTTGTAATGCCGTTTGGCAATTGGCATCTCCACTACCCACAAGTCTTTACGTACCAACACAGACATTATTTAATACTGATTTAGAGGGCATATCAGTCTGCTGATTCAGCCCCACCACTTCCTGTCAACAGTAATGTTAATATAAAAACTCGTCACGTACCCAGCAGTTATTTAACAAAGTAATCTCAGGTCTCAGGAAATAGAAAATAATCCATCAAGCCAAAGGGTTTACTGAAAATTCAAAGCTGCAGCACAGGGCCAGGTATTACAGTTTACGCTGAACTCTATTTACTCGTCTTTTAGACCTAATTTGAGTCGGTATAAAAGTTTAGTTTTATTGCTTCCAGTTAGGTGAGCAGCAAATCAGGTTCAATAGAAAGAAACTAGAGAAAATGATTAAAAAAAACATAATTTCTATTACACCGACAGTGAGAGGAGGGAAAGGGAAGTTATAGAAAAAGCGATCCCCGAACTATAAAACATGTATTTGTCTGGAGTTATTTCAGAGAAGGGCCCGGGTGCCTGGCTGGCTCTGTTCGTAGACCATGTGACTCTTAATCTCAGGGTCCAGAGTTCAAGCCCCATGTTGGTATGGAGCCCGCTTAAAAAAAAAAACAATAAAGAAGGGCAAATGGGCTTATTCAGATTAGCAGCACCTGAGGCGACACTGTTATTATTATTTTGCCTTTTTTATGACTTTTTATATTCTGAAAATTATAATGAAAGATTTTTACTTTCTAACAGTAGTTTTTTAGAAGGGAAGTATACATTTAATTCTTGAACACAAGTAAATACGATGCGCTGAAAATAAAACACACATGTATGTCTCAAAGGGAGGGCTGTGGAGAGGGTGCTTGCGTTTGGGTGGGCTCGGGTGTGGGGACTTGCCTGCAAGTGTCGGGCGGGAGGCTCAGGGCACAGCGAGATTTACTTATGTAGTGGGGCACGTTCAGGGTGCTGATGGCTCTGTGGACGCCTTCGCTCCTGGTGCAGGGAGGTGCCCCATGTCCCTAAGGACTAGGCAGGGGCAGGACTCGACCTGTCCAGGTTCCCTGGGACCTCTCTTCAACTCAGTCTTTGTGGCTCCACAGATATTTTCTAAAAAGGCAAATCATAAAAATATAAATTATGAAAACAAACCAAAAAATGGAGGTAGAGGTAGTGGAAGAAAGTATCTTGAGCCATCAAGAAGGGTTTATAGCCAGCGTGGCAGCTTCTATTTGAGAAGGTAGGGATCTATTTGTCTAACTTTCTAGAATTGGTCATAGGACTGAGTTGAGGAATGGGGAGGGGAGGAAACTGAAAAAGAAAGGAGGAGCCATGAGTCTGCAGAAACAAAATAGGAAACTTGACTAAGGGCCTGGAGGGCAGCAGCAGGGAGTGGGAAAGGAGAGCCAGGCAGAGTAACTGGAGCTGCAAGGCAAGCCCAGGACCTGCTCTAGGAGTTTGGGCGGGGAGGCCTTGGGTTGGAAGCCGAAGAAAGTACTGTATACAAAGGGACTATCCAGGGTTGTGCAGGCTGGGGGAGGCAATGGTCCTCATTTATTTTAATTAATTAATCTTTAGCCAGCTGTAATCTGAGAATAAAGTAGAATTACTTCAGTCATATGTCTATATCAGTAGCAAATGTTTGACTTTATTTAAAAAGCTTGTATGATTTATTTTAAGCAAATATTGTCTTGCGAAACAAAGAGATGGTTTTCACTTTCCAGGTGCTTTCAGTCGAGTGACTGGGATAGGCACATGCACAAGTCAGGCTCATGCGAGTCTGTCCAAAGGAATATGAATAGAACAATTATTGAGCTCCTATTTTGTGCCTGACTGTGTACTAAGCATTTAAATAAATTATTATATTTTAAAGATTTTATTTATTTATTTGACACAGAGAGAGAGATCACAAGTAGGCAGAGAGGCAGTCAGAGAGAGAGGGGGAAGCAGGCTCCCCATTGAACAGAGAGCCCGATTTGGGGCTCCATCCCAGGACCCTGAGATCATGATCTGAGCCGAAGGCAGAGGCTTTAATCCACTGAGCCACCCAAGTGCCCCAATAAATTATTTTATCTAAATCTTATAGCAATCATAAGAAGTAGATATAATTATTTCACTTTCACAGATGGGGAAACTGAATCTTAGAAGTTCAGTTAACTTGCCTGGGGCCACAATGTTCTGGAAATTAGGGAAGATAGATTCAAATTCCTCTGACTCATACTCATTCCTCAAGCCTTTTTTGCTCTAACCAATTAATTTCTTAGAGTCAAATTGTGTTTGTGTGAACACTGACAAGATTTGAAATATTTATTTTTGAGGGCTTCATCTACTGAGTTCTGCCTAGCAGAGTAACGGCAATCTGTTTTGGAACATGGATCATTATCCTGAAGGGTGACTGTGGAAAATGAAGCTTACCTCTGAAACCATTTTACACTTGGATTTTTTTAACTCCCCACTCTCACATACTGTCAAGGCAAATAATAGCGTTTGAGGTAGCCTTGTCTCAGAATATTTCTCCATGACTGTGAAGTAGGTTCTGGAGAAAGGACTTAATGACAGGAGGTTAGAAAAACAGCAAAATAATGACCAGGATGTTCAAATATCTTTGATTACTTTCCTGCACCTAGGTCTACGCTTCACATCTTCCTAAGTTGAAGTAAATTAAAGTATTAATCCTATTGAACTGGTTAACTTGAAGAAAGTTAACTTGAAGAAGCTCTCTTCTTTTGGAATGATGTAACTGAGAAACATTTAGCAGATTAGATATATTATTTAAGTGTCTAGGAAGAGCAGATGTCATTGAGGAAACATAATGTCAGTCTAGAGTGAGTGCATTTTTAGCATTTTTCATCTTGAAAAAGAATCGTAGAATGACACAGGTTTCATAAGACTCCATGCATTTATATGGCTTTTAGTCTGAGTTTGGGCATGGTTTACTTAATCTTAACATACACCTGAAGGACTCTATCGTGGAATAGCTCTTCTGCTCTCCCCAAGGGTTCCACATTTAAGTAAAGAAAATTGTTTTGCACAGATGTCTAAATGCTGTCTAGTATCAGGAGACCATACTAAGAGTAGGTATTAAATGTGAAATCTCCAGAACAATTATTTCAGAATATCTCTGATATTCCTCTAGTTGAAAGTAGAGTAGTCTCTCTGAGTGCCTTTCTGTTCTTGATAGGATGAATGGGGTGTGGCTAGGTGCCTGGTAGACACGCAGACATTGGTTTCAGTAATGTTGGGGACTTTGCAATTAACTTTAAATGTCATTTGCAGTTGTTGGAAATAATTTGTCTCTCTCCTTTTCTAAATATCATTTACCTTTTACCCTCTTAATATACTGATTTTCTTTTTTTTAAATTTTATATATTTATTCGAGAGAAAGAGAGAGAGAGAACACAAGTGGCAGGGGAGGCACAGAGGGAGAGGGAGAAGCAGGCTCCCTGCTGAGCAAGGAGCCAGACATGAGTGTGGGGGGCTCCATGCCAGGACCTTGGGCTCTTGACCTGAGCCCGACGCTTAACTGACTGAGCCACCCAGGAGCCCCATATATTGATTAATTTTCATCACCGAAATGGAATATTCTGTACTTCTGCTTTTATCTACATGTTTTGAACCCTTTTGGAGGAGAGAGATAATATAATTAGTTGAATAAACAGTGCAATGCAGAGTAAATCTCACTTGATAATTCGGTCTAATTTTTTTTCTTTCAATACACTTCAAAATAGGGGAACTAACCAGTTCTTTATATATTCTTAGACTCCAATAAATTTCAAAGTAGATGTTAGGTGTTTAAGCAGGCAGGCAGATTGGATTGAGAATCATTACCCAGGTTTATCTTGGTGTTCAGGGAACACCATGAAGCAATTTTAGTGAATTTCCCTGTCCTTTGGGTTTGTCCTTTGTAAACACCTGTGTTTGTAGACCACGGGAAGTAGGCTCCATTTAGTTAAGTAGCTCTTGGCCAAAGTCTATTTCTGTGATCAAATTGGCTTGGCTTCTGACTGTGAGTGCTTATGCCAGATGTGAGTGCAGGCAAGAATGGCAATCTGGCTGCTCCACTCGCTCAGCAAGTGCTCTGCTCGATACAGATCCCACGTCACTGTTTCCTCTTTTTGCTGCAAGGGTCAGATGTGGGTACTGATGCAATACTTCCTCACATACGGGTTTATTCGTTTAACATATATGCATGGTATGCCTATTATGGGCTGAGTATTGCAGTGCGCTCCACGTGCCTCAGTGCCCCAGCCAGCAGGGTCTCTACCTTTCAGCGTGTTTCTGTATTTTTACTGAGTGAGACTGTGGCATTCTTCCAGTCTAATTGTTTTGCTCTTCTGTCTTCCTGGTGCTGAAAATACCTGGGCCCAAAGGAAATTTATGGGTCCCCTAGCCTAGTTGTTTTAGTCCTTCCTTCTGTTAAATTTATTAAACAAGGAGGCTGTTAGACTGAGGTGGTTCTAATACCTATGTAAGCAGACTCAAACCTAGTCCCGTAAATGACTCAAGGTTAAGAAACCAAAACCTAAGGACAGTTCACAAATAGCCAACAGGCTTTTTAAAGAAGGCAAATGCTTAAGCTATAGCCAATTGAATGATTTCCTTGCTTTTCTTCAGCATTTTCTCTATGTCTTTCTCCTCATTCCTGTCACTGGAGCACTTCTAACTAGTTCCTGTGTGGAGCTGCCCAATTGGAATCAATTTTTGTTCAAATAAACTCTTAAAATTTGTAATATGCTTCAGTTTATCCTTTAGCACTTCTATGATTTGATTTATAGAATTTTATAGGTGGAAGAATTTGCTCATTTATTAAAGATATATTAAACGCAGCCATATGCCAGTCTCAGATACAAAGTACACAGCAGTAATCAAAAAGATAAGTTCCCTAGTCTCATAGAGCATAGTTGGATGGGGAAGACCAACATTACAAAACAAACAAATAAATACATTTATGGTTAGAAATTGTGGTAGGAATTGTGAGGTGAAAAAAAAGAGGGGGAGGTAAGAATTATGAGGTGAGGAGATGAATGTGAGGTATCTCCTTAATATTGGAGGACCTCTTTGAGGAAGTGAATATGCATTATTATTGTATAATGGTGGTTTGCACAATTCCAAAGTTATGAAAGGTGCCCACTGGAGTTGGGCAACATGGTGACATTAAAACCTGAAGGAAAGGGGCCGCACCATGTGAACATACAATGAAAAATTTCCCTGTAGAGAGAAGAACATGTATGTTAGCCCCAAAATGGGAAAAAGTTTGGGGTATTGGAAATCTGAAAGAAGGCCAGCGAGAGTGTAATAGTTGGACAGGGAGAAGCCAATAGAAGAGAATGGAAAAGCAACAAAGACATGACCAATCTGGGCCTAATAGGCCATAGTAAAATTTTGCTTTTATTTCAAAGATGATGGAAGAGTTTTAAATAAGCTAGTGATAAGATCTTAGGTTTTAAAAAGATCTCTCAGTTGTAGTGGGGATAATGACAGGATTAGAGGTTTATGGGCCCCGTCTACACAAAAATGAGATTGGATTTAAGTGGTGGATTAAAAAAATATTTTTGTTAGTAGAATTGGGAGCATTTATTATTAATGGGTTGTAAATGATGGGTGAGGAATTTATGATGTCATGATATAACTTAATTATTAACATTTTAAATTTAAAATCTTAATAAATCAATGCTTTGATAACTAGCATTCCAAATAATTTTATGTATTTGGCACTCAGCATTGAACAATGGCAAAATTATTTCCAACTGGAAGTCTTAAATTACACTGAGTGTGTTATGGCCTGGTACATATTAAATGATTAAATAATGCTCAGTACATGCTCAGGTACATATTAAATGATTAATTAAAGTAGTAGTGTTTCTACTACTCTAATAATTTATAAAAGTGAATGCTCAGGTACATGTTAAATGACTACAAAAAGTAGGTAGTGTTCTACTACTCTAATAATTTATAAAAGTAAATTAATATATTTTTAATAATTCTTTCTGATTTTTCAAGTATTAATAGAATAAATATTACCATTGTGAAAGTTTACATGAAATGTTTTGACAGATCAATCACTGCAAAATCCAGAATAGGTTTGTTGCTATTGGACAAGAAGGATAATTTCTGTGACCCTGAGCTGCTGCTGGTCACTTGTGACAGTCCATGAGGAAGATAAAAGGACAATTCTTAATGAAATCTTTGACACTCTTGGTTCAGTTCCATGAGCAATTCAAATTCCCAATGACACGAGACAATACATTTCCTTTTTGGAATTCAAGCTGGTTTGATAGAATTTCTATCATTTTTTAAAGCTTATTTATATTTTTTAGTAATCTCTCCACCCAACGTGGGGCTCAGACTCACAACCCCGAGATCAAGAGTCACATGCTCTTCGAACTGAGCCAGCCGGGCACACCGGATTTCTGTTATTTTTCACAAAATGCATTTGGATCAAACAAGAACCTTAGTCTTAAAGTGGAGGCTATAATTTAAGGAGAAAACAAAAAATGAAGCCACCATTAAGAAAGCAGAATACACACACACAAACACACACACAAAATGTGGGAGTCAGGACACTTTAAATCTAGTTTTGATTCGTCTACTCTTAGCCCTTCTGACTGTAGTTCGATTATTTGGAAAACTAGTGTCCATTCTGTTTCTGAAATTCTATTTCTTGGTACCGATTTTAGTATTTCAGTATCCAGCTTAAATCATCTATCTTATTTCTTGGTCTTTTTAGGATAGATACACCAATGAGGAAATAAAAGTGTGTTCCTTAGATGGCTACATTGAATAAGGAAACAAAAGAATATTCACCCTAATGTACTAAAGTGGTCAGATTAGAATATAACCATTAAAGTAGAGAAATTTACTGTAAAAAATTAGTGGATCATACATATATGTCAATTTTTTATGGAGATGTGTTGATATATAGTTTGAATTTGTGCTGTAAGACAAAGACTCAGCTGCAGAGAATGTGGAGAATGCTAATCTCTCGGGAACATACAAATCAAATTGTGCTGACCAGGGGTTCTCAGGTCCATAAAGAGTATCATAAAAATATAAAAATGGGCTCTGCTAGTCTCGCTTCTATCTCTTTGGAGGAACCGTAGGTTACTCATCTGTTATCTTACTTGGTTTCTTTCCATATCACTGTGTACACATAAAATGAAAGCATTTGTTTGGCATCTGGGGCAAGCAGCAAAGACTGCTGCAGATCAGAGGACACTGGAGACCATGGGCGCCCCAAGGCTACTGGAATCACCATCTCTTCCCCATCATTCATGTGAGGCATAGCTGTGTGCTTTGACATCCTGGCTGAGAAACTCTGGTTTAAAAAATATATGTGACTTATATGTCCCCATTGTTATTACTTTTCTTAATGAACATTCAAAAACCTTTTTCCTTAAATTCTTGCTTTAGGCTTACATCAAGTGTAGTATCAGAGGTCCCTAAAACGCTTTAACAGGGATGTTAGCACTTCCCAATCTGGAAAAGAAAGACCCTCAGTTGGCATCGGCTTTAGACAATGAGCAGACTCTTCTGTAATGTCTACTTAATGAAAAGGAAGCTTTTCCTTTACATCCGCAACCACATTCATAGAAAGCCAGAGGCGGGGGGTCACTTTCTATTAACCACTTGCTGATTTTGAGATAAGCCTTCATAAACTGTGCGTAAAGCACTTAAATAGCTATTAGGGTAGGTCCTTTGGATGCTCAACAAAAGATGTCGTACTGCCTTACCTTGGTCTCCAAGAGGTTAAACCCTGTTGTTTCCATAGTGCCTGTGAGTTACATTTGAAATCAGCATTTATTTTCATGTTCTGAGCCTATTCTTTCCTAATTAATTTAGTGCTTATAATGGTTATATCCTACTGGGAAAATATGTAGGGAAAACCTAAAAGGACTAAGGGAGAAAAAGATTAAAGCATTTATTTGAGTATAAAAGAATATGTTCCTCATTCAACATTCACGACATTTACTTTTACTTATTTTTCCTGGGGTAAGTTATCTTTCAAAGGATTCTATTCTCATGGCTTCAACAGAGAGCTGATTTTGAAAGAAGTCATTTTCTCTGAATTGAGTGCTGACCTTTGCTTTATTTTTAAAGAGGCATCCCTTCTCTCCTTGCGGCTGCCCTCCCATATTTTACAATTACTCCTATCTTAAGTCGATTTATGCTTTCTATGTGGCTCAGGAGGGGGTTAGCCTATGCCCAACTGTTCTGGATTTACATATGACTTGTCTTTCCAAAGTCTTGCCCGAAAATGGCCTCATCAATGCAGGATAGCACAGGCTACTTCCTGAGCATCAAGATATACATTTCCTTCTAGGAAATGCACTGATTTAAATTTCCACCTGCTCTTCCTGGATTTATAGTATTTACCAAGGAGGTTATGCATCTGTCCTGCCCACTCCTTACTATTCCATATGATTTACTTTTACTTGGCTTTAAGCAATAAAAGGTGACTAAGAAGATAGAAATGATTCATTTCTAGGTGCCATGAGGAAATGTGAGAGCACAATTTTCTTCTATTTCACCTAAGATGAAGGCTTAAAAGTAATTTTTCCCATTTGATCATTCAATTCTGAAGATAAGCTTCAGGAAATATCAGCTGGTCAGAATTTATTTTTTAAGACTTTTTTAGAGCAGTTTTAGGTTTGCAATAAAATTGAGAAAGAGGTACAAAGATTTCCAACTTACCCCCCTGCTCCCACTCATGCATAGATGGCCTCCCCTGTTATGAACATTGTTCACCAGAGTGGTACATTTTTTTTTCCTTTTTAACCAAGGGTGAACCTATACTAACACATCATAATCCCCCAATGTTCATAGTTCACCTTAAAATTCATTGTTGTTGTTGTATATGACAGGCTTGTGGACAAAAGTATAATGGCATATATCCATTACTATAATATCATACAGAGTATTTCCACTGCCCTGAAAATCCTGTTTTGCCTATTCATCTCCTCCCCCAATCCCCTCCACCTCTGGTAATCACTAATTTTTTATTGTCTCTATAGTTTTGTTTTTTTTCAAAATGTCATATAGGAGAAATCAGATAATATATAGCCTTTTCAGATTGTCTTATTTCACTTAGCAATATGCATTTAAGGTTTCTCTGTCTTTTCATGGCTGGATAGCTCTTTTCCCTTTAGTGCTGGGTAATATTCCATTGTCTGGATATACTCCTGTTTATCCATTTGTCTACTAAAGGGCATTTGGTTGCTTCCAAGTTTTGGCAATTATGAATTAAGCTGCTATAAAGATTTACGTGCAGGTTTTTGTGTGGACCTAAGTTTCAACTCCTTCCTACCAGCAATGAATAAGAGTTCCTGTTGCTCCCTATCCTTGCCAGCTTTGGGAGTTGCCCATGTTCTGGACTTTGGCCATTCTAATAGGTGTGTAATAGTACCTTATTGTTGTTTTAATTTGTATTTCCCTGATGACCTATGACGTGGAACATTTTCTCTTATGTTTCTTTGCCACCTGTATGTCTTCACTGTGGAGGTGTCTGTTAAGATCTTTGGCTCGGGGCGCCTGGGTGGCTCAGTTGGTTAAGCACCTGATTTCAGCTCAGGTCATGATCTCAGAGTCCTGAGATTGAGCCCATGTCAGGCTCCCCACTCAATGAGGAGTCTGCTTCTCTCTCTCCCTCTGCCCCTCCCCATGCCTGTGCTCTCTTTCTCTCTCAAATAAATTAAAAAAAAAATCTTTAAAAAAAGTTCTTTGGCTCATTTGTTGATCAGGTTGTTTGCTTTCTTATTCTTGAGTTTTAAGAGTTTTCTTAAAATATATTTTGGATAGCATTATTTTATCAGATGTGTCTTTTGAAAATATTTTCTCCTAGTCTATAGCTTGTCTTATAATTCTCTTGATAGTGTCTTTTGCACAGCAGAAAATTTTAACAAAGTTTAGCTTATCAGTTATTTCTTTCCTGGATTGTGTCTTTGGTGTTATATCAAAAAAGGCATCACCATACCCAAGATCATATAGATTTTCTCCTATGTTATCTTCTAGGAGCTTTATAGTTTCATGTTTTATATTTAGGTCAGTATATAGGTCCTATATTTAAATCATAATCTATTTGAGTTATTTTTGTGAAGGGTATAAGGTCTGTGTCTAGTGCCTTTTTTTTTCTTTTTTTGCATATGGATGCCCAGTTTTTCCAGCACCATTTGTTGAAAGGACAATCTTTGGTCTATTGTATTGTTTTTGCTTCTTTGTCCACGACCAGTTAACTATATTTATAGATCAGCATTTATTTTTAACCAATCCACAAAATTTTCACCTACTCTTTTTGCAAAAAATAGTAACATTGGTTAAGGCATTGGATGGACATGAACATCAATCATTTCAGAAAGGAAAGTTGGATGTTTTGGATCATAATTTCAATTTAGTATGACAGCAAACTGATTGTGACCTCTGCCTTCCATTGTCTCCATGACTGGATAGCAGTCTCCATTGACATGACTGGCCTTGCTGGCCAGGTGAGGAAACCTTTCTACCAAAGCATGTGCCTCCATCCTGAAAATGCTTGCTCAGCTAAACAGGATGCCCTTCCAAACGATGGAGGGGTATATAAGTACTTATATTTTATTTCTTAAATTAAATCCTTTCTCATCCATTACTTTCTAACCTGTTGTTTTCTTTTATTCCTTGGCCTATGCAATGGAGGTTTTTTAACCTGGAGTCTGTGGACCTCTAGGTTGCACATGAATGGATTTTAGAGGATCAACGGTCTTTTCAAAAACTGCTTTGGGGAATGTGCAGATGTTTATTATCCTCAGGGAAAGTGTTCACAGTGCTCATCAGATTCTTAAAGGGTCCTGTGAACCCAAATGATTAAAGCCAAACCACTCATGTTAAATTCTATGGCTCAGATAATTCTGATATTTCACAGAATTATACCTAACACAGGGGCAATTAAACTGTGAAATATTAATTCCCTATAACATGATTTATCATTATGTATTTGCATGTGTGCATATTGTGTAACTTTCCTCTGATCTTTCTACTGAAAAGCCTTTGAGGCTTTGAAAGTTTGGTTCAATATAAATCACTGTCATCACACCACCAAGATGAATCCTTGTGCACACCACATGATTTGGACACTGAGAGCTGAGAATCATCATCATCTACTCTTCTATGCCTCCATAAATCTTAAGAAAAATATCACTGAATTAAAAAATCTAATCATAAAGATCATTAAAATCTTAGCTATACATTTCCTTTTCATTTCCACTTCTATGTGGAATCTAAAAAAAGGAAAAAATTTAACTCCTAGAAACAGCAAGTAGAAAAGTGGTTGCCAGAGGCTGGGGAATGGGGAGATATGGGAGATATGGAGGGATTAGTAAAAGAGGACAAACTTTCGGTTATAAGATGAATAAGGTTTGAGGATCTAACTTTAGAACATGGTAACTATAGTTGATAACACTATCGTATAACTGAAATTTGCCAAGAGAGTGGAATTTAAATGTTCTCATGGCAGGGGCGGGGGGCATGGGGAGACAACTATGTGAAGTGATAGATGTATAACTAACTTGATGGGGGGAATCCTTTCTCTCTCTATATATCTATATATCAAATCATCACATTGTATACTTTAAGTATCTTACAATTTTGGGGTGCCTGAGTGGCTCAGTCACTTGAGCATCTGCCTCTTGGCTTCAGCTCAGGTCATGATCTCTTGTGTCATAAGATTGAGCCCTGCATTGGGCTCCATGCTCAGCGGGGAGTCTGCTTGAAGATTCTCTCCCTCTGCCCCCCCCCACCTGTGTGTACATGCACTCGCTCTCTCAAAAATAAAATAAAATAAAATAAAACCTTAAAAAGAAAAAATACAATATTTTCATCACATATGGTCGATGCTGGCCTCATACGACCCTGGATTTTTGTGGACCTAGGTAGGAAAAAGTAAAGCAGACAGTATTTGGGCCTGTGGAGAAGAAAGGGAAAGCAAGAATAAAACACTTTAATTAGACCTGATTGTTAATACAACCAAACAAAAATAGGAAAAGTACCATAGGGTTAATTAGAATTAATGTCTAAGGTCTGGTAAAGAGTGAGACATAAATGTGGAAAAAAATTTAAGGCTGCTGGGAAAAAGAAAAGAATCACTTCGTTTCTGTTGGTTTACTATGTTTCTAGTAGGTCTGCAACTTGTGAAGCTGCAGTGTGAATTATTTTTGTGTAACCCAGAGAATATAACACAATTTTTAATTTCCTTGGAACCTCTTCTTAATATTTAAGATGTTCTGCATTGGAGGCCCCACACTGGGTTATAAAATTGGAATGTAACTGTTAATTTTGGTTCGATGTCTTTGTGAAATGCATTCTGCTATCCACACAATATTTCTCATTTCTTGTTCCTTCAGCTTTGTGTATGCATAAAACACGCCATAGTGGAATTGCCTATTGAATGCCAGCACGTTCATTTGTACCTGAGGAAGGAAAAAAAAATAAAGACCATTATTTATTGGGAGCATACAACATTTATGAAATAATATTAAACTACAGACTGGCTTGTATTTGTATAGCGCTTATTTGTATTTAAATAGGCAATGTCCAAATTGGGCCAAATACAGGAAAATGGTAGCAATTCATCAAGTTCTAAAGGGAACTGCAGTGTCACTCTACAGGTAAAGATAGACAATAGTAGTTTAAAAAGTAAGTTTATAAAAAGTAAATAAAATAAAGTAGGTTTATAGAAGCACTAGACGAACTCCAAATCTTCACAGCACTGCTAGCACAAAGATTCCTGGGAAAATCTTGGTGTTTGTGTGTGTATGTATGTGCGGAACTTTGTAGTAATGTATATGGTTGGCTTCTAGCTAGTGGGCTTGTCTCATTTAGGTAAACTATTTTTCCTAGGCCACAACTTAGAAAATGTTAAAAAAGTTTGTAAGCTGCCTAACTCTTCTCCAGGGCAATGTCACAGGCCCCTGGAATTTGGAAGGAGTGACATAATGAGCTTGCTTAGGATGCTTGGCAGCAACTTGACATATGGTTGAATTATTGTTGTTGTTGTTGTTGTTGTTCTGCAGAAGGTAGATCAGTAAAAGACAATTAAAAAAAGTTGTGTAACTGACGTTAAGTCTGAAATGGAACAATTCTCTTATTCTTTTCCATTTTGAAAAAAGGATGAGAGGTACTGAGTCCCTCACACAGTTCTGAAAGCGTCTAGCTAAGTATTCAGGAAGTGGAAGTCCTTGCTTTCAGGAACAGACACTTATTTTTCCTGCCAAGGGCAGCTTTCTTAACAGCCTTCTTCGAAGCAGTTGTGCAAAAGTGTGAAATTTTAAAAACATCCCTAATATATGGGATAACTTGCATTGTTTTGACTTCTTTGCGTGACAGGCACTAGAGAGTTGTTGGGAAATGTCTGGAGTAGGACTTAGAGGAAGGGGCCTGAAATGCTTTCTGGAGCCAGTCCTACTCTAAAATTTGGATAAAATTTCAGGGTTTTCTGTCAATCAATTGAAAGGGAAGGCCCAGTGGTTTTAGAGAAATGAATAAAATACACTAGAAAAATTCTCCAGATTTGAGAGACCTTATCTGGTATCCCTATCTCCCTCAAAAAAACCCTTTGTTGAATAGTTCAATGGCCCAGGAATTGACTATAAATGGATTAAGTACTCTTCTGTTTTTCAGGGAAAGAAAATAGTCTAGACTCTCCAGATAGATTTCCATACAAATAATTCCTAAGTGTTATAATTGTGTTCCTAAATTATATTTTAACTGTAGACAAATCCTTCTTGAGGAAGGGATGGATTAGAGAGTGAGATGCACCTAACAGAGTGTACACCAGGAAGATAGTCAATATATGATCATGAGAATGTCCTATTTCTGATTGTCTAGTTAATTACGGAATAGCTACATTCTTTCTAGAGCTTCACTATGTGTACTGGATAAGACACACTGTGTTTCTGGATAGGAAACTCAATGGGAAGCCACCATATGTGAACCATTGGGCCTCCAAGGCAGAGATACTAATACCCATTTGGCTGTCAAATTGTGAATGTACTTAATCAGTTGAAATGATCAACTGAAAAAAAGAAGCCCCCGAAAAGAAAACCCAAGGTAAGAAAACATCCAAAACTGAGAGTAAGAGAAAAAGCATACATAAGCTAATAGCATTTCCATTTATATCATACCTCACGTTCATAAAACACATCCTCCAATGTCTTTCCTCCACTGCCATCACCCACAGCCTCAAACAAAGGCTTGTATACCTAAAAAACAGAGGCTATTTTTAAACAGATTCTCATCTTATAAATATATATGAAGGTATTTTCCTAGCAATATAGAAATGATGTCTATCTTCTAATCTACCCAGAAGGACTGAATGTTTTTTGTAGGATATTTGGCCTCCTAAAACAATATCAAAAAACCCAGATAAAAGAATATGGGAGGATTTCTAGCCTATTGGCTTATTCAGGTCTACAGGGCAAGAGGCAAGAGCAAGTCTACTCTCAATATACCTTATATGAGTTAATTTCTGCATTAGGTTCTTAGGGCTAGTTGGGCACATGATAGACAATAAATGAATGCTTATGGTTTAACCAGCATGGGTTCATGGGTTCTTTGAAATGACAGCTGACAAAATTCACATGGAATTTCAAGTATGGAAGGGGTGGAAACTGGGGAGAAGCTCAAAGTTTAATATTATGCTAAAAAGCCTCTTGTGATGACATGACAAAGGTTTATGCAGTTTGTTGACTTCTCTTTCTTCTCATTTGGAAGCAAAGGCAGCTGCCTCTGGCTACTGAATGTAACTGTTCAGAAACCCATAAGAAAAGATAAGAGTATCATTCCAGTTCTGGAAAAGTTACCTGCAGGGCATTATGTTACCATAAATCAGAAGGAATGAAATTAGGGGATGAGCTGAGAAGTCGCAGGCTCTTAAGAGAGCATTTGGATGTGGAGTAAGGGAACAACATAGCAGCCCTCCTTCTATTCCCTATTTCTGGCCTTGATTAAAGGGAATGGTAGAAAGCAGTATGTTCATATTCTCCCTTGTATTTCAAGTGGACATTCTGTACCTAAGTCAGTTTACCCAATGGGTAAAGGACTGCTGGGTCAGATTCTTTTATGTAACTTTGACATAAGCTCACATATCCAGAACACTGCACCAGTCCCTTGGGGAACTTGCCTTATCGAGCACTTCAAAAGACATGCTCAAATGCTCCTTGGAGATTTAAACAAGTACTTGCTTGGCAGGAACCTCAAAAAAAAAAAAAAAAGAAAAGAAAAGAAAAAGAAAAAACCCACGTGGCTTAGAAATTTGAAGTACTTCTTTGGGAGAGAAAGTTCTAGAATGACATTGCTTTCTACCTTACAAACATAACTGCTTTAGAGAAGACATGTAAATTTAATGCGTGAACTTCTAAAGTACAGGTGATGAAATGTGAGAAATTCAGGGTGCCTGGTGTAGTTACGTACTCCATAATGGTCTGCTACTCTCCTCATCTGATCGAAGTCTTCTGCTTGAGCCAAAAGGCGCAACCCTTCAGGATAGAGCTTGCCACAGGTCGGGTAGAGGGTCTCCCGGTCATCTTTGCTCAGTTCAGTGCCAAAGGAGTTAAGAGTGATGATAAAAGCACGTCTGTCAGCCTCAAACTGAATTTGCAAGACATAAAATCAGTGAAATCTAACCATGTACTAAATGCTATAAACAGAACCCTAAGTAGACAAATTCTTTTCCACAGTGATTTGCTTTTCTTTCCAGATTTATGTCTAATTATAATACAAACATGTGTTATTAATGTTCCCTTAGCCTCTTTTTTTTTTTTTTTGAGATTTTATTTATTTATTTTGACAGAGAGAGAGAGTGAGAGAGAGCATGAGCAGGGGGAGTGGCAGAGGAAGAAGGAGAAGCAGATTCCCCCACTGAGCAGGGAGTCCGACGTGGGGCTGGATCCCAGGAGTCTGGGATCATGACCTGAGCCCAAGGCAGCTGCTTAACCGATTGAGCCACCCAGGCGCCCCAACCCTTAGCCTCTTTTTATAATGGAGTAATTTTGTTTGCCAGAGAAGGATCATACAGTGATAATGGTCCATGACTCTTAAAACCCCACTGAACTTTACTTCCCAGGCACTCTGCAATTAGTTACTCATGGGTCTCTGTCACACAGGTCACTAGAGTCTCAAATGTCTCTTCCATAAAAATGGGAATAGTACCTACTTGCTGGGGTCTGTCCAGGGAGAGGACAAGATAACGTAAGTGGAAGTGCCTGGCAGGGTGTTTGGAACAAAGAGTGTGTGTTGTAAATGTTAACATCTCTTTCTGGTTCTTGATGTCAGTATGATTTTTTTTTAACCTAATGAAACTTTATGCTACTTAACATTTGCTTGTACTTGGATGGTTTTGGTTTTCTTCTTGAAAGTCCTAGGTTGGATATCAATCAATCAAACTGTGTAGCTCAGGATCATGTGGCCCAGGACTAGTTACCTTCCTCTCAGGCCTATTTCCTCACTTGCAAGATGAGAGGGTTGGACCTCATGATCTTTCAGGTGGGTCACATGTACTCATGTCCTGTCTTTCTTTTTTTTTAAAGATTTTATTTATTTATTTGAGAGAGAGAGAGAGCACGAGCAGGGGGAGCGGCAGAGGGAGAGGGGGAAGCAGGCTCCCCGCTGAGCAAGGAACCCGATGTGGGGCTCAATCCCAGGACCCTGGGACCATGACCTGAGCCTAAGGCAGACACTTAACCGACTGAGCCCCTCAGGAGCCCCTCATGTCCAGTCTTTGTGCTGAGCACCACCAGGCACCTGAGTAACGAGCTCCATGTCAGGCCAATTTCCTCTAACCACTCAGTTTTTCTTGAAATTTCTTACTATTCCTTTGGTCTCCATGTTTCTTCTGTCTCTTGGTTCTCCTCCTACCTCCTCTGATCATACCTTCTCAGTCTGTCCTTCATGGGATCCTCTCTGCCTATCATGGGAGTTTGCCACAGTGTCCTCGAGCTGAGAAATTCCCTATATACCTGAAACACCGTGCACTTACATTATTTTAAAATCTGGAAATTTTACTCTTCTCCTTACTACACTGTAAAATCTTGGAGGGAAATCATGTCACTCTTGTTTATTGTTTATTTTTTAATATCCAGTGCCTGACATGTAGGAAGACCATAACTATTTACTGAATCCAACAGAATGGTCTATGATTCTACTATGTTCAAAATTCTCCAATATTCTCTACAATGTTGCTACTCAAGGTGTGTTTCTTGGGTCAGTAGCTCTAATGTCACCTAGAAGCTTGTTAAACATGCAGTCTTGGGGTGGCTCTGTCGGTTAGGTGTCCCAATCTTGTTTTTGGCTCAGGCCATGAGAAAAAGAAATGCAGAGTCTCAGGCCATAGTCCAGCCCTACTAAACCAGGGGTTGTGTTTTAACAGGATTCCAAGGTTATTCGTACGCATACAATAGCTGAAATAAATTGCTCTACAACATCCTTTGATCAGCCTACTTTTGAAGAATTAACAAATCCAGACTTGCAACAGATTTTACTGGAACTCTTTTGTTAGAACAGGTGTTTCCTATCAGGAGGGTGAGAGTTGGTTCCTTCTGATCCTTTCAACTGACCCCGTGGAAAGTATGGGTGACCCAGAAGCAGGGAGTGGCCTCGTTTGGAAGCAAAGGCAGCTGCCTCTGGCTACTGAATGTAACTGTCAGGAATTTTAGGCCTTCCAGGGACAGAAGAAATGCAAGAGGGAGATTTCAGGGCAATTGGAAACATTGAAATAAAAATTAGAGCAGGAGGGCCAACAATAGAGTTAATTGTCCCACATGCCCTTTAATGTGCTTTCTAGTTCTAAGTCGTTAGAGTTTTTCTCACTCCCCCCCTCCCACCCCCGCCCAGTTTTATTGGGCAATCATTGACATACACTGCTGTAGAAGATGTTAGGGTTTTCAGGAGAGCAGTGGTGTGGAATAGGCAGCATTGCAGACGTGCTGAGCAGCAGAGGCTGTTCTAGATGAGGAAGACGCAGGAAGTTACAAAGCATGACCCGTGGAGGAATGGTCTTGGCTCAAGCACTGGGAAAGCGGATGAAGAAGTAGGCTGCACTGAGTACCCGGACAGGTAGCTGGGAAGAGAAGAGGAAAGGCTTCACAGGCCATGCCAAGAGAGGACTTTGATTGATACAATAAGTTCTCTGAACTCACCGACTTCTTGTTCTTGTAAATACTTCTTCCCTTTGCCTACAGTGTGTGTACTTCATTCCAGAAACCTTCATGTTGAAATCATTGGAGGGTCCCATCAAATGCCATTTTTTTTTTACAAGAAGTCCTTTTATTTCCTCCCCAATTGGATATGATTTCCTTTGAATTCCTATTATCCTTTAATTTCCCTTTTATTATAACTGCCTGTATATCTACCTTAGTACTTTTTTCTAGTCTAGAGGCTGTTTGTGTGTGTGTGTATTCTTAGTGAAAGGAGCTATAATCTTGAAATTGTAAAAAGACTATCTTGTGTTTGACCATCTCTAAGCAGACAGTTTGACACAACATCTGATTATGGATGAGAGTAAATGGGGTGGTATTTGATTTCACTTAAGCCCTCTCTGTCATTTATGGAGGGCTGGCTTCCTGTGTGGCACAGATGACGCCAGATGTCCTATGTCCTTTCACTCTTCCTTACACTCATTCATTTTAAAACCATAACTTATTTTTTGTTGTTGTTGCAAAAGTATACTGTTGACTCAAACGATTCAAAATCATTATCAGTTGCACATATAGAGTCGGGCCAATCAGTTCACACATTCTTGCTGGTTCATTATCGGAGGACAGGAATACCTCGTGGGGGCAGTGGGTGGAGGAGTTGATGGCCGTGGAAGAGAGTGAAGCAAACTGGAATCGAGCCCAGACTCTCTAGCTTGGGAAGTTGAAACACACTTATTCTATGCCTGCTTTTCACTGTTTTGTTAAACATATAGGTTGTCAGAAGAGCAAAGACAAATAATAAAAGGCATAAAGGCAAACAGTACGCTGCAGTGCATTTGCCTTGAACGTAAGTCGATTTCTTTTTTTTTTTTTCCATGTGAAGTCACAATCTTATAATTAGGTCAAATTTTTGCATGCAAGGCCAGGTTAATAATGTTCTCTTTTACTGTATTAAGTCTTTTGAAGTCTCCTGTCAACTGAGATTAAATAAGAACATATATGAAAGAACTTTGTAACTGGAAGTGCTCTATTGTTGCACAAATAAAATGAGGGATAATTACATGATCTGATATATTTACATAAATATATCAATTTATATAAATCTGACAAATCTCTTCTGATCATATCATTAGAAACGTCGTAACTGCATGCTATGTGTAACTAATACTTTTACATAAAGATAGTTAAATGTACTTTTACATACAGAGAGTTAAATGTACTTTTATTTTTAACACAGATTGAAGAAAACCTAATCTAATGTGGTAGTATCATGGGTATAGGAAAGGGATAATGGGAACACTGGGTGTATAGTAGTTTGATCAAACCCTTACAGTGATAAGGATTCTTCTATTACTATACTGTCCTTTCTACATTACTGAGGATACAGAGACATAATTCTTATCTAGTTCTGATTTTTATAGCACATGCAATATGATCTTGCTTATGAATTAGCACTCACTTTTTAAAAAAAAGATTTTATTTATTTATTTGAGAGAGAGAGAGCACAAGCAGGGGGAATGGCAGAGGGAGAGGGAGAAGCAGGCTTCCCACTGAGCAGAGAGCCCAATGCAGGGCTGGATCCGAGGATTCTGGGATCATGACCTGAGGGGAAGGCAGATGCTTAACCGACTGAGTCACCCGGGTGCCCCGAATTAGCACTTACTTTTATCCAAGAATTGCGAATGGTGAAGTTAATGTAGAGGTAATATAGTGGACAAACATAGAGGATCCGGAGCTAGGCTACCTGGGTTCAAATTCTGACATTAGCACTTATCAGCTGTGTGTCCTTTGGCAAGTTACTAGCCTCCTTTGTGCCTCAGTTGCCTGTTGTGAAAAATAGATACTAAACTCCCCTGTTGTTGTGTTGTTGTTGTTTTTTAATTTCCATTGTGCTGTTTTTTTTTTTTTAGATTTTTTATTTATTCATTTGAGAGAGAGAGAGAGAGAGCATGAACGGGGTGAGGGTCAGAAGGAGAGGGAGAAACAGGCTCCCCACTGAGCAGGGAGCCTGATGCAGGACTTGATCCCAGGAGCCTGGGATCATGACCTGAGTTGAAGGCAGAAGCTTAACCAGTTGAGCCACCCAGGAGCCCTCATTGTGCTGTTTTGAAGTCCAAGTAAATTCAAGTATATAAAGCACCTAGGATAGCATCTGGCACATAATAAACGTTAACTATTAATAGTGTCATTGTACATCTTCTGTGAGGTTACGAGTTTTGCCATAGCTCTTATTTCACATATTTTGTGGGTATAAAGCACACAAGCCGTTTTTAAACCACAGGAATTATACCAGTAGAAATTACACTTTCAAGCCATAGATAACGTGGCTTCTTATAGTATGGCTAGCAGTTAAAAATTTATGACAAGAAAGGGGAGTGCTTCATAGGGCCAGCAGGTCGCTTATGTTATGTGATCAGAATGTCTGAAAGAGACTAGCTCACTTTCTGACATTTAGTATGCCATTAAAAAATGTTATTTATTTATCCATGCCCACTTCCTGTGTAATATAGATAAAGGCAAAAAAGATTTCTTGGAGTTTTCCAGTGATAAATTGTTACTTCAAGGCCAGCTTTTGCTTCAAGAGTTTCAACAGGGGATAGCAAAGTACCTTTAACTGTAAAATTTTAATGATTAGATGTTTTGAGGGGAACTAATTTTATCATATGCAGTTTCAGAACATGAGGTTAAAATATATGCAGATGAAGTTATTCAGGTTTTTGTTTTTTCCTTTTTTGCCTAAAGGGCAGTTCTTATCAGGTTTTTCTTGGAATCAGAAGTCATTGAACTATTTAATCTACCTACCAATGAAGTCACTATGACAGATAATCTAATGATTAAAGATATTCTTTAGACAAAACTTAGTTTCACAGGGCAAAGCAAAGGGCTTTTTAAGTCTACAATGGTGTCTGCCTCCCTGCTCCCTCTTATTCAAGTGAAGCCAGCGAAAGAGATTTTTATGAAACACAATACAAACACAATACAAATCCTGGGCATCCTATGCCCAGGATGTCCCCAAATTCTTCTGATCTCTGGCCTGAATTTCTGAGATCAACACATGCAAGCAAGGAGATCTCTGAGCACAGATGAAATCTGTGATGATAAAGAAGAATTAAAAAGATTATAGCATCAATTAGAGAGGCAGTAAGCAGTGGTGGCATTTGACACCTAATCTAGTGAGCATGCCAGCTGTGAATCACCTAATCCAGAGTCTTCCTACCCAGAGCCAGAATGCTTGAGGATTGTTTGAGTGGCCTTTATTTTAGGATTTATATAAGGAACAAGGCCTACAGTGGACTTTGGTTCCACATTGTGAGAATTCCCAACTTGCCCAATGTTCCTTGTTGGAGGGAAGTTGGGTTACTATTACAAGTACTCATGGTCTACCAATTGCTCGTAGTATACCAAATTTTTAACTAATTATAATCTACTTTGCTCATATTACATCAAAATGAATCACGACCAAACTTCTGTAAGCATTATTCTTTTCTAATTCCAAAATAACTCTTCTATGTAGAAAACTTGGAAAATACCACTCTTAACTGAAGGCATCAAATGATATATACAATAAAATATGTTTTTTATTTTTAGATAAAGGAGATTTTTTTAAGTTTTTATTTATTTATTCGAGAGAGAGACAGAGAGCATGAGAGAGAACAAGCATGAGCAGGGGGGTGGAGGGAGAGGGAGAATTAGGCTCCCTGCTGAGTGGGACCATGACCTGAGCCGAAGGCAGATGCTTAACTGACAGTCACACAGGAACTCATAGATAAAGGAGCTTCTAACATAAAGAAATATAAGTATGATTATATAAATGAAAAGTGTGTAAGCACATTATTTGGCATAAAGAAATTCAAAGACTTTCTTACCTCAAGAATGGGACACATGATTTCTGCTGTGACATCACCATGATTCTTACAGAATTTATAGAATGCCTCGAGGTAAGACTTAAAAAGAAGAAAGATCATAAAACAATAAAACGAAGATACTTTCCTTTGGAAATTTGTAGATCAGCTTTTCATGGCTTATTAAATACTTTAATGGAGGTTGAATTACTTGTCCCGTAGGGCGATGTTTTATTAAAAATTTGATACAAACTTTCACACTGAAGCATGTTGCACAGCTTTAAAAAAGAACAAAATTGTACTTATGGTACCTTATGATTCCTTAACAAGCGCTTTCTTTTGCATGGTTCTTGGGTTTATTTCACACGGTTAATTTTTGGTACTCTAATAAGAGTGCCAAACTCTTTTATGAGCTCAACAAAAAGTTCTAGACTTGGTCCTGTGCTGACATTTAATCTCTCTTGGTGCTCAGGAGACATGTTCGGGATGGCTTCAAACATGAAGCACACATTGGGAAGGCAGAGTCTGGGCTGAACAGTTAGACTGACTGTGTTTGCATCTCAACTCAATTACTTACTAGCTAACTCACTTCTGCCAAGTAAATCGTACTTCTCCATGTCTCTGTTTTCCCATCTGAGGAATGGGGATAGCAGATAGTTTTGCTGGCTAGATTAAGTGAATTAATGCCTATAATCTGCTTAGAACAGAGCCTTCTGTTAGTTGTATCTCAAGGATGCCTTCTCTAAGTCTATACATTTCTTTAAAAAAGGAAAATTGCCTGCAACACAGTGCTTTTGAAAGGACCATATGTTTTAGCATAACCAGCTATAGATGGCATCACAGCATATACTCCTTCAGTTACTCTGTGAGATTGTCCAAAGACGCTATGGTTGTACGCGTGAAAACAGACAGATTTTGCGCAGCCCGTAGGACACGGAGCTACTCAAATGGTGGCAGCATAGTCCAGATGGATAGCTGGCCAGGCTGGCAAGGTGAAATTCAAGGAGGACAGAGATGGCTACTACGTAACACAAGGATCACTAGGTATGCTCACTGTTTTATTATTTTTAAAAATTTTTTATTTTTAAGTAATCTCTACACCCAACACAGGTCTCAAACCTACAACCGTGAGATCAAGAGTTGCAGGCTCTACCAACTGAACCAGCCAGGCACCCCCATACGCGGGTTGTTTTAAAATGGATATGGTTCACTTTCCTCATCTGTCCACCCACCCACCATCCATCGATCCAATTGCTACCTTTTATGTCCCAGGCACACCAGACAAGGAGCTAGGAATGAAGAGAAGAATGGAGTGTGTAACTTCCTCTCAGAAATCTTGCTGCTTCAGGGGAAGCTGACATTTATGTATTGAACTGGAAGACCAGGACTGTAAAAGCTGTATTCCAAGTCTGCAAAGCTTCATAATTGCAAAAGTTGGCTAATGGGCAAAGTAACTTTTAATGAAGAACTCTGGTTAAGATGTATTATGTCATAAAGAAAAACATAATATTTTGGTAGACACTTACTTTGTACAGTTTATTGCGCAGTAATTCAATATTCAGTTCATCAAGGGTATTTTCAGACATACAGTCTTGAAAGAATGGAGCTGAAAGCAGAAATTACCACACAAAATAAATTAATCCAAAGCATGATTACTAACTGTAGAAAAGATTTCCTGAACATTTCACCCTGGGCTCACTCCTGACCAGAACGCTGTGGAGTGGCAAGCCACAGACTGGATCAAGCTACCAATAATGCTGACGGTAGGAGTGATTATTTACTAAGTATTTACTGTGTGCAAGCTGTTCACTAAACACTGCATCTATTTTACCTTATTTGATCCTCACGACACCTTGGAACTATTCATTTTATGGCTTACTTTTTGAAGCTTCCCTCACCGCCTCATCTCAGCGTAGCATTTATCATTTGCAGCCTTACTATATGCTAAGCATTGAGTTGTACTAAAACTGTGTCGTATTTAGTTTTCAAAGCTCTTTTATACTAAGATACTATTATTTTTAAAATGAGGAAACTGAGGGGGAACTGCACTGCCCCACATCACCCGGTTGGGACCAGGCAGAGCATCCATGATTATAGACTTACTCTCTTTCCACCGCGCTCCCTTAGCATCACACATTTAACAATGGCCCATTTTTTTTTCTTTTTAAAATTTCTGTCTTCAACAGCAGCTATTTTGACACATGATCAACAGTGAATTGCTATGAATTGCTACCCTCCAGTTTTCCTGACAATAACGTATATAAAATGATCCCATTAGCATTTTGAATGCTAGAACTATTATCAGTGCTAAATTATAATGAAATTAGCATTTATCTCATCATTGCTTCAGGTCATTTGACAGGCGCCTCTGAGCATTTCAGAAAAATGGCATTCCTCAACTTCCTAAAACAAAACGGTGCCTAGATACAGCATTATTTAGACCGAAGTTTAAAACCAAAGGATAAGCAATTAATCATATAAACTCAGCTAGAAAATTAATTTTTTTGAAAAATTACAAGTTCTATCATTTATTTACTATGATCTGGTACAATGTACAAAGGTTTGGAGGTTGGGAGATGAGCCCCAGCTCCCTACTTGGCTACCAATGGTTCTTATGTGATTCTGGGAAGATTACTTTCATTTGTTGTCAATGAGGGAGCTGGACTAAATGATTTCTTAATGTCCCTTCCACACCTAGGAATCTGTATAGTGTGACACTGATTTCATGGAGAAAACTGAATTGAATGTACATTTTCTGATGACTATGATAACATGCACAGGGAGTGATACAATTGCTTACACGTTCATACCTAATGGTGTTTCCACCAGAACAGCATTAAAGAGATCGGAAGGTGTCTCCGCAATGTTGACTGCTTCCATTTCTGTGAAACGGCCCAGTGGGTGGCACTTGACCAGAATCTCTTTCACAGATTTTTTTTGCAATGCACCATTCATCAGTAGGATCACATTGTCTATCATGTAACTGCACCTGGTTTAGAAGAAGTCTTGAGCATTAGGAAATCAACTGTATAAGAACTGAATAAGAAGCATACCACAAGTAAAAAAAAGAAAAGAAAAATATAGTTCAGGCACATACTCTTTCATTAACGAAATACACGAGTCTTCTTTTATTTTAAACTCAGGGGTTTGAGAGATGTGAATGGGGTAAAATATCTGACTCTCTGGGGATATCATAGTTTGAAAATCAATGTTGTCATAACTAAGTAAAGCTAAATAAAACTTAGGCTGGTGGGAATAGGCAGAAAACGACCCCTATATTGTAATTGTCAAATGTGGAAGGATGAGAATGAGTGTGAAATTGTGTGGTTTCTCAGAACGGACTATGGGCTTAGAAAGTTTAGAAACATAGTCCTGGAGCATTTCACTCTATCTTAAAAACTGACTTTTTAGATCTGCAATAAAGGCCATCATTGATTCATAATTTAAAAGAAATAAAATATTAAATGTAATACTAAATTTTATTTAATTAAATATTAATTGTTAATATTAAATTAAATATTAAAATATTTAATATTTTATTAGAAATTTAAAATATTCCCTATTCTTTTCCTCCTACGAGACCAAGTAGTGAACTTTCTAGCTCTTTTTTCCCAAGGTCCCCAAGAGTCCATAGGTTCATATTTTATGTGATTATGTTGCTCAGTATAAGCTCTGCCTGGGATATCCTGGGTGCATATGCTTGTTCACTCATGTGCTCAATACCCAGGATATTCCAAGCTACGAGGCTGAGAAGTAAAAGAAAGAGTTTCTTACTTCACGGAGAGTATAGTTTGAGGGAGGAACTGGGCAAAGAATCCATTACAGTAAATGGTAACAAAGCATGGATGCTAGGCAAATTATAGGGTGTTGTGGAGATTCAGAGCGGGGCACCAAAGAAGTCTGGGATCAGACTTCCTAGGGAGTGATATTCAGGCTGAAACTTGTAGAATGAGTAGGAGCTGTCCAGGCAAAAGTGGCTGGTAATTGAGGGAGAGAAGTCTTCAAGGCAGAAGGAAGAGCATGCAAAAATCCCCAGAGAAAAGAATACAAGGAGTTTTCTGCCCGGCACTGGGCAGTGGAGGAGGGGCCAAGGCTGAGCATGCAGGGTTTTGACAGACAAAATGAGGAATTTGCGGGTGGAGGGCAATGGAAGATACTGAATGCCTTTAAGCAGAAGTGGGTGTTTTGATCTTGCAGAATAATAATTAAAACAGGAGAAGGGGTAAACAGATAGTGAGGTGCTTTACAGAAGTTATTTTATTTAATCAGTATAACAACACTGTGATGACAATAAGTACTGCTCTTCTCTCTACTTTACAGATGAGGAACCAGAGGGGCCCAGAGAGGTAAAAATCCCTCTCATGTTGACACAGCTAACAAATGAGACAACCGAGAAACTCAAGCAGTCTGCTTCTGGAATCTCTCTTAGCCCTTATATTATGCTGTGTTTAGCTGTCAAGGATGATATATAGGTTTCTAGGTTTAACAGATTGTGGAGCCATTTATTGAGATGAGAGCACTGGAGAAAGAGCAGGTTGTAGTGGGAGCAGATGCTTTGGACAGAATGAGTTTAGATGCCTGTGAGATATCCAAGAGGAGTTGCTAAGTAGGTTTCAGAAGTCGGAGTCCTGAAGACAGCCAGGACCAGACATTTGGGGGGCTTAGTAGGGGACGTTTAATGGTAGAAGCAGAAGTGTTGGGGATGGTTGTGATCACATCCTAGAGTGCACATAAAGAGTTCTGCCCCAAGAACCCTGAAGAACCTCAACATTTGAGGACCTTGATGGAACCTGAGAAGGAATGACCAGATAGTAGGAGGAAAACCAGGAGGTGAGGGGTGGGAGGGGGGACAGATTCTAGAAGTTCTAGGAAGAAGTGGCCAGAGCTTCAAAGGCCACAAGAAAGTCAAGGTAGACAGTGAAATGTCCATAAGATGCAGCAACTAACAGGTCATCTGACAACAGTGAAAACACTTCCAGGACAGTTTATTAGTGGAAGGGAAAGGGGAGATGGCAGCAGAAATGTGATCTAGTGTAATTAAAGTGCGCGGGAAATGAAGAGGTCTAAAAAGAGAAAAAGAGTTCGAAGTACAAGTTGACCTTAAAAGAAGGGGAAGCTAGTTCCATGGAGACCCAGGGGCCAAGGGGCTTTGAACTTTGGTTTTTTTTTTTTTAAGATGGGAGAGAAGAGAAGGTGTTCCAGTGCTGCGAAGAAAGAAGGAGCCGAGAGGTTGAGGTTTCGGATCAAGACAGTGAAGGGGCAGTCAACTGAGGAGCTGAGGTCTTCCAGGTCTGACAGTGATGGGACAAACCACTGCCACAATTCAGGCTTGAAAAACAACCGGGTAAAAATGAGCCGAGCCACTTAAAGCACTGTCACTGGAGTCTGGCTGCATGGGTCACAGACTTTGCGTGCAAGACTTCGTTTCCAGCTGGAAGAGAGTCTCCCTCATTGTGGATCTTCTACAATTTACTCCAATAAAAAATTTTATCTGAAGAAGTTTAGAAGCAGGCAATTACCCTTTTATAAAAGGCACACGACTCTAAAGTTTCTTCACCTTCCAAAGAGCAGTACCAAATTTAGACATTATAGAATTTTAGACTCCTTTTTATCTCTTGAAAATGATATTAAAAAGGAAGTGCTTATTTAACTGTCCCTTTATGGCTCAAAAGCTATTACCTGAGAGGAGAATCACTAGCACTTAATAATCCTTAGCAGGCTCCAGACATTTAATTGTTCCCCAAAGCACCTCTGAAACGTAGAAGCATATGAGCTGCCAACATTCCCAACTTGCAGAGGACTATTAGACTATGTTGACGGGCAACCAATGTCAATGCTGTAAGGATTTAGCCTACATGTAACACTCAAGCCTATGTCTGTGCAGTGTGTGCATGTGGGTGTGCCCATGTCTGTACTGAGTTACACGTTCTTTTTAGGGGCATCTGGCTGGCTCAATCGGTAGGGCATGAGATCCTGATTTTGGGGTCTTGAGTCCGCGCCCACATTAGGGGTAGAGTTCACTTAAAAAAATAAGAATTAAAAAATATTTTTTACGAATATAGACCCTATATATTGCAAAGAGCAAGGACTATAGGGACTGGATTCTGTTTTATTTGAACTCACTATTTATATTGCTTTGTTTCTAAGATGGAGCAATAACACCAGTTCTCATAGTGTTGCTCAGGAAATGGAGTGAAAACGCAGGACTCAGCCCATGGCAGGAGGCAGAAGGGAGTGGGTCTCTTTCCTGTGTCCTCCCTCATCCCCATCACACATATGCACTGGGTACATAATTCTCGTTGACTCTCTGGGTGAGGGGGGATGACACGCCCAGAAACAGTTTCCTTTCTTCAGGCTATATAATCTTTAGAGACCCTCAGAGCCCCACCTAGAGTAGCTAGGAAAAAAATCACTGCTGATATTGCTTGAGTAATTTTTGAGCTTAAAGACAGCAGGGTGTTCAACTAGTTCAAAGTCCTCATGTTTTAGATAATTGTGCTCCTATGTAGTGACAGAGCCAGGATGAGCTGGGTTAATTTTTCTCTTACTAGTGGTCTAGACAAATACCCTCATTTATAGCCCCTGCTAAATATTTTATTCTATAACTCTAATACTGGTACCTATGAATTACATGCATGTTCTCATGCAAGCCTCACAACTCAATGCTGTAAGGACCACTATCACCACCACTTTACTTAAATATCTTGTCCAAGGTCACACTGTGAGAAAGAGGCAGAGTTGGCACCCCAAAGCCAAAACTCTGGCTCCTATTAGATTCGGGAAAAAACAGCTCAAGGCAGATGATATTTTAACATTTCCTTTTGGTCTTAGTGCTATTATTTCTCTTTTTGCCCCCAAAGTTATTTAAGGATCTTGAAGCTAACTAAAATACATTTCCTGTATGCTAACTATCCAATTTTGGGCTGATACAACAGTGACTGAATGGTCAGACAATGTAGAGCCATAATTTGGTGAGTTAGAGAAATTATTCTTCAGCTCTAGTCAAAACCTCTCTGCCCAGCCCAGATCCAGACCCTTTGACTTCTTTTTTTGGCTGTGACTGCCTGGTTTTCTCATAGACACCTCAGTCACATTATCTAAAAACCTGAATGCCCCCAGTGTTTCTCCTTCTTCTATAATTTCTATCAGCAGCATCACTACTTTTATTCCTAAAAATCTGTCAATGGCATCCTTTTGTCTCTAGAATAAAGCAGAAATTTCTCATCATTGTATACAAAGCTCTCTATTACCTGGCTTCTGATTATTTCTCCAAGTATGGATGTGAAAGTTATCATTTTTAAAAAAGTATGCATTTTAGAAAAATGAATAGAACAGACCCTCCAAAAGCTCTTAAGGGGCAGGAAGAAGACTTTGCAAGGAAGACTGAAGAAGGGCCAGAATGGGAAAAGAAGCACAAAGAGAAAGTGTCATCACAGAATGCATGGGACAAGGAAATCGACAACTGAATACAACAGTGAGTTGTGAAAGGGCTGAAAATATATCTGTTGGACTTCGCAACTAGAGTGATTTGGGGGATACAATGAGGTAGGAAATAAGACTGAAATGGTTTGAGTAAACAAGTGAGAAAATAGATGATTATAGACTAACCTTTTGAAGAAGTTTAGCATTAAGGTGTGGGAAAGGGTAGAATATCACTGCTTTCATACGGTCATTGTATAAACTAAATCAAATCATACATGTGACATTTTATAAATCATTAAGTTGTCACAGTAGAAGGAGTCCAGGCTTTGAAACAGAGAAGCCTAATTCTAAACCCAACTCTGTCACCTAAAAACCAGTTTAATAAGAGCTCCATTTTCTCAGGCTTAAAATGGAAATATTTGTTCAACTTTGAGTGGTTGGCATTTGGATTAGTAACATATATGAAAGCCTAGTAGAATGCCTCAGATAAAGAAGGAGGGTGTGATCATACACTCTTAGAAGATAATAAATCAGACTTTGGAGGAAGGGGAACAGGAAATTATAAGCCACATAATCTTTGATATAAATAATTTACAGGGTGCCTGGGTGGCTCAGTGGGTTAAAGCCTCTAACTTCGGCTCGGGTCATGATCTCAGGGTCCTGGGATTGAGCCCCACATTGGGCTCTCTGCTCAGCGGGGAGCCTGCTTCCCCCTCTCTCTCTGCCTGCTTCTCTGCCTCCTTGTGATCTCTCTCTCTGTCAAATAAATAAATAAAATCTTTAAAAAAAAATTTACAATGTTTAAATTATTTCATTGTCTGAGATTTCTACAGTTCTGTAGTTTTACACTTAGTTCTAGCCAATACAATCTTTTCTAAATTTACCCATTACTCTTAGAAGATAAGAAGTTATCAACCCTTTCATGGTGTAAAGACAAGGAACTGAGTGGAATACTGCATCATCCATAAGACCATAAATTACATTTTTTGCCGGGATATTAAATATTAAATCTGACTTATACGTATTTTAGAAAACCTGTTACCATCCTGTTCTGCATCACACAACCCTAGACTGAGCTTTGTGTGGTCATTAGTTCATGATGTTTCCTTTAAGATATCAGAACTTCAAACAGTTTATGTTTATCTTTTGGGTATATAGTCATTAATCTCAAAGCAATGCCCCTTAACTAGTTGTCATAAATGATAACTGCTTTTATATATTAAAAGGCCTGAATCCCGTTATTAGATGGCGGCTCTTCAAGACTCAGTCTGAACTTCTCCATTTGGGTGCAATTGGATAGTAAATAACTTGGCAAGCTTGGCGATTACAACAGATGCATTATCTGAAAGCACTGTGACTTGGATTTGGCTTCATTCCAAGAGCCACATCCTGGTATCAGGACTTGATTGCTACAGGTTCCTTTCTACCAAGAGGCTGGGTCAGCATGCTTTCATCTGCAACACATAACATATAGTGTTCTTGATGACAATGATTCTGTTTTAGGTGACTAGAACCGTGATATGTTTGCTAGGTCACACTTGTACATATGGAATATACAGGGACAGGGACATGAAATGCATAATCAAGAGTAACTGTTCATGGGAAGGACTGGGCTATGTGTGAAATATACTTGGTGTACCCTTAAGTTATTTCATTCCTCATGAAAGGTGCTGCTGGTCCACCTTTAAAGGGCCCGACAGTATTTATTGTGACATGAACAATACGGCTATGTTGGAAGTATTTTCCAATGTATTAATTTTCAAATGAAAGTTTCCTTGATCACATTGGTAAACATTTCTGCTACTGCAGATTTATCTAATCCAATGCTAACTCCATATCCTCACAGGGGGCAGTTCTGCTATTTAGTCTGACTTACTAAATAAACTGTTGAGATTTAGAATATCCCCTATTAACATCTGCTCCCTCTTGAAATTGGACTTTTTTGGGTAGCATTTTTTACTTCCCTAAAGTTTCCCTTTTTTAAATAGAAGAAGTGAAAATTAAAATAATTTTAAAAAGCGATTAATTTTGCTGTCACACTCATTTTTCCTTCTCACAAAACAAAATACTGAAAAATTGCTCAGAAGTCAGCATTGCCTATAATAGCATATTTTAGAATGAGAATGCTGATCACTACACATTTCCCAAACCCTTGATAGATCTGGAATCTTTAGGAAACTCTTTTCTCTAGTACTTCTCTGTAATCTTGGTTTAACCCATCTGTTTGGATTTAAAAATTCCTCAAACTTATTTGTCCTTTTCTACATCAGTGTCCTTGTTCTTATTATTCTCTAGATGTATAAAACCTTCCTTCCCCGCCAATTGCTAGAAATCGAAATCCTTCCCATTCTTTAAGGTCATATTCAAATATCACATTTTTCATTAAGCCTTTAAAATATCTCCAGCTAGAAGTGATCTTTTTCTCTCTCTCTAAATTTTTGTATTTATATTTATCCTGGGGTGATATTAATTTTCAATATATATTGGCAGTATCAATGGTGAACATGAATAATCAGCTCTTTCATTCACAAATACTTATTGCATATCTGAGGAAATAAGACCTGGACTCTAATACTAATTCTGCCACTATTCAACTGTGTGTTTTTAGGTAAGTCATTTTACATATTCATTTCAAAGATAGTTATTTGCAGATAATTCTTACCAATCTTTATTGTTTACATTTTTTGTGGCTTCCAAGAAGCCTGAACCATACTTGTACAAAATAAGGACACAAGGATTTTTTTTCAATCAATGAATAAATTTTTCTTTATGGTCATTCAAGTACAGTAACTTTGATACCAGGTAAATAGAACTGAAGGAGATACCTGGCCACCTGGTAGCTTAGCCTGAGCTCGCTTTCTAGGGGTCAGAGTTGTCTATTCCTTGCCTTTTCTATGCTTTTCCATGGAGGAGATTGTAACACTAGGGAAATTACTCCACTGTCACCCCTTCGTTGGCCATGCATGTCAATATTATGGTAATTCACAGAAAACACCAGTGGAGTGATTCTTCTTGCCAGATAGATGGGTTTAAATAAGCTGTGTCTGTCATAGCCTGTTCATTTGGTCAAGAACAGTTAACAGGTGGAGCTCATCTTTATTACATTCAAAACACCAGTCACAACAGATGTTGGGGAATCTCATATCTTCTGATGAGGAAAGAAAAGAAAAGAAAAACAGCTGAGAGACTAAGAAAGAAAACTTTCTTATATTGTTGGAGTATGACAGAGCAATCTGCTAATATCTATCACAATCTAGGCCTGCATATTTATTGACAATTTCACTTCTAGGAATCCATATCAAAGAAATTTTGGCGTGAGAAAGCAAAGATATATGTACAATGATGTTTGTTGCAGCATTACTTGGGATAGCAAAGAAATGAAACAACCTAGATGGACAAAAGGGAAATGGTTAAATAAATGATGGTAGACACAATGGGATACAATATATGCTTTAAATAAGATAGACCTCGTATGCTTATGTAGAAAATTCTGACTAGATTATGTAGAAAAAGACAAAATATAGATAATACACATAATATGATCTTGCTGTTCTAAAACAAACAATAAAACCAACTATGTATATTTATATTTGTTTGTTTACATATAAACATTTGCATACATATAAAAGTTTTTTCACATAGGAAAAAATTATGCATCAAACTAAAGAGGGTTGGGGCTCCTGGCTGGCTTAGTCAGTAAAGCATGTAACTCTTGATCTTAGGGTTGAAGATTGGAGCCCCACCTTGGGTACAGAGATTACTTAAAAATAAAATCTAAAAAAAAAAATTAAAAAATAATAAAAATAAAAACAAGAACAAAAAACACTACAAGGTTTACCCCTGGGCTTTGGGAAATGCATTAGGAAATACAGTCTCTACTTAATCTGTTTCCTTATTTCTAAAACGCCAATATTAGTGCCACCCTTACGGATGTCATGAGCATTAAATGAATTTAATACATGTAAAGTAATTATAGAAGTGCTGGCTGGTAGTGAGCACTAAAAAAAATTTAATTAAAAAAAACTCTAAAAACACAGGCGCGGGCTTCTTTTTCAATTAAAAAAAATAAAATAAACACGATAAAACAAAATACAACTAAAGCAGTGGATATCTGGATCAGTACCAGGGTGGGTTTCAATCCTTCCAGGTTATGAGACAATCTCAACTTTCTTTTACTAAACAATTACTGGGGAAGGAGCAATGCTTTATAAAACAGGCTACCGGGATCAATCATGCCCCCTGGTGGTTGATTATTATCCCCCACCTGGAATGCGGGCGAAGAACCAAGGGAAAAACATGTCTATCTTGGCCCGAATGTCTCCCCTTCAGGGAGAACTGTTGTAGGGATAGCATCCTAAACTCTTTTACATCCATTACTTTATCATCCCTAACGGTCAGACGCTAATTTTGCTGAAGTCACGTGGCACGGGCAACGCAACTGTAGTATTGGGTAAGCAGTTCCATGTTTCTGCGCCCGTTGCTTTGCCTCCTCCCAGGCACATCCACGTGCAAACACGGTCTCATCCCTCAAGTCTTCAGCTTTAGCATCACCTCCTTTGTAAATCTTTTCTCACCTTTACTGGTGGTTATACTCTAATGCAAAAAATTAGCTGCATTTTTTTAAGTCTGTGTATGTGAATATGTAGTAGGTGTGGATATATTCATATATTGTGTAGATATATTCATATATTGTATATGGGCCAGTTTCATGGGTTTGCGATCTGTGTAGTAACACAGGGCCCAACGCAGAGAAGGGCCCCATGCTTGGTTTAATTCTCTGCTGTTGCTCTCTTGAAATAACTAAACATTCTTTTTTTTTTTTTTTTAAGATTTTATTCATTTATTTGACAGAGAGAGAGATCACAAGTAGGCAGAGAGGCAGGCAGAGAGAGAGGGGGAAGCAGGCTCCCCGCTGAGTAGAAAGCCCGATGTGGGGCTCTATCTCAGGACCCTGAGACCATGACCTGAGCAGAAGGCAGAGGCTTTAACCCACTGAGCCACCCAGGCGCCCCTAAACATTATTTTTTTAACAAGGGCCGTGTATGTCCATTTGCACGAGGCCTTGCAAAATACATAGCTGGCCCTGTTTGCAAATTACATTAACAATCCAAATTGAATATAATTATTACTATGCTAGATGAGGAAACCAAGGCTTTGAATGACTAAGGAACTTTTTTTCAAGATCCCATAACTGGCGTATTGTAGACCCAAGTTAGAGTCTACCAAATCGTTCTAAGAATTTCTCACCTAGGGGCGCCTGGGTGGCTCAGTGGGTTAAAGCCTCTGCCTTCGGCTCCCGTCATGATCTGGGGTCCTGGGATGGAGCCCCGCATCGGGCTCTCTGCTCAGCAGGGAGCCTGGTTTCCCCTCTCTCTCTGCCTACTTGTGATCTCTCTCTTCTCTGTCAAATACATAAATAAAATCTTAAAAAAAAAAAAAAATTTCTCACCTGCAAGAGTCACCTGGAGGGCTTATTCAAAGTGGGTGGCTCAGTTGGTGAAGCGACTGCCTTCAGCACAGGTCATGATGCTGGTCAGGCTCCCCGCTTCTCCCTCTGACGACCCCTCTAGTGCTCTCTTGCTCACTCACTTTCTCTCTCTCTCAAATAAATAAACAAAATCTTAAAAGAAAGTGAAGATTCACAGACCACATTCCAGGACCTAATAAAAAATAATTTTTAGAGATATGGTCTTGGAATCTGCACCTTAAGTAACTATCTCACTGGCTTAAAGAACAAGCTTGTGTTCAATTCATCTCTAATTTCAGAACCTAGCATAGGCCTTCACTCCTAGCAGTCACTTAGTATATGGTATGCTGATTAAGTGAATGTCATTCAATTCCAGACAGATCAAGTACTGCTATTGCAAGACCGCGCCAGGGTTTTTCAATTCTTGAAGTGCTGAGAGTTTTAAATGCTGGAGGCCTTATCAGAAGCTACGGTTGAGACATTTTTGCCCCGTACTTGCTTGCCATTGAACATCCACATGGAACCTCTGGATATAAAACCTTTAAGATGTTGGAGTGCTTAAGATTTCAGAAGGACTTTTCTGGCCAGAGATTCAGAATCACAAATGCGAAATGGTGTCAAATGGTCAATCTCATGATATTACTGGGAACTTGATTTCTGAAATCAAAATTTAATAAATTAAATACTGTGGGGACTTTGAGGTAAGGAATGCACAAAACTCAGCCCTTCTGAAATGTTCATGACCAGATGGAAGGCTATACAGTCATTTATAAATGTTAGAGAAATTTTTGACATAGGAAAAAAATGCTGATAGTATATATAGAAAAGTTAAGGTTCAAAATTATATTTTGAGTCATCTTAGTTCTTTTAAAATGTATGAAAGAAAGAATATGAAAATAATGAAAATCATGGTGAGGTTTAAGGGTGTTTTATTTGTATAATTGTCTCTAATTTACAGTGGGCTTCCTATTCTTTTTGATTAGAAATAAAACCAAAATCCTTCAGCTGACTTGCAGATTCTCTTTCCTTAGCTTAGAATTTGCAGGAATTATTGCTGTTTTCTCTCACTGATCATAAATCAAGATGCTAAATTGTGTTAGGTCTATCTCCCAAATGTATCTTACCACTGTCCCCTCCTTTCTATCTCAGCTGCTATTTCTAGTCTAAACTTTTAAAATATCTCCCTCTGGCTTCTCTGTTTCCAGTTCTATCCCTTCAATGCATCTTTCACAATTCCGGCAGAATCATCTTTCTAAAATAAACATAAGATCAGTCCCCTCACTTTTCAAGGCAGTGTAAGTGTTGAAAAGTAAAAACAAATGAACAAAGAGGAGAAAGTAGCACTTTTGGAATGCTATCAGGAGTGACCTGATGTCACATCTTAGCTTCTCTACTTACCAGCTACAAGGTCCTTACATGGCCCAGGAAGTGGGCATAATAATAACAATTACCAATTACTGAACAAACACTAGGCAATAAGAACAGATACTTTCTCATTGGTTAGAGGAGAAACTAATGCCATGTTACATTGCCTTAGGCAGAGGGGCCGTATGTGATCAAAGGCTCTTCCAAATGGCTTCCCAGCAGAATACACCCCACCTTACAAAGTGGTGACCATTAGGTGAGGGGGTTCAGTCAATAGCACATAAGAAGCATGCCAGTGGTGGAACCCCTTCTGAAAAGCCTTCCTTTACTGACTTTTACTCATAGAAACTTAGGATCAGAGCTCTTAACCTGGCCAGACTCTTTACTCTCTTTTCTTAGCCCATGCTCCTGCTCTTGTTGAGCTCCAGGCACATATGAGATGACTTGTCATTTCCAAATACAACATTTTCTCATGCCTCACTAATGCATAAGTTATTCCTTCAACTTAATGCCTATTTAAAATTTTGGTTCAAATTTGATTTTTTTTCTGCAAATCTTTTTTTTTTTTTAAGATTTTATTTATTTATTTGAGAGAGAGAGAGAAGGAGAGCACGAGCAGCTGGGAGAGGGAGAAACAGGCTGCCAGCTGAGCTGGGAGCCTGACAAGGGGCTTCATCCCAGGACCCTGAGATCAGGATCTCAGCCGAAGGCAGACGCTTAACCGACTGAGCCACCCAGGCGCCCCAAATCTTTTAAAATCATAATAAGTTATTCCATCCCCTAGGCTCCTCCAGCTCAATGTTCAAACTTCTATTACAGCTGTTGCTTAATTCCGTCTTATTTTTTCAACATTTGGGAATACATCAGTTCACTCCATTAGAATGTAAGAATGTAAGTGACCCAGAATTATATTAATCATTTTGTGACCAACAAGTGATGGGGCAACCAATTCATCTAGTTGGCTGAGGACTTTGCTGGTTTTAGCAGGGGTAGACCTGCATCCTGAGAAACCCCTCCAGGCAAACCAAGGTATACAGTCTCCTAATGTATAATGCAGTAAAAAGCCTGAAGAAGGTTTGTAGTACATCATCAGAATAGTCAAGAACTTTGATTAGCCTTTATGAATAAATCTTTAAATATTTTTTCAATGTGTGGTCCTTAACCTACAGTTCTTGGCTAATAATAGTCCAAGTACTTAAGACTATCTTTGATTTTAATTTTGTTCTTCCTTGATCTTCCTATATTCAGAAAACGTATATCCCCTGAGGTGGAGTATTTTGAATATTTAAAGATAATTTTTAAAAGATGGCTCATCTCAAAAGGGATGGGAAGCTGAAATGCTGCCAGAAAGTGTTGAGTAGGAGGGAAGAAAAATAAAACAATCCAGTCCTATATTAAATAGTCTCTTCATTAAAATGCTATGGATTCATTCCTTTGTTTCACACAACTGTGTATAATTACAGTATACAAAACCCCCAGATCTTCCTGCTATTAAGCATTTAAAAATATCCATTCCAGATTTTCAAAATAAGTTTCACATATACAGTAATTATATCACATAAATGTGCAATGCTTAGATTGTATTTATTATAACAACTTAAATTTAGGCCATCTTTATTAGGGTTGACTTCACATTTTCAAAAGGATGCCCTGGGCACTTCCTGATAGAATAGGAAGTAATCCTATCTGATGGAAGTTTGGGGGTGCTAGACACCTGACTTCCCAAAACATTCTAGAAGAGAAATAAGAAAAGTAGTTTTAGAACTCTTTTCCATATGTACACGTTTTGTTGTGGTAACAAATGTCAAGGTTCTGCACAGAGCAGCTGGATGCTGCCTGGGTGGGGAACTCACAGGATTGCGTGGGACAAATCATGGACTGAGATTTAGAAGACCTAGGTTTTGGTGCAGTTGAGCTATCTGGTCTCTGACAGGAAGGTAATGCTGTCTGTGCAGATAACTGTGAAGAGAAACTCATGAGAATAATTGTGAAAGCGACTTCCAAGTCATAAAGTTGAAGCACCATCATGAGACATTTTTAATCAAAGGTGTACACCAGGATAACCCGGGTGTCTTCCAAAAGGGTGTCTGTCCCACTCCAAAGCCAACAAGCTCAGAATTTTCTGCAATAGAGATCAGGAATATACTTACTTTTTGAAGGGCCACAGATAATTCTGAACTACTCGCCTTTTAATAAACTACCGGGAAAGTGGAAGATCTTTAGCTATCTAGACCGATGGACCTGGAATCAAACCCCTTCCAAATCTCTTAATAATATTGTGACTTCAGAAAATTCATTAATTAGGGCGCCTGGGTGGCTCAGTCGGTTAAAAGGCTGCCTTCGGCTCAGGTCATGATTCCAGGGTCCAGCATCAGTCTCCCTGCTGATGCTCCCCCTGCTTCTCCCTCTCCCTCTGACACTCCCTCTGCTTGTGATCTCTTTCTCTCTGTTAAATAAATAAAATCTTAAAAAAGAAAAAGAGAAGAAAACTCATTAATTTATTGACCCTCAGTTTCTCTAACTTAAAAAAACGGAGAGATAAACACCTTCTTTGCAGGGTTCTTGAGTGGAGATGTAAATAAAACATTTAAGTGAGAGTAAATATCTTCAGGGATCTGATAAGTAACCTAAGATCATAAGACACAAGACAGATCAGAAGATCATAAGACAAAAAGAGAGAACTGTTAGAGACTGTGATTAATTAAAGAATGCCAGCTCAACTAAATATATTTTTTAAATTACTTTAAACACTGATCTTGGGGCGCCTGGGTGGCTCAGTGGGTTAAGCCTCTGCCTTCGGCTCAGGTCATGATCTCAGGGTCCTGGGATCTAGCCCCACATCAGGCTCTCTGCTCAGCAGGGAGCCTGCTTCCCCTTCTCTCTCTGCCTGCCTCTCTGCCTACTTGTGATCTCTTTCTCACTGTCAAATAAATAAATAAAATCTTTAAAAAAAAAAAAAAGAATAAAAAAAACCAAAACACTGACCTTGTCATACAAAATGTATCTGCAGGCGTGACATCTGGTTTTTACTCCTAACATATTGGCCAATAAATATCCAATATTCAAGTGCTATATAAAATATAAAATCCTGAGTAGTCTGCAAGTATTTTCTAGCTCTGTGTAAGGTGCGGCTAAATACAGGATTATATACTAATTCAACAAATACTCATTGCCCATTATATACTAGCAAGTACAGATAGAGCTACTAAAAGAACTAATTCAAAGAATTTATAGCTGAGAGAGAGAGAGAGAGAGAGAGAGAGAGTAGATAAGTCAAAACATGTCCATTACTAATACCACTAACAATACTGATACCACCCAAATTATGTTTTCACTTTCAATTTTGCATTAATATTCTATGCAGTGCTTTGTGACCACCTGTATTCTTATATATAATTTTCAAACATTGTTAATAACTAGAAATATTTGGGATTTTAAGTAAATTTAAATTTTATTTATTTACTTTTTCTTAGTGGAGTCCAACATGGGGCTTGAACTCATGACCTGAGATCAAGACCTGAGCTGAGATCAAGAGTTGGTTGCTTAACTTACTGAGCCATCCAGGCGCCCCTAGAAACAGAATACATTTTAACTAGATCAACATGGTTGTTTTCTGTGAAATAAGCAAGCTTGCTTAATTAATGCTAAGGCTTCTCCCAGGTTTAAGATTCTATAGTTAGGAAACACTAAACCATGGAGTCATCACTTAAGAGGAAACACTGACCAAGTGATTCAGAGTCATTCTTAGAGCTAAAGTACTTCCTAATACATTTTGAGCAAGTTTCTGTCATGTGAGACCTGTCTCTCAGTGCAAAAAGTACGAAACCTGGCAGCTTTCTGATTCCATTAAAATCGGACTGTCCTCTGTCATTATCATGGGTCAGATTTTCTGAACTCATCTAAAATCTAAGCAAAAGACGTTTACAAAGCCTACTGCCAACATTTATCTTATTTTTATTTTAAAGCATGACTCCTCCATTTGTTGATCTGTGACCCAGGCAAGTTGCTGCACTTGTAGTTTTCTCATCCTCAAAATGGTGAGGATAAAAATAAGATTTGTCAGGTTTATTATTATTTTTTAAAGGTTTTATTTACTTATTTGACAGAGAGACACAGCAAGCGAGGGAACACAAGCAGGGGGAGTGGGAGAGGGAGAAGCAGGCTTCCCACTGAGCAGGGAGCCTGATGTGGGGTTCAATCCCAGGACCCTGGGACCATGACCTGAGTCAAAGGCAGACACTTAAGGCCTGAGCCACCCAGGAACCCTGATTTGTCAGCTTTAAAGGAGACAATGTTTGCAAAGCACTTAGCAGAGCCTTGCCATACAGTAATATTCCATAAATATTGTCCAGTATTTTGATTGTCATTTTCTACTTCCACACAGATAGGGTCCTCTTGTCTGTCTGCTGAAGAATCTTTAATGATGTCTCCATAACTACCGTTGTCAGACATTTTTGCTGGAGGCATCGCTGCTTAGAAAGCCTCCCTCCCCAGCCAGCCACTGAAGATTAGATATGAATCTGGAGCTGACTCAAGGTTCCAAGCCCTTTGTTCTTCACCCCAACCATTACGAGGAGGTAAGAGTCCAATGAGCAGATCTGGCCTCCTCTTTTGTCTCTTTTACATTTTGGGTTTCTGCTTCAGGTTTTTATTTATTTATTTAACAAAATACTTTATTTTATTTTTTAAGTAGGCTCCACACCTAGCATGGGGCTTGAACTCATGAACCCAAGATCAGGAGTCATAATCTCTACTGACTGTGCCAGCCAGGTACCCCTTCAGATTTTTATTTTTAAGGAAGGGTGTTGTAGATACCAACACACACACACACACACACACACACACACGTACACACACACACACACACACACACACACACAATACTCTCCAATGTGATAAAGCCCAATTTCCTTAGTCTGCCATTGAAGACTGTGCATAATCTAGCTGGAACTGACTTTTCTAACCTCCCTTCCCCATTGCTCCCCTCCCCTTTTGGCACAGCCCACTCCTGCCCAAACTGACCTGTTATTTATCATGCATGCTGTGTCCTTCTCATCTACATGCTTCAACCCCAGATGCTCAGCCTTCTCCCTCATCTCCAAATTCCACCCTATTTCCAGGCTCAGAAGCAATGTCCGATCTTTGGAAGGCTTCTGAGAATCCTTCCCAAAGAAAGTGCTGGGCTTCGGACTGAGTCAGACCCAAGTTCACACCTAATTTTCATCTCTAACTAGCTGTGTATTTGTGATTCTAATCAGCACCTGGGGTCTTGCCTATATATATATATATATATATATATTTTTTTTTTTTTTTTTAAAGATTTTATTTGTTTATTTGACAGAGAGAGAGAAAGATCATAAGTAGGCAGAGAGGTAGGCAGAGAGAGAGGGGGAAGCAGGCTCCCTGCTGAGCAGAGAGCCCGATGCGGGGCTTGATCCCAGGACCCTGAGATCATGACCTGAGCCGAAGGCAGAGGCTTTAACCCACTGAGCCACCCAGGCGCCCCTGGGGTCTTGCCTATAAATAAAAACTTAGCCTCCAGGACTGATAGGAGGTCTAATTGCACAAACAAGGTATATAAGCACTAATCACATACCTCAGGTATACCAATAATTACTTCCTGCCTCAAACCATGGTCATCTCTTCTACTTACTTATTTATAGACATGGTATAGGAACAAATGGATAGCTATTGGGGAAAAACAATTTGAGCTGGATCCCTAATCTCATTCCCTATAATAAAATAAATTCTAGATGAACCAAGATTTTAAATGTAAAAAATGAAACATCAAAAAAAAAAAAAGAAAGAAAAGAAAAAAAAGAAACATTAACAATAATGAATGAATGAAATAAAAGACAGGTAAATTTACCTATAAATTGGGAGTGGAAAGGGACTTCTAAACAGGATACAACAATCAGAAGTCAACAAATGAAAAGATTGATGGGTATAGCCAATGAAAAAATTCGATGTTTCTACAGGAAAAAAAAAGCTATAAAAATTAAATTATATCACACCGAGAAAATAATTTTGCAATATATATCATGAAGGGCTAACTTTCTTAATTTACAAAGAGCTCTTCCAGATCAAGAAAAACTGCTGAATATATCAATAAAAAAAAAGACAAAGTATTTGGTCAGGTAGCAAATACACATGATTAATAACTACAAAATGATGTTCAATTTTGATAATAAAAAAATATAAATGAAACCAAAAGATACAATTTTTAACCTATTGGACAGGCAAAAGCTAAAAAGATAATATTCAATGTTGGTAATAGTGTGAGGACACAGGCTTTCTCATGCTCTGTTTTGGGGGTACAAATTGGTGCTACTTTTGTTGAGTACAACTTAGCAAAATTTACAAAAATAAAAAAAGAACATTCCTTCGATTCACTACTTCCACTACTAAAAATTTATCTTAAGAATAAATTCAAAACCTACACAGTAATAGGTTAGTTGCAAAACTTTTTGCAATGGAAAAAGTTCATAGCCTTGCTGGCTATGAACGGATTGCTGTGGTAGCTGATGAGAAGGTGAATTTGTAGTTAGGCCCTCAATCTAAGTATCTGAGATTCAGTGGACAGGCATGCTTCCTTAGTACCTGGAGAAGATTATGCACTGGAAATATTCTTTATCTAACTGCAGACTTTACTTGTTCAAGTACCTATTTAATGGAAAAAAGTTATTTGTTAATAGATTCCTGGTAAATTGAGTCATGATATATATCAAAATGGAATTCTAGGCAGTTATAAAAAGAATGATGTTGACAAGGATATTTCTAAGAAATACTAGGTGGGAAAAAAGTGTAGAAGGAATATGATTCCATTTGCATAAATTCGAAATATGGAAGTAGGGTGGGTTGAGTGTGTAACAATGAACAGACTCAACTGTAAATATTTTACTAGAAAATACATATGAAATGGAGAAACATTTACTTTTGGGGAAAGCAACTGAGTAGGGAAGAAGGGGACATGTGGAATAGAGGAATATTTTTATTTTATACTTTTCTAATCCAGTCTGGGGCCCAGGTCTAGTATACATATCTGTGTATATTACATTGAAATGGTATATACATAATAATCAGCTCATCTACTGTGGACATTTGTTCCCAGTTTATCTATTAGAACAACTGGAGAGGCCGAAAATTTTGAGCCCAGGACGGGATTTATTAACTGGATTAATAGAAGTACAATTCATTACTGTGTGGAAATTCGAGCATTTTTTAGAATGAAAATTCTTCACAGTGAGAGACTGGAACTATTGGTTATGGAAAGGGAAAAAAATAAAACATATATAACTATGATGGGAGCTACTTCTGCTGTTCCAAAGGGAATCGGGAGAGGATAGATGTGGCTTTACCAGCAACTTGTGATGTTTCAGCTCTAGCCTGACAAGTGATCCAAAAATGTCACATAGTATTTACTTTCAGTATCAGCAGGTAGAACCTTTTAACAGCACACTTGCCATTTTTCTTAAAATGAAAACTGAAAACCGTTTTTTTTTTTAAACTAAACTTTACACCCCATGTGGGGCTTGAACTCATAACCCTGAGACCAAGAGTTCCACACTCTACCAACTAAGCCAGCCAGGCAGCCCTGAAAACATGACTTAATGTGAAGGCTTCCATCACCTACATAATCATGTTTATAAGTAAATGAAATCTATCTTCCAACAGTGAATATGTGGCTCTGAGTTTATCAGTTGCTAAAACTTGAATGTATTCAAACTTACAAAAAAGAAAAAAAGGTTTTAAGCTTCATGCCAGCCTAATGCCGCACTTGTAACTATTAGGAGTCATTTGCACAATCACATGGGGGATTAATCGAGCTTCCTGCTACCACTTACGTCATGTATGTAAAAAATGTGCTCAGAGGTTCCAGGGAATGATTCCGGAAATATTCAAATTCTCTGCATAGCTTTTTCCTCATCTCCGTGTCAATTTTGGAAACAGTAAGAGGATTTGTTTGATTAGCCAAGAAGTTGCCATAATCAGTGGTCTGGAGGTGAATTTTCACATCTGAAAATTAAATGAAACCTCAAATCAGATTAAAGTTTGAACATGCATAAATAGCTTTTACAACATTAATTGAATTTATTGTGACTTTACGATAAATGCATATTAAATTATTATTATCTTATTAGATGTGTATGTATGATTTATCCTTGAGTGTTACTCTCTGAAGCAATAAAAAATTCAATGTCAGTACAGATATTCTAGTACAACAACAAAAAATTCAATTATCTAAACAATCTAGAACTATTTAACACAGCTGAAAAGAACATTAACAACCACCTAGTCCTAAGTTTACCTGAGCCAGTTGTAGTCATTTGGAACTAGCTGCTCAGAAAATTGTTGGGAAGAATCCTAAAGCTTTATCTCGGCTTGATGGAAACAGGAAATTTATTAGTAATAGTTATCACGGGTACGGGAGGTGGAATGGGCAATCGTCAATAATATCCTTTTAGTATAGATGAAGAAATTGAGTCTCAATGGGGGCTAAATGGTAGAGTTGTAGAGTAGTAAAGGCTTGAATTAGGAGATGGATCTCCTTACTCTTAAAATCCAACATCATTTCCAGAAGACCACACCAGGCATCCTGTAACTGGCAACGTTTTTCAAGGCCAGGTAAGTGCTGAAGCATTACATGGGAGAGAAGGAGAGGTGAGAAATGAAGCCAGAGAAGTAAGCAGGGGGTTGTCCCAAGGAAGGCTTGGCATGGCTTCCTTTATCCTGAGGCTAACCGGGAGCCCTTGTTGGCTATGAACGCATTGCTGTTGTAGCTGATGAGAAGGTGAATTTGCAGTTAGGCCCTCAAGTGATTCTTAAGTGTCTGAGATTCAGTGGACAGGCATGCTTCCTTAGTACCTGGAGAAGATTATGCACTGGAAATATTTTTTTTCTGACTGCAGAATTGACTTGTTCAAGTACCTATTTAATTAATTTAATTTTAAAAAATAAACACTTTTTTTTGGGGGGCTATGTCTTGTTTGGCTTTTCTTTTGGCAGTTCAGATTTTTTATACAGTTTGACAGTTTGCTTTCTCAGCACAGAGGAATATTTGCCAACAGAAGAAACACAAATGTTATTTCTTTCAAAACCATGATATTTTGCTCATGCGACATATGTTTCTTTTAAGCAAAATAACTTCCAGACCTTTCAGCTGCCAGTGAGATCCTGAAATTCAACGTCTCAAGTGTTTCAGACCCCATAGGAATCATGTAATACTGTAGTCAATGGAGAGGCAAATGAAATGGAACCTTTTTTTCCTGACACCAAAATAATCCAAGGGACCCTTGCACTGAGATTCTAAGAGAATCTCAAAATCTGAAATGTTTGCTCTGAGATGATGATAGGTTGCTAATAGTATCAACAACGCTTATAGTTGTAGTTTTCAAAATGGGCTCACATAATTTTTTCTCTGCATTTCCCCAAGTGCTTATTTAAATAGGTATGTAATAAAAAGGACTCTGTGGTCAAATAAATTTGGAATAAAAAGGCTTCTTAGCTGTAGGAACTGCAAGCCTTTAACACATTACTTTGAGTGATTTCTGAAAAGAGTATGTTCAGAACCTCCCAAGCCACTAGAAGACAATGGAGCCACCACAGAGCACACTTTGGAAAATTACATCGCTTTTTTATCCAGAGAAGTGACGTTTTTTCTTTTTTATTCAAATGAGGAAATGGAATGTTTTCCAAACTGGGATCACTACCAACTAAATCAATTTAACAGGTCCCAAACAGCAAAGAATAACAGTATTAGATTAGGCTATTGTAGCAAATAGGAGCATATAACACAGAGTAGCATACCGACGTGTGTGTGTGTGTGTGTGTGTGTGTGTGTGTGTGTGTGTATGGGGCAGAGTAAAAATGTGTCCTCTGTGGGTTGCAGTCACTAGGTTCAGTGAATTCTGAGATCACTTGGCTAGTGAGGTAGGATGATGCTCTGGGACATCATGATTATCTTCTATTACTTTTTTGGTCAGATCAGTTTTAAAAAATGATAATTTTTTTTTTTTTTTTTTTTTTTCCTGTGCAGCTTCCAGTCTGGGGCTCTCTATAAAAGTGAATATCCAGACCTTTCACACTCCAGGTAGGTTTTATGCCAAGGAAGCACCTTCGAGAGGAACCCGCAAGGAGTGCTTTCCTTGAGCCATCCCCTGCCTTTTCCCTACACTCTGTGGGTGCTGAACTTCAGAAGTTATATGACTTTTCTGAACTCAGTTTCTTCACCTACGAAATGGATATAGAATCCATGCTTTTGGGTTGTTGTGGGGATTAAACAAGAGGAGGTAAGTGAAGAGCCAGCATACTTATGGAGGAGCTACTCCATAATATTACCTTTTTTCTTCTCACTTGTACCCACCTACTTCAGCGATAATTTGATTCGGTTGGCTAAAGACTTTGGTACTTATTGTCTACATCAGAATATTCTCAGCCAATATACCGGCATCGGCCATCAGATCTTATAATTACTCAGATTTTAATACATATACTAATTTCTATAAAACCGGGACTTCTCCCTCCATTTTTGCTAATTTACTGCCATTCTTACGGTGATAAAACTTCAAGTCCTTTTTGGTGCTTTCTTACTCCAAATCCCTTGCACTGTTCTTTATTGTCCTCTCTGGTTTCCAGTCCATGTGCCCCTGGTTTAGAATGGCCACCTGACATCAAGATTAATGCTGTGAGCTCTTAAATTGATTCTCCCAAGCTCATTTCTCCTCATGCACTCCCTGCCTCAAATTCAATCTTTCCTAAGAATTATTTTGAATTTGTAATGTAAAGAATCTTGGAGTCACTGACAGTTGTAGGCAGATTAAAAAGGACTTTCCTAATATTTGTCATGTTTTACCACTGACAGAATGGCTCTCATGGACGTCATCTCTTAACCTTAACAAATATTCCCATTTCATAGATGAAGAAACTGAGGCCCAGAGAAATAACACGTTTATGTTTTCTATGCTTGCAAGTATTTGACCGAAGATTCAGACAGGCCTGTTGGCCTCATTCATTTTCCTAAAGCTCCACAATCAGATCTCCAAGGTCCTTCAAGATTTTTTCTCAGCCTAAATTCTTGCCTTATCTTCAGGTATTCCAGTATTGCAGCCAAACTGGTTTACTCCTCACCCCTACGCTTTTATTTAAATACAGGAATCTGTAGTTCATTTATTTTCCCTCCTGGCCCAGAACGCCCAGCCACCTCAACACTGCTTGCTTGCATCTCATTAGCATTTTCCTAGCCGATAGCCCTGGAGATCTACTTTGCTTTTGAATATATCTGAGATCTATAGGTTTAAGTTGTTCCTGTATTTTAGAACTTTGATTGTTTTTACTTACGTATGATATCCTCTCAACTAGAGAGCTGTTTAGGGAGTGCATAATATTTTATTGTTTATCATATTCTCTACATCACCTAATACAATTTTTATCACATAGATGAGCTTCAAATATTGGTAGATTTAATTTCTGATTAAAACCTAGGACCTCAGGGTCTCTGGGCGGCTCAGTTGGTTAAGTGTCTGCCTTTGGCTCAGGTCATGATCCCAGTGGATCAAGTCCCCCATCAGACTTCCTGCTCAGTAGGGGGTCTGCTTCTCCCTCTCCCACTGCCACTCCCCCTGCTTGGGCTCTCTCTCTCACTCTCTCTCTCAAATAGATAAATAAAATCTTAAAAAAACAAAACAACAAAACACCTAGGGCCATATAGCACTTTATTATATAATTCCATGCATATTACCAGGATTGAAACTCCTCATTTTGGTTCTTATTCACCAAACAAACAGGTGCTCTCTGAGGAACACAATCAGCTATATAGAACCACATACAAAACACCATTAATCATAACCACGAGATGGGAATAATTATTTCAGGAATTCAAAAGTCTAGCAAAAGAGGGAAAACTAGTTCTTGTTGTATACACACTGTTGTTCAGGGAGGTGCTTATGATTTCCCAGGAATTCTTATGATTAACAGTTTACAAAACATTTTCAGAAATTTCTGATGCTCCTGATAACTGGGAGTTAGGCCAGGGAGATATTACCTAAGTATCAGATAAGAAAGCACCATGTTAAAAGTTAAGCAGTCTGGCTTAATATCCTAGAGCCAGAGAGTGGAATTGCTAGGACTTGAACCCAAACACGTACACTTTTCTAATGTGAATTATCAGATTCTTTCTATGTGCAAAACACAGCCTTAGGGCTAGGGGAACTAGGATAGTAAAGTAGACAGTCTCTAACCTTTAAAAAAAAATGGATATTTCTTTTTAAAATTTCAGTTTTATTGAAGTTCAACTGACAAATAAAACTGTAAGATATTTAAAGTATACATCTGATATACATGTACATTGTAAAAGTACCCTCCCACCTATCTGACACTTCAGTGGCCTCACATACTAATATTTTCTGCCCTTAAGAAGCTTATAATAGGGGCGCCTGGGTGGCTCAGTGGGTTAAAGCCTCTGCCTTTGGCTCAGGTCATGATCTCAGGGTCCTGGGATCAAGCCCTGCATCGGGCTCTCCGCTCAGCTGGGAGCCTGCTTCCTCCTCTCTCTCTGCCTGCCTCTCTGCCTACTCATGATCGATCTCTCTCTCTCTGTCAAATAAATAAATAAAATCTTTAAAAAAAAAGAAGCTTATAATATAGGAGGAGATAGATTCATTTATTCGTTTATGAGTTAAGCTCTTAACTGTTAATTCAGGGTGCTAGAGAGTCAAGCGAGACAAATGTCCACCCCCGGCGTGACACATCATCTATGCAAATGGAATTGCATAGATTGCAAATCTATGCAAATGGAATTAGGTCCAACACAAGGTACAACAGAGTACGAAGTTAAGGCTTGTCAATTGTACCCCAACATGGCCGCAGTAGGAAAAGATTTATAGAGGAAGTAACTCAAGTGGAGACTTGAAAGAGGAATGATGTTCTCTAGGCAAACAGGATAGAGAATGGAATTTGTGACTGAAGGAAGAACTTTTCAAAGGTAGAAGACTTCTGAGGAAATGCTTGCAAGGTAGAGATCAGCAAGACTCCTCCAGCCTTTTGAACCAAGGGTGAAGTTGATCCTGCCTGATGAAAGCCACTGAAGTATTTTTGAACAGGAAAGTGACGGCATTGGATATGCATTTTTAATACAAGCTGGAAAAAGTAAGTGCTATAATTAGAGGCACAAGTAGTATTTAAGGGAGCATGAAGAAAGCCCTTTGAAATAAGTCTTCCACCTATATATATATATATATATTTTCATTTAAAAATAGATAGTAGGTATAAATATAGGTAAAAAGTGAAAGGTCGCCTAAACTCGTCCACCGCCACCACCCACTCACTCCTAAATGCAGGTAATTACTATTTTTAGTTTCTGTTGAATCTTTTCAGTATCTAGACCATATATAGAAAATATATTTTTAAATTTATCTGCCTTTTTACTAAAGAGTACTATACCACACATAGTTCTTCCCGTTGCTTTCCTCCCTTAATAGAGCTTGGTGGTCTTTCCATATCAGTCCTCTTAAGGGGGTGTCCTCATGCCTTTTTTTTTCTTTAATAGCTGCGGAATATTGTGTTATGTGAATCTTACATAATTTGTTTAGTTAATCAGTTCCCTGCAGATGGACATTTGATTTGCTTCCATCTTTTGCTATTCTAAACAATGCCATATGAAATCCCAGGCCAAGTGTATATGCATTTGGAATTTTGATAGGTACTGCCCAATTGCCCCCATTAAGAGATCTTATTTTTCAATATTTTTATTCTCCAGAGTGGGAGCCCTTTTAAGGCAGGGATTATATCTTATTTAGTTTTACTTCCTCAACTCTGGCTAGAAATGCTTAATATGTTGTTGTTAAATTAATTCCTATTGGAGAGGAAGGAAGGTCATGTCCCCTAAAAGGGGCATAATTGTTAGTAAGATAGAATCAGATTGCCTCATTCCCTTTTAAAAAATATGGCAGAGAGGATAAAGGAAAGGTTCAGTCCACAGAGCCAGTGGACACTTCTCACCATATATTTTAGAAAATATCAAGTACTAAATTCTAGAGCTCTAAAGTGTTAATTTTACCATCTTGTTTTTTTTGAAGAGGAACGAATATATACAACAGTCTTATTTGTAATTAAAAAATTCTAATGAAAATAGCTGTGTTGCCATCAAAAGAAATGGAGAAAACTTAAATGCATGTTATTAAGTGAGAGAAGGCAATCTTAAAAGGCTGCATGCTGTATAATTCTATTTTTTTTAAAGGTTTTATTTATTTATTTGACACAGACAGAGAGATCACAAGTAGGTAGAGAGGCAGGCAGAGAGAGAGGGGGAAGCAGGCTCCCTGCTGAGCAGAGAGCCCGGTGCAGGGCTCGATCCCAGGATCCTGAGATCATGACCTGAGCCGAAGGCAGAGGCTTTAACCCACTGAGCCACCCAGGCGCCCCATGCATGCTGTATAATTCTAATTATACCACGTTCTGGAAAAGGCAAAACTGTGAGACAGCAAAAAAGATTGGCGATTGCCAGAAGTGGGGTTGGGGGAGCGGAATGAATGGTGCAACAGAGGATTTTTAGGGCAGTGAAAGTACTTTGTATGATACCATAATGATGGGTACATGTCATTATACATTTGTCCAAACCCGCAGTGTGTTTAACACCAAGAGTGAACGATAACATAATCTATGGACTCTGGGTATTATGATGCATCAGTGCAGGTTCATCAATTATAACAAATGCACCCTAGGCTGTGGTGGGGAATGCTGACAATGGGGAGGTTGTGCATGCATGGAGGCGGGGGGTATATGGGAATCTCTGTACTTTCTCCTCAATTTTGCTGTTACCTTAAAAGCTGCTCTAAAAAAACAAAGTATTAATTTTTAAAAAAGTGTTAATTCTTTAAAAGAATATTTCATGTCCCTTTTTCATTATTATTTTACTGCAAAGTCACTTTTAAAGGTTTTAAAGTTTCCATGTGGTACAGCCTTCCAGCACTACCAGTGGGACGGGCCATGTGCACCAGCCTCGCTCTTTTCTTTGGGAAGGACTGAGTCACTGAGTGTCCTAGCAACTGATTCAGGTCATTGTGAGTCAGGGGCAGACCTTGGAACAGATGAGTATTTCTGATCACACGGGCACAATTATATACGCAGTTAGGCACAAGTATGAATTCTAGGACGTTTCAAAGCTTTGCTAGACAATCTTCATTTTCTCTTCTAAATTAACCTGAAACCTTATGTATTCTTTCTAAGTATGGCTAAAATAATCTGTCGGTATCAGAACACTTCTGAAGTCTAGAGAACTTGAAAAGACTAAAGGCAAATTTAATCTTTGCCAAGCTAGCTTTTCTTTTGCAGAAAGTCTCTGTGTCAACACAGGGTACCACAGCGACAGTCTTACCTACTCTTCTTCATCCATTATTGGCACAGGGCATATTTTGTGCAAACGTAAACAGAAATCCCAAAGTCCTTAACATCCATCCCAATAAATGACCTTGATTTCTTCTATCCACCTCTTTTTAAAAAAATATTTTATTTTTAAGGGATCTCTACATCCAACATGGGGGCTCGAACTTATGATCCCAAGATCAAGAGTCACATGTACTGATTTAGCCAGCCTGGTGCCCCTCTTCTTAACTCTTAAGAGATCCAGCTCAGAAGACGGCTGGGTTTCTCTCAACACATTTGTAGGTGCAACAGTTGCATTGCTTTTCATACATTATTTCCCGACATCCTATGAAATAATCAGTAGGGCAGACCTTATTATTTTCTATATCAAAATGGAGCTGGGGTGCCTGGGTGGCTCAGTCAGTTAAGCATCTGTCTTCAGCTCAGGTCATGATCCCAGGGTCCTGGGATCCAGCCCAGCGCTGGACTCTCTGCTCAGCAGGGAGACCACTTCTCCCTCTCCCTCTGCCTGCCACTGCCCCAGCTTATGCTCTCCCTCTCTCTGTCAAATAAATAAATAAAATCTTAAAAAAAAATTGGAGCTGGCATCAACATGGACAATAATCATTTATCTTCAGTTCATGCTCAGGAGGTATGGACATTTTAGTGGACAAAGAGATGCGGATATGCCTACATTCCCTGACTAGAGGGTCAGATCAGACGTGGCCATGCTAAGCCTCGGTGTGCTCAACTATTACCTGCAGATGTGAAATTCTTTTTTTTTTTTTTAAGATTTATTTATTTATTTATTTGACAGAGAGAGAGAGATCACAAGTAGGCAGAGGCAGGCAGAGAGAGAGAGAGATCACAAGTAGGCAGAGAGGCAGGCAGAGAGAGAGAGAGGAGGAAGCAGGCTCTCTGCTGAGCAGAGAGCCCGATGCGGGGCTCAATCCCAGGACCCTGAGATCATGACCTGAGCCGAAGGCAGAGGCTTTAACCCACTGAGCCACCCAGGCGCCCCCAGATGTGAAATTCTTATTTAGATTTCTTTTCTCAGCAGCCATTAGAACCTGCAGTTAATGACTCACACCCATGATATTCCTGGGAGTCTCCAAACAGACTGGCACACAGATTCAAACATAGTTGTGAAATGAATGGTTGAAAAGAATATATTGTTAGGAGGGAAGTAAGATAAAAAGCAAAGGCACAAGGACAATAAAGCAATGGTGTAGGTGCCAGGGTTTCTTAAGAGGATGCAGGGACGGCTTTGGATGGCCCGTGACCCCTGATATTACATGGAAAATTCTGTACGCATGCACCTGTGTATTTTTCTAAGAAGATTCTTTCTTCAGGTCTTCGAAAGGGTCTGAAACCCTTTTTTTCTCTCCCAAATTTAAGCTGAGGGTGGTTTCTCTCTGAATTCTTTAGTGAGCTGGCTAAACCTGATTTCATATCACATTTTAGGCATTTTTATCTATTGTTTGTGTTAAAATTTGCATTCCTTATCTCATTTAAAAGCTTGAGTGGAGGCTCCTGGCTGGCTCAGTTGGAGGAGCTCAGACTCTTGACCTTGGGGTTGTGAGTTCGAGCCCACGTTGAGTGTAGAGATGACTTGAATAAACTTTAAAAATTTTAAAAATAAAAGCTTGTTTGAAAACTAAGTACAATTCATTCAAGTGGCTTCTGTTAAAAACACTCATTCTTCCCTGCATTCGTTCACTTTTTCTACTTCAGTTTAAGTACAATTTCTCTTTGTATTCAAGTATAGTTGACATACATTATATTAGTTTCAGGTATACGACACAGTGATTCAACAACTATATACCTTATGAAATGCTGACCACAGTAAGTGTAGTTACCATCTATCACACTACAAAGTTCTCACAATACTTACGCAGATTTTCTGTACATGATTAACATTCTCTAGTCACCAAACTCCTCATTTAATATGCTGATGTGATTTAGGATTTGCGATTATATTGTGATTATTTGTAGCTAACAGAATTATTTATCATCTGAAAGATTTTTCTAGCTGTCTCCATTGCTAAGGAAAGGAGAGCGTCTATCTCAAATTGACCAGCTCTGCCTTAACTCTGGCTTTAACTGCTCAGAACCACAAACAAGTGACCCAGAACCCTCAGCCTTCGCCAAGTCACCTTCAGGTTTTTTTGTTTTGTTTTTGCTTTCAACACTTTCCTAGCAGTTTTGATCCATATTACTTCCCTGTTTTTTCTAGAATAATCTTGTGGTTTTAAAGCACCTTATTATTGACATATGTTGACTTTATAAGTACATTTCAAAATGAACTAATGTAGCTGTTTTTATAATAAAAACTGTATTATAGATGTGAAATCTTTGGTAAAGTTTTGAAAATATTGTAGCTTAAAAATAATTTCCAGAGTAAAGGGAGAAATGGGGAGGTACAAGTCAATGGGTACCAAGTTTTAGAACCACAAGGTAAATAAGTCCTAGAAATCTACTGTACAGCATAGAGAAAGTAGTTCACACACACACACACACACACACACACACACACACACCAATAATAACAGAGGGCAGGAAGAAACTTTTGGAGGTAATGGATAGATTTATGGCATCGATGATGCTCATGATTTCATGGAGGTAAACTTACCTCTAATCTCATCAGGTTGCATACATTAAATATATACAGTTCTATGTCTGTCAATCATACCTCAATAAAGTGCTTAAGAAAAGTATTTTCCATTTACATAGTGCTTCATGCTTTCTAATGTATCTCTCAGGTATTACTTCACTTATTTCTCCAAACAAAGCAGGCAAAGCAGGCATTACCATTGCATTTTATAAGTGAGGACTCTGAGCCTCAGAGGTCCTGAGCCTTAGGCCACCTACCTAGATCGGGCAGAGGTCAAAGTCAGTACTTTTGATTCCAGGGCTGGCCTCATTACCCACCCACCTCTTGACTTTTTTCTTAAGCTTCAGTTAAAGAGAAACCTCAAATACATCTCATATCAATATATACTGAGAAACTGGGTATAGAATAAAATTCTCTAGACCAAGTTTCTTAGCATTTGGCGGGGGCATTCACCCCTGGGCACTTTGACGAAGTCCTTCTGCAGATATTATTTATAAATATGTAAAATGAAAATACAGACCATTACAAAGTAAGCAAAATATGTTAAACTATGGTTATCAAGATGTTTTAAGATGTGTGATTTGAGCGTCCCACTCTTGATTTCAGCTCAGGTCACGATCTCAGGGTGGTGAAATCGAGCCCCGCCCAGAGACTGCTTAAGATTCTCTCCCTCTTCCTCTGCCCCTCCCCCTTCTCTTGCACATGTACTCTCTCTCAAAAAAAATTTAAAAATAAAAAAAGTGTGACACTGTACTTCTTTCTTAAGAGATTAAATACCAAGATTAAAGAGTAAGTGCAATACCACATATAATTGTGAAATCATGAAAATATAAATATTTCAAAGTATCTACAAGAATTGCACAGGGATATGAAAATATCGAATTTTTACTGTTGTCGACAAAGTACTAACCACTGTGATTTGTTGCCTCCATTCATAATAAAAGGAAATGCTGAAATTTTACTTAGAAAAAATTGAAAAGAAAGATGTAAATTTTTTTCCTCATCCAAGTTGGTGGACCCCTGAAGTCTGGACCCGGGAAATAAGAACTTGTTCTGGACTCTCAGGCCATGGGAACACAGTCCCTTCTCCATGCTTCCAATGAGCAGCGTCATTTCCTTTCTCCCCTTTTTAAATGGTGAGAAGAGCAGCACGTACCTTCCAGGGTCTCACACTGGACCAGGTTGATGTAGTCCTGCTGGGTCAGGAGGCTGGCCTTGCACCCTCGCACCAGGCCTTCCAGGTAGCCATGGTCCACGTTAAAGTAGAACTCGGCGCCCTCAAGCATGGGGAAAGAGAGCACAGTCAATATGGGCTGAAGCAGCTCTGGCTGCTGGTCGGCTCCTGAAGATCTGCTCTAGTCTGGAAAAAAGTACTAGCCGTTATCAGGAAGAAATCTATCAGCTGAGAGTCAGGGTTTTCATGACTAGTTTCCTCTGGTTTCTGCCCCTTTCAACAGCATGCTCATCCCTGTTTTCACAGCAACAGTGAATCAGGGAGATAAGCCAAGTAAACCCAGAAGCAAACCGCCACTGGGAGAAGTGGAGTAGGAGAGAGGGAGGGTCAGGCCTCTGCTCTTTCCTTCCCAGGCCCCTGGCCCCCTCCCAGCTTTGCCATTGCAAGTCCTGAAACACCTGAAGCTTTTGTGAACATTCCTCCCTCCTTTGGAGCTTCTGAGCTTTCCATTGTGAATTGCATTTGCCCTTAATTTCTTGAGGACTGTTAACAGGAAAAAAGGGAGGGCTTTTTAAAAAAAATTTTGTTTTGTAAATAGATCAGTTGCCTGTTCTAAGGCAGTTCTAAGAATCCTGAGAAGCTAATTCAGCAATGCAGTTGTTTATAAAACAAATGTTTAATAATGTCTTAACACTGCAAAGGCTGATAGCTTTTTAACCCCCATCCTCCACTCCCCCTGCCCCCAGCCCCTGTCCCCAGCCCCAAGTCTGGGAGCAGAGCCCAGAAAACAATCCTGGAGGCAAATACACAGAGCTGTGATTCTATAAGTCTCTACCTTTACAAAATTGGACCGTTTATAAGGCACTCTTTATTTTCTTTTCCCATTTAACTCTCACAATCACTGGAACATGTATCTGGGCAGATAATATTATTTTCCAAGTCACAGATAAGAAATCAGATCTTAGAATCTGTGAGACAGATTCTAAATGCACAGGTTAATACAGTACGTACTTAATTAAGCCAGGACAATTATTGAGTTTCATGCTCCAAAAAGGAGTGCTTGTTCTCTCCTATACTTAGCTCAAAAATTGTGTCAAATATCCTGAACGCTATTTTACAATGTTTCACTTTCATATATATTATGTCAAATTCTTAATTGAATTTAAAGTGTCAGAAATTCTCCAGTTTCTATCTCAGTATTTTCAAACTGGGAGAAGCTAGATAAGATCGAATCACAAGAAATTCCGCTGTAGTTGTTGAAAAATCACAGAGAGCCAGACTTGGTTTAGCACAGTGTCCAGCACTTTGAAAGCATTTAATAAACAGTAGAGGTTCTTTTGATTACCATCATCATTATCCAACCCTCCCTCCAAAAATTCCACCATCTCCAAATTGCCTGAGTATGTTTTAGGTTGGATCATATGAACTTATAACCTTTGCAGATAAAAAAATGGTTGCCTGTCAGTAATTTTATACAGTTCAATTTAATACAAACTTACAATTAAATAAATTATAAAACAAATTCATCATTCCCTAATCATTTCAGCATGTTACTATTATTTATGGACTTGAGGTAATGTCTTTTGTATATATATGATAGATTTCTGTATAATGGCTTGTTACCACGCATCTCTTTTCAAGTAAGCGTTTAATGATATCATTATTGTAGCTTGAAGTTGACCATGGTGGGCGTGTTTAGAACGGGGAAATAGCCAAATGATACAAAGCAGGGCTTAATTTATTGCTGGTTGTTTGTCCAGACTTGAGAAAATGTTAATAATGCAAATTAAACTTAAAAGTATGTGGTATCTCTCTAGCCATTACATTGTGAATTGCAAATTTGGGGGAAATAGTCTTTCAGTATTCAAAAACCATTATCTGATTTAGTAAAGATAGCATTCACGTAATAAGGACCAAGTGAACTTCTGATATATGTCTTTATTGTTTCAATTTCATTCTACTGTTTAGTGTAAATAAAAACGTCAACCATCATTCATCTTGTAACTACATTTATTTGTTGGTTGAAACCAAAGTTTGGCTACAGATACTGGAGTTGAACAAAGATCAATGAAAGCATTCTGTGAAAATTGATCGACGATATGGAATTTACAATATGGAGCCTTATTTTATTGTTATTTGTAAATTGGGTGATACACATTCTTTATAATAGTAAAATTTATAATAAACATATACACACATATTTGGGGAGGAGAGCCAGTTGTTAAGCACTTACAGTAACAACACACAATCCTCATAGTGTTGCCCAGAACTAGCCTTGCTTGTCAACATGCTCAAAAGAGAATTTTGTGTATGTGTGTGTGCAAAAAATACTTTTTAATTTGCCATCTTTTACATTTATATGCAAAGCCAAGTTCCAATGTTTCTTTAATATGATAGATATAGGGGCTCCTGGCTAGCTCAGTCCCCAGAGCATGTGATCTTGATCTCGGGTTCGTGAATTTGAGCTCCACGTTGGGTGTAGACGTTACTTAAAAAAATTTCTTAAAAGACTACAAAATAATAATAAAATAATAATAATAAAATAATAAAAAAATAAAAAAATATAGATACCAACTTTCTCTGTGATTACAAAATTCATGAATGAGGCAGGCCAAGTACTTCTCTTCACATAATCCTTCAAACTTGGCACAAACAAAAATGTCTCATTCCTGGGGCGCCTGGGTGGCTCAGTCGTAAGGCGTCTGCCTTCGGCTCAGGTCATGATCCCAGGGGCCTGGAATCGAGCCCATCTTCGGGCTCCCTGCTCAGTAGGAAGCCTGCTTCTCCCTCTCACACTCCCCCTGCTCGTGTTCCCTCTCTTACTGTGTCTCTCTCTGTCAAATAAATAAATAAATAAATAAATAAATAAATAATCAATCTTTAAAAAAAAGTCTCTCATTCCTGTTAAAGTTACTCATCAGAGATGAGATCCAACTCATGAGAGATGAGGGAAATCCAGTGCAGGGACATGCATCTGGAGCTTCTTTATAAATGCGTCCCCACGGTGCAAACAAAAGAAAAAACGTTCATTTCAGTATTTAAACTGGCAACGATGTTTAGGAGAGCAGCTTGGACTATGGCAGAGCACGAGTTTAAGTTACTTCCTCTCTAAGCACCAGTGTTTCCATATGTGAAATGAGGATAATAATACTTACCTCATTGATTGTAAAGATAAGTGAGATAGAATCCTTAGAATGTTTAACACATGTAGGCGTGTGTACTAAGTATGTAATAAAAGAAACCACTGCGATGTCTTCTCCTCTTTCCCCCGTTACTACCAACCACTACAATCCTAATCCTTTAACACTAGACCCTTCAGGCCAGGAACAGTGCTTCACTCATCTTTCTGTCTCTCAACTGCTTAGTAGCTCCCCTTGAGGGGACCTGTTTGCTGGAGGAACCAGTACTGGACTTATAGAATGACCTAACTTGCTATTATAGTCGATAGCTCTGCGTTCCTCTAGGAAACCCCGTATTTGGTAAGTGTATTTGAGGAATGAGGTTATTTGGGGGGTTTTGCAGCATGCGCATACGTGTGTGGTAAGTTTGCTTATCTATAAGATATATAGGATTTATTGTGACTCTGTCTCAATTCTGAGAGCTTTCAAGTGTCATCAGCTTCACAGCATTAGAGGATCAACTTATTTTTCCAAGAAACAGAGATACTCCTTGGAGAGATACAGTGTCTGTTATCCTGAAAACAGAGGGTTTCTTTCTAGATGCAGTAGGCTCTTCAAAAGACAGTGAGTAGGCAAAGGAGATCCAGGCTGCTTCCTATGAACAGTCTTCTGGACGTTTTTGTTTTTCTTTTGTTTTTAAAGATTTTATTTATGTATTCGTCAGAGAAAGCACGAGCACAAGCGGGGGAGTAACAGGTAGAGCAGGCAGAGGGAGAAGCAGACTCTCCATTGAGCAAGGAACCTGATGCGGGGCTCGAACCCAGGACTCTGGGATCGTGACCTGAGCCGAAGGCAGATGCTTAACCGACTGGGCAACCCAGGCATCATTGGACATTTTGATGTAGCAGACTAAGGCAGGCCAAGGTCTTGCTAAGCTCTGAGGTAGTTCTCGAGGTGGACGGCCACACCACTTTTGAACAGTCTCTGGGAGTGTCTTGAGTGTTGGGTAGGATGCACCTTGGAGTGGAATGAGGATGCCATCCTCAATAATAAAGTCAAAAGCCAAGTCAAAACCTTTTCCTAAAGCTGTACGTGCTGGTTGGTTGGTTTAGGTTTTAAAACATTACATGTCCCATAATTCAATCTCTAACTGCCATGTAAGTGTCACCCAGCTTTGCTAATAACCCACTCACAGGCCATTTTGATTTAGCTATACCAGGTATCAGAAGCTTTTTCTGCATAGGGCAAGATAGCAAATATTCTAGGCACTGTGGGCCATATTGTTTCTATCGCAACTACCCAACACTGCCATTGTTGCAGGAAAGCACCCATAGACCACACATAAATAAATGAGCATGACTGTGTTCTAATAAACTTCATTTGCAAAAACAGGTGGCGGGCTAGATTTGGCCTCTGGGCCATAGTTTGTCACTGCCTGATCTATAGCCTTGCCCACTTACTCCTCACCCTGAATTATTTTCAAGTAAACCCAATATAGCATATTGTTTTATGCACAAATTTCAGGATCTAAAAGATAAGGACCCTTTTATAATATAATTACATTATAATACTAAAGTTATTTATTAATATTAACTATCCAGTGTTCAAACTATCAGCATTTTTTTTTTACATTTGATTTGTTTGAATGAGGAGATATTACAATTGGTTTATATGTCTCTTAACTCTCTTCTAGGTATACTTTCTCTCCCACTAGTGGTATTTTTTGTTCAAGAAACTGGGTCACATGTTCTATAGAGGTTTCCACAATTTGGAATTTGGTGATTACAACTGAGGTGTCTCCTGTAATTCCTACACATTGGTAGTTAGATCCAGAAGCTAGATCACTTTTACCTTTAGATTGTTTTGTAAGACCACTTCACAGCGATATTGAATATTTCCATGAGGATACATGTAACATCTGTGTCTCCCTTCTCTTTTTTAAAGATTTTTTCTTATTTTTAAGTAATCTCAGGAGTTGGATGCTTAGCAGACTGAGTCACCCAGGCACCCCTATTTTATAGTTCTTATATAGAAAGGCAGGCTAAACGCTTAATTAACTACTACTTACCACTTTTCCAAAATAACGAATCTGTTTCCTAGCATCCTCCAAAAGTGACCAATAACCGTTTTATTTTTATAAAAAATAGCATTTTTAATTTATGGATTTAAACATAATCAGCATGTTCTTTTGCTATAACTCGGATAGTCTTTGACAGCTTCCTTGCTTTCTGTAACGACAGGACGTTCCATGCTCATTCGGCACAGTTTTTGCCGAGGCCTGGAACCAGCCATTTCTCGCAAAGCTCTGGTTTCACACTGCATTCAGAAAAAGGCAGTGTCTCTGCCTAGTGGGCGGTACGGGGGCGATGGCCCCACACTGCTCACTGGAAGCTAAGGTCAGTAACCAGGGGCAGCGGATTGCTCAGAGCGGATGCGCTCCGTAGACGCAGTGTTTTTGTAGATGGGTTTGCTATTACCTTTCCTTAACATTCCCTGCCCTTTAGCCGTTCTAATCACAACTTGTCAAAACAAAGCAAACCTCCCATGTCAGCCCAAGAAAAACATTATCCCGAAAAAAATGAGTTTTAAAGCCACAAGAACTGAACTCCTGTGTATGTTCTTGGAGAATCTCAACTTGATTAACGTGGATGATGGTGAGAAAAAACAGAAAGCATGTGACTGAATTCTGAATTCGGCTCAGGAACGCCGCAGGCCAACCAAGATTGCTGCTCCCTTGACGTTGATTCAGAGCAGCTCTCGTATTACCCAACCTGAAGACGCTGCTGGCCTCACTTGCCTCTTATAAACACGAGAATTTGCAAACTGTCATCAGAATCATTGACTTGTCTGGGCTACTTTACGATTGAAATTAGAAGTGGAACTATCTACGCTTTGTTGATTTTGGATAATTCAAAGTTTTAAGGGTATTTTAATACTTTCTTCTTCCTGAAGAGAAAACGACAAGTGTTTCAGGTGTTGGCTCACTCTGAAACCCGTTCTGTGAGTGATTTGTGACGTGCTGTCTGCCCGAATGATTCACTTTTTGTACTTTAACAAAAGAGTATTTTTGCTTTTGTATACTAATTAAACCTGGACCTAAGACAGTACATGCCTTCCTTCATAATATCTCATTGTTCCTCAGTGGCCTATTTCATTTCTTATTACAAAATCTGGTCTATGGCAAAAAATTGTAATCTGCTTAGAAAAGAACAAAAATCAATCATCACTCATAATATCCAGATACAATATTTATGTAAGTATGACTATGCAAAGTTAAAAAGTTCAAAATCTTGGAATGGCTATTTGTTTCCAGAGCTTAAGTACATTAACTAGTACTTTAATCCAAATTCCATATTCTGAATAATTACCTGAGAAAGATCATTTCCTCTTACATTTTATGTTTTGTTCTTTTTGTTTTCTTTTCTGCTCGCCAAAGCAATGCATACTTTTTGCAAAACTTCAACCATTACAGAAATACATGAGATGAAATTTCCTCTAATACCACTCTGAAGGGATAACCACTGATAACAGTTTGGATGGACATTGGAAAAGGTTATTTAAGCTCCAACGTGTTTGCCGCCATGGTGCCAGACTTAATTTTTCAAAGAGAGGGTCATTTTGGTTTTGAACCACAAGAGGTCACCATAACATTATAGTAAACCTCTCTTCATTTGATTAACTTACCCGTAAATCTTTTCATTTGAAAAATGTCACATCAAAGTTTAAACAAGTGATTTCCAGTTGTTTATGTTAAAAGGTTTCTTTTAGACATCTCACTAAGTTCAAGGAGTCCTGCCATGACCTTTTACTCCATTCCCCAAGCCATCATTGGTCTTCATAAATGCAAGCCCTTCTTTTCTTTTAGACTACAAATTATTTTTTTATCTTTTCATCTGTTATTTCACAAGTTGGTTTCATTTAAGCTTTATATTCACAGTAACTTATCTTGTTTTCAGCATCCCTGAGAGATGGTCTGGGGGAGGGAGGGGAAGAAAATCTCTGTAGACAAATAGGTGTGAGAAATACAATTGATAAGTATATCCCTTCTTGGACAAAGTGCATATTAACATAAAAAGTCTCTGAGAAGTCCTTTGGTGATTAAAGATGGTTAACTTTAAAATAGCATTTTTCAAACAATTGGTTGGACGATGGCTCCCTTTCTTTGGGTAATTCATGCCTTTAACAACCAGAAGTAGTATTCTTTGGAACATTTGGGAAATCCTAATTTATAACATTAATTATTTTTTAAATGTTACAAAGCTCGTATTGTACTATTATATAAACTATCTGTAACTTGAAGAAATTATATGTATTTTTGAATTCACATGTATTTTAAAATGTAACAAACTTACAATGTTTTCTTCTCTGCTATAAGTATTTCCCATTTTTAAATTTTTTCTATTTAATGGCAGAGGTGCCAGGACCTGTCTTGCTACAGCGGTAAGCTCATATGGTAATTACATGAACTAATGATGGAAAATTCACCACAATAAATGGCATTATTATTCTAAGAACACTATTTCGGTAAGAAAGTATGAACTAAGAAAAATAAATTATTAGAGGTAGAAAGGTCTTTATTTTACATTATTATAAGGCTAGAAAAATGTCACAGAAGAAAGATTTATAACCAGAAAAGATTTTATACTAATAAACCTTACAATCAGAATAGGCTGGGATCTCAGATATCATTTGACATATTACGCCAACTGCAGAAATAGGGAGGAACTTATGGTTTTTTGAGGCTAATCATTAAATTTTCAGATATTTCCAAGTATTAAAATTATCTATTTTCTAGTAAAGAAAATCATGCTTCCATAGAACTCCAATATACTAGTTCTATTTCAGCAAGATAGGCTGTTTTATTTTTTTTAAGATTATTTGGATCACCAAATTCTTTTAATAATTATTACAAAATGGCTTTTAGAAAACATTTGAGATGATTTTTTTTTTCTGGAAAAGAAACCTCTTGACGTAAGAGTGCTTCAAATGCCACATGGAACAGAGTTATAAAACATATAGGGAAATGACAGCGAAGTTGGGAACATAAACATCCTTCTCATCTTAAAGAAAGGGAAACACAGCTTCAAAAGAGTTGAGGATTTTTTTTTTTTAATAGACATGAGAAATCAATAATGGCAGAATTGGAGATAGAACAAAGATATTCTGACTCCAGGTTTTATGATTCATTCCACTATTTTAAAAGTGATTTATAAACTGTTCATAATTTTACACAAATATGAGTTTATTATTCAATTGTCCTTAGAGCTATATTCTGAAATGGAGTTATTCTTTGGGGGAGAAAAGCCTTCTTTTCTATTCACACCACTAGATGGCAGGTTATTGAATGACACACAATATGTGTGGGACCTCCTATAGATCTAGAGTAGTAAATAGGGTCATTGAAAAGAGTGGTGAATTGCAAAGTCACAAAGGTAGGAAGTTGTAAAGATTTAGGTGAAAAGGGATTTGCTTGCTGAGAGTGAGGTCATCATTTCCCCCACTTCACTTCACTTGGAAAGCAGTGAGAGCCACTTCCAATGACTCCTGAACCCTGAGATACAATTTGCTTTGGTGATCTCACATCCGTGTGTTGAGTAGAAAACGAGAAGTTTTGATCAAAATTACTAAGACTGATTACACAGTGCATTTTAGCATCAGAATGTTCCCACTGTAGAAGACTTTTCTGAGTTCAATGCAAGGGGAAGAAACAGTAAAGGAACAAACTGAAAAGACTTCTACACAAATATTAAAAATACTTATATAATGGGGTGCCTGGCTGGCTCAGTCCCTAGTGCAGGAGACTTGGTCTCAGGCTTAGTTAGCACTTGCCTAAAAAAATAAAAGATAAAAAAATCCTGTGTGTTGAAGGGGATGTTAGTAGCACATTCCAGTGTCCTCTACACAGTGGAACTAAATATTCAATAACAAAGGAATGCTTAATTACATTGTAGAGTATGTACATGATGGAATGCTGGTCAGCCATTTAAAATTGATCCTTTAGAGGGGTGCCTGGCTGGCTCAGTCAGTTAAATGTCTGTTTTGGGTTCAGGTCATGATCCCAGGGTCCTGGGATCGAGCCCTGCAGTCAGGGAGCCTGCTTCTTCCTCTACTCCCAGCTCCCGCTCTCTGTTGCTATCTTTGCCTCTCTCTCCAAATAAATAAATAAAATCTTAAAAATTTAACTAAATCATCCTTCAGATAAATGTATATATTTTTTTGACACAGGAAAATAAGGAAACTGATGGGCAGAAAAAATATTAGTTTGCATTATATACACTACGATATTTTAATAAATAATAAGATACAAACATGGAAATGAATGACATTTATATACATCTATAAGTTAAAGTTGTTTCTCTCTCTCTCTCCACTCCTCTCCACCCCACCCCCATCCTGTGGTGGCTACCTTATATCCTCATTTCCCTAGAGGTAAGGCATTTAGGGTCTATAATTAACTGTTTAGATGGCCAGTTTTGCCATTTATGAGTTATAGCGCTGAGTACGGCTGTGAATTTTTTTTTTTTTTTTTTTGGCCGTGAATCTTTGGTTTACATTTTAATGACTTTCAAATTTGAATGTCTAAAATAATATTTTCAAATTGTGGTTTAAAGACCATTTGCACTGGGTTAAAAATGCAGATTCTTGGGCTCTTTCCCAGGCTCAATGAATCTGAAATTTGGAAAATGGCATTCTGGAATTCGCCTTTTAAACTAGGTCCCTGAGTTACTTTTAGGTACATTAAAGTTTGAGAACGATTGGTAATGGCTGGGATCAAGGGTGAGAAAAATGAGAGGAAAAATATTTGAACTAGTGAAGGATTTTAAGCACTGTATTTTATTTATTAGACTTCTTGTCCAAACCATTTTTCTGCCAAATGGTTATATACTCAACACTTTAAAAGGCACAAACATAGAGGGACAAACCAGTGATGTAGTTTTAATAACCTGAGCTCTTCCCACCAGCCACCACTGCAATTTACTACTTCATTAAAGCACCAGCATGATTTGGAAATCGAATAAACCAAGAAAGAATGTCTTGAAAAACAACACAAAACAGCATTTCAGAAATAAAGCTTTATATAATGGAGGAATAAAATCTGGACTTAAACATTCTCTCCTATAACTGAAGCCAAACAGCACCTGACACATTTGGACACCAGAAGGGTTGATAATAGAGTGAAGACAATTAGTCTTGAAAGCTTTCACAGCTGGCTTCAGCTTGACCACGGGCTCCTCTTGGGTAGAGGACTTTGTCCTACATTCTGAGAGTAATGTTTGGAAGGAAACTGTGACCTCCAGTTTCAATCCACAGCAGGTTTCTCCAAAATGCTGGCATGAAAACATTGGTCACAGACTAACAGTTGGAGAGAAAAGCATTGCCAAGAATGCAGTGGACGGTGTTCTAGGAAGAGAAAGCTATTTCCCTGGAGAGAAAGGCTTGTGTGAGAATTTTATCTTGTACCTGTGGAAATGCCTAAAAACCACAAGTCAATCAAGAACCAAGGTTCTTTTCCCTGTTAACTTCTTTTAAAGAGTTTGGTTTGGCTTAAATATTACAGCAAGGAAATCCCAGGCATGTTTCAGTAAATAGTAGCAAAACATTGGTTTAAGTTAGAAATCAGTCTCTAAACCACTGGTGTTTGAAATATTTATAAAAACTTTGCAAAAATTCTTTGAATACAAGTTTTGATTTTTGTTAAAATGCTCATCTGAAAACAGTTTGTCTAGATAATTCAAATACTGCTTTCTTTTCATAATAATAGTATTGATAGTTGGTATCTGCGGCAGCCACGAGAGCTGCACCTTGAGAACCTCTTACTTCCGGGAACTTGACTGAGGTCCAGCCTCTGCGCTTTGAAATCCACTGCGTTTGCGCAGAAGCCACCTGCTCCCCCAACATCGGTGTGGTGGGAATCCTAAGACGTGTTCCTGAGAGACAGGGGTCTCTTTTCCCAGATGACTTTGGCTCAAGCACTTCCTGATGACACTCTGCATGGCACTTTAGAACAACCTTTTTTAATGGCTCTTTTAGTCTTTTTTGGCTCCCTCCCTGCTTCCTTTCGCACAAGCATTTCACCGAATAAAATTCTTGCACCTTTAGTCCTATTTTGGCACCTGTTTCTTGCAGGGACTGGAATAACACAATATCTCTTTGGTAGTTTCTTCTCTCAGAATTGCATTCTTTTGTTAAAAAATTTATTTATTATGGAGATCGAGAGCACAAGCAGGGGAAGCAGCAGAGGAGGAGGAAGAAACAGACTCCCCACTGAGCAGGGAGCCCGATTTGGGGGGACCATCCCAGGATGGTCTGAGCTGAAGGCAGAAGCTTAACCGACTGAGCCACCCAGGTGCCCCTCAGAATTGCATTCTGATGGGAGGTTAAAGTGGTTGAATTTGAAGTGTAGGAGTAAACGTGCATTCTTTTTTTTCATAAAGGAAGAATATGGAGCTAGAATCTAGACTGCTGGGATGGAAAATTACGAAATGTCCTGCTCTGCTGAGATGCCACTGGTAGTCATTTATCCCCTTTGTATTTCCATTCTCCTCTTAAATATCTTCCATCCTTTTTGAAATTTTTCTCTATCTCCTAGCAACTGCACATTTTCCTTGCAAGGGGTTTTATCTGAAATCACATGTGTTTGTAGTTATCTCAACTTAATTTTTTTATTACGGTAGTTAGACTCAGACCTTTGAAAAGTTTATAAAATGAAGTCCCTAGAGAAACGCAACAGACGTGAATATAATAAGGGGGGCCTGGGTGGCTCAGTTGGTTAAGTGTCTGCCTTCAGCTCAGGTCATGATCTTGGGGTCCTGGGATCAAGCCCCATGTTAGGTTCCCCGTTCAGTGGAGAGTCTGCTTCTCTCTCTCGTGATCCCTCTGCCCCTCCTCCAGCTCGTGCTTGCTCTCTCTCCTTCTCTCTCTCCCTCGCAAGTAAATAAATAAAAAAATTTTTTTTTTAAAAAGAAGTGACTATAAAGGACTTACTATGGCAAAATCAAAGCGTTTGATTACAAAGTTATGGATATAAATGTATTTTAAAATGTATAAACATACAGATGTGCATACATTCGTATTGATTCAGTCTGATAATAGTTTTTTTTTAAAGATTTTATTTATTATTTGACAGAGAAAGACACATCGAGAGAGGGAACATAAGCAGTGGGAGTGGGAGAGGGAGAAGCAGGCTTCCCGCTGAGCAGAGAGCCTGATGCAGGACTGGATCCCAGGATTCTGGGATCATGACCTGAGCCAAAGGCAGACGCTTAACGACTGAGCCACCCAGACGCCCCAGTCTGATAATAGTTTTAATGTCTGTTGGCTACAAACTGAATCAACATGAATTTATGGAGATCTTCCTTTTATTTCAACAGCTGGATGGACACAGTGGTCTGGATCCTCAAGAGCCTTACTATCTAGTTATGATTAGACTTGACAACATGAAAGATCACAGAAACCCAGGCTTGGAAGAGGTTTGAGTATTCATCAAGTCCAATCACGTCGAATATTCTCTTCCTTAACAAGACCAAGTGCTTGCAAGACTACTTCACTCCAGTGAGAGAAAGAGCCTGCGATTTCATCTCTAGCTATCTTTGACTTTCAAAATTCCTCTTTATAATGAAGTTTCCCTCTCTGATCTGAGTTCTACCTCTGAGGAAGCCAGTTTTCAAGATGGCCCCCTCAAATGCTCACCTCATATAGTCATAGCCTTGCATGGCTCCTGCCCACATGGGAACAGAGTTGCTGTGTGACCAAGAGCAGATGGCAAAGGTGATGGGATGTCACTTCGGAGATGGAGTTATACAAGACTGCAGCTTCTGTTTTGAGTGCTTTCTTCCTCCTTCACTCGTACATGCTCACTTGTTCTTTTTCCCTGTCGTGGGGGAAGCTGGCTGCTGTGTGGAGACATTCAGGCAACCTGTGGAGAAGCACGTGTGATGAGGCTGTTTGTCCAACAACCAGCAGGGAACTGGGACCTGCTAATAGTTACAGACATAAAATTGGAAGGGCATTCAGGCTCAGTCTAGCCATGAGATACCTGCAGCCTCATTAGACAGCTTGATGGTAACTTCCTGAGACCCTGAGCCAGACGCACCCAGCGAGGGTGCACGCCTCCTAGATGCCTCATCTTTGGAACTGGGAAAAAATAAATGCTTGTTGTCTGAAAGCTGCTGAATTTGGGGGAAATCTGTTACATAATAATAGATTACTAATATTCTTTGAAGTCATTTACTTATATTTGTTTTTAATGTAACATATAGTAATGATATATAATATATGACAAAAATGATATTTATTGAGCATCTATACTCTTCCAGGCACTGCTCTAAGTGCTTTACATGAATTAAGTTATTCACAACAACCCTATGACATTTACATTTTTATTATTTCAGGTTCCTAGATGAGAAAAATTGTGGGGGGTGCCCAGAAGGTTAAGTAACCTTCCTAAGTCATAGAGCTGGTAGAGAGTGTCACTGGGACTTAAACGTGGGAGTTCTGTTTTCTGAGCCAAGCTCTCAGGAGGTCACATCAAGCTGTAGGCTGGGGCTTTAGCCATCTCAAGGCTCAGTGGGGGTTGGAGAATCTGTTCCCAAGTTCACTCACATAGTTGTCAGCAGGCCTAATTCCTTACTGCTTATTAGCCAGAGGCTTCCTTCCTCACCACAGGAATTTATCTCATTAGTGAGTTTAAAAATGAGATCACACCATATAGGGCTTTCTTTTTTTCTGCCCACCAACATATTGTAAATATTTTTCAGTGTAACTAAACATTTCTAACCATCATTTTTTAAAGGCTTTGGATTTCAATCGCCACCTTGAAAAGATAGAATTTCTTTAGGTGAATCAGCTAAAATAGTGAAATACTTTCCCACTTTAACTGATGCACTAAAACAGGGAAACTTCATTCATCCTGATGTCTGTCTACTTCTTTGGTTCGCTACTATAAAAAAAAGTGAAATTTGTGTTTTTACTTGACAGCAGAGCTCTTACCTACAGCATAGTACTATATATACTAATAATTTGTCTTCTTTTTTGTAATTATAAGATAAAGAATGTTTAAGACTTGAAATTCTACAAAAGCTAAGTACTCTTTATTTAGTGCCCAATGCAGAGATATGCAAGTTAACATGAATAATTAACTACTATAGTGAAGAAAAAACATTTTCAGTCATTGAAAATTTCTTCCTGACTTGTCCAGATTATGGTTTTTTTTTTTCTTCTTTCTTTTTTGGTGAGGTGTCCTGAGAGTGAGGAAATAGTCTGCCAAGGGAAGCTGGAAGTTTTTTTCCATCTCTGACTTTCACACAGAGGCATCCTACTTAGAGACTCTTGTATTATTTGTTCATGGGAACAAAGCTCAACGAGCAGCTTTGCGCTCTTGCTTGCATGCAATGGCATTGCTGGGTATGTGAAATTGGCTTAAAAGAGCCCCATGCGAGTTGTCATTACAAACACAAATCCTACACCTTGGGAAAAGGAAGTCAATCAGATGAACACCTTCAAACTGATGTTTCAGGCGTGAGATCACTTTAGGGAAAATGGATCCCAGCAGGAGGGCTCTAAAGAGAAGTAAGACTGGAAAAATAACCACAGCCAAACTGCAGCTATTCCAGGAGGATCTAATTCTAAATGAAACAAATTCTTCATGTTATCTGTTTAAAATGTGTTTTGGGGGCGCCTGGGTGGCTCAGTGGGTTAAAGCCTCTGTCTTCGGCTCAGGTCATAATCTCAGGGTCCTGGGATCGATCCCTGCATCGGGCTCTCTGCTCAGAGGGGAGCCTGCTTCCCCCTCTCTCTCTGCCTACTTGTGATCTCTCTCTCTCTGTCAAATAAATAAATAAAATCTTTAAAAAATAAAAATAAAATAAAATAAAATGTGTTTTGGTTATATATATTTTTTGGTGTTTTATATATATATAGGTTATATATATTTTGGTTATATATATTTTGATTATACATATAGGTTATATATATATTGGTTATATATGTTGGTTATATATATATTTTGGTTATATATATTTTGATTATATATATATAGGTTGTATATATATTGGTTACATATGTTGGTTATATATATTTTTTGGTTTTATATATATATATTATTTTTAAGATATGGGAGGGCATAGAATTGTAGGGCTTCCCAGTGTTTTGCTCCTTGTGATATCCCTAATTTCTTGTTTTGCTCTTCTTTACTGAAGTTTACCGAAGATTGACGATAGACTAGAATACAAAATGTTTAAAATATTTTTCGTGTTTTCCACCAGTCTTGCTCATGTAAGAGTTAAATGAATTCTCTCTAAATGATAATCTGAGTCTTTAATGGGTTTTGATTTGACATAATTCCTTACACGCTCTCAGTGGAATACTCTTTAAGAGTTGGATTATAACTGTATAGCTCTCACGGGTCAAGTTACATAAATCTATTTATGAAGTATAAGCCAGAGGACTATTTTAGGAAGTTTCTATGGGTTCAGAATCTGTATTGCCCAGAATGGTTTTTAGGATTTATCCTCATTTTTTAGGACTTAGCTTCTAACTCTGATTTAAAAAAAAAAAAAAAAAACTAGTTATAGGATGGAACCTGGCACAGAGTGATTGGAGCAATATATTACATATGGTTATGGATGTTATGGCTGACCATTTCATAAGAATTTGTGACTTTCGGACAATGAGTGGAAGTTGAGAATGAGGTAAGGTTTTTTCCTTCAGAAGCTGGAGGTTTAATTCATTTAATACTCTTCAGAAAACACCACTGGAGTCAAGTTTAGCCCAGAAACAGATGCTAAACACCATTTCCATGTATTCAGCTGGTATGAGTGTTATTGGAAGCCACTCGTAGGCACGAAACACTTGATGTAAAAATAAAAATTCATTTAAAATTGGTCTTAAGTCTAAAGCTCATTTTAACAATTTTATTACTTCAGCTAAGATAAAATATATAATTTAAATAACTACAAATAGTTAATTAATGTATAAATAGCATGTATCCCAAGCGATGTTTGAGAGGTCTCCCAAATAATGCAGCAATTACGTACGATAAAGAGAAATACACGTAAGAGATTGTGTAGTAGGGCGTTATTCCACATGTTACTTTAGCTATCACCCTTTCTCGAGGGTTACTTAGGCTAAAAGAACTTGCTTATGATGTGACTTTAACATTTCAACATTTCAAAACTCGGTGAAAGCTTTAAAAGTAGCAGTTTTGAATGCATTAAATAGTTTTTTCTCCAGACACAAGATTTATTTTACCAATAACACTTCTAGTTAATAGTTATTTTACCAATAACACTTCTCTTTCCCAAAAGAGAACTCATCAATGGTTTCTATTACTGTTTTCATTTCAAAAGGCTTTAAAATCACTGACCGTAATAGCTGGTTTTCAAGGAATGTGGCTCAGGCTTAGTGAGAGGCTCTTGACAAAGCTTTTCCTGCTTTGCGATCAGCTGCAGCCAGGACAGCAGAGCACAGAGCTCTGCCTGCCCAGGCAGCCTGGAGGACTGGACACACCGGAGGGCTGCCTCCTAACTACCGAATTCCTTCCCTGCTGCCCAGGTTCAGGATTTAGAGTGGATGCGTCCCAGTTGCTGAGCCACACTTATCCAAACGACCCATACGCTAGCGCCCTCTGAGTAACAAACATTGTTCTTCCAACATCACTTTGACATTTCACTTCTGTCCTTTCGTTCCCCCCCCTTTTATTTTTTTCCATTTTGCTTTATATTGTTTACTCTGCGAATTATTTCAAAAGCTTGAACCACCAGCACCAGCTTAAAACCAATCTTCTCTTTGGTTTCCTAGTACTCGGAGGATTCTGAGGGTTCTTTATCGAGAAAAGTTCATTATTTGGTAGTTCAGCTCCCTTTGTAGGATAGGCTCATTTTTCTCTCAGGGACCCTCAAGTCATATTTCAAATTTTCCTTCAGAATACAGTTCTTCTGGGAAAATCCATGACTAACTTACTCATCACAGATATTGTGTTAAATCAAACTAAAAATTAAACAAACTTATAAAGGAAATGGCACAACTGAAAGAGCACCACCCTGGACGTTTGAAGACTGGGCTCCAGTTTTGGTTCTACAACTCGCTAGGGGTGCCTGATCTTGATTTGCTTGGTCTTGACTGAATTTCACTTTCCACACATCATTTACTTAAAATTTAGCAGTGTAAACTATATATAATCAATATAATACACAAAATACCCTTTATCAAATAGAAATATTTATCAGATATATAAAATATGCATATCACACATATATGGATAATTATGAATGCAAAGATGAAATATATAAAACATAAGATTATATATAGTACAATTATAACTAGTAATATAGTAATTATTATATATTATATGATAATAAGATTACACAATTTCTACATAATAGATAAAGAGATAATATAATTTTCTTCTTATTACTTGTACATATTCTTGTATTTGCACAGTGTGTTGGGCTTGGTTCTAGACACCCGGTTTTCTCCCAGTCTTTCTACTTCAGTTGAATCATCCAGTGGGAAGGTTCTTCCAGCTGTAGGAGATTTAGTGGAGTACCAGAAACAGACGAGTGTGTTTAATTAATGCATGTTTAATTAATGCAATAGAGTATAATAATATGACATACGTCCAATATTATAAGTTCTTCGATTTTAAGATATATATATTTAATGTTCCTGTCATCTAGGTATGAGCTCAGCCTTGCAGACATAAAGATTCTTTATGATAGGATGATGAAGGAGATGATATGATATGAAGGAGATGATATCCTTCATTGGCTCATATAATTTTTTTATGTTCACATCTTTGGTGAGAAAACTAAGACCCAGAGAATTAAGCCGAGGCACAAGAGGCTCCTACCTTTTCTCTGTCCGCTTTGCTTTTACCACGTCAAACTCTATGCAAGATAAGTGGTCAGTGACCATCAAGGTGGCCTCATGGCAGCGAGACCCTTTGAAAGTTATTTTCCTAACAAAGATCCACAGTGGGGTTTCTTAACAAGCTGGCCCTGGGGGCGGACCTGATCTGTCCTTCGACCCTCTCCTCCCCCCCAAGCTCTGGGGGAAAAAAGCTCAGCCCCACCTCCAGTTCCTGGCCTTTTGGCCCCTCTCCAGAGCACGGGAGGCATGGGCTGCGGTGTGAGCACCAAGGTGGTCCCAGGGTCACCTTTGCTGGCCTTGGTCAAGCAGGAGGGTCAAGGCCAGGGCAACTCCAGAGGCATAGGACCCGGGCCCGAGGCAGTGTCCGAGGCGGCTCAGAGGATGCAGGTGGCCAGCTTTCGTGCCAGGTTCGACCCCCGTGTCCTTGCCAGGTAAAGCTCCAGGTGAAGCAGTGGCAGAGGGGCTGGCCTAGGACTGGGTTGAGGAAGATAAGCCAAGTATCCATCAAGATGGCCTTAATGTTTCCCTCAGCTTGATTAAACCTAGACAGCCTTCTTTCAGATGACAGGCCCCTGACATCCCTAAATTCTTTCTCTGCCTCTTTGAGATGTAAGTCTTCTACAACCCAGGAATGTCTTTTCTCAAGGACTAGGGCACCATCCCTTTGAAATGTAATCAGGAGGCCACTTTCTTCCAGTCTCTGTGGGAAGGCAGGAGCCCAACTTCCCTAAGCACTAATTAGCAAACACAGGTGGCCTAGTCATGTGTACCAATCTCCCCCGACCACCCCCAAGGTCCTCTAGGACTTTTCTACTAGCGTGCCCAGTGCTGAAAACTTTCTTGCCTTTTGTTCCAACAGAGTTGAAATCAGTCTCTCTCCCCTCCTGCGATAGTTTTGACTCCAGTTGTAGTAGTCTGGAATAAAGTCTTTTTCGCTGTTTTTAACAAGTGTTGGGACAAATTCTCTTTGACACCTTTGAGCAGGGAGAGCAGAGGATTGGGAAAATTCCAGACTGAAAGTAGAGGAGGAACAGGAGCAAGGAAGGGGAGGAAATCCCTGACCTCAGAGCTGGGGAAGGAGGAAGGGCACCCAACCCTTCAGGGCTGATGGGGGCTTTGCCGCAGATATCTTGGGGCTGGGTCCAAACAGGCCTGTTTGTGAAGGATCTTTACCACATTCTGGAAAAGAAGACCATAAATAATGGAATAGAAACAAGTCTTTGAATCAGCCAGACTTGTGATCCACTCTTGTATCTTTTATCATGTGTGATTGAGAATGTTCCTTAGCCTTTCTCCTTCCTCAGTTTTTGCCTCAGTAACGTGGGAATAATAATAATATCTACCCCATACAAATGTTGTGAGGATAATTAAAGTAATATATGCAAATTGTGGTGCACAGTGCATGACACAAGTCTGTACTGAGATATTAGTGCAGTATTTAGTATTGTCTTCCTAAGGCACGCGTAAGACCTAGCTTACTCCCTGTAAGAAATGGGCGAGGATGACAGGTTGGTTGGACCTGAAAACTAACTTCCTCAGAACGTATCATGTTGGACATAAAGAGGAAGGAAATCATGAAATCCTCTTCTACTCTGCAGGGCTTGTGGGACACGGTGGTGGGTGGCTCATTTGTCTTCTCGGGGGCATTTCTAACCCTCAAATGATATGCTTACTTTATTGCAGTGCTGTGAACAGAGTCTGTGCAGAGACACTTCCCGGCCTACTTGGGAACTTCTAATACAAGGAAACCTTTTGGATTAGTCCCGTAGCTGCTAAACTTAGAGACAAAGTTGGCTGATCCAATTGAATTTGAATTGGAATCGACATGGGATCTTATCATGACTGAATTGGTTAGATGGCGTTCTCTGGTCATCTGTAGGCAGAGAAATGAGGCTGCTGTGTCCAGTCTTATCTACTCTCATAACCTCCATCTGCAGTGTAGTCCCAGTCCTTTAGAGTGTGAAGGGGTCATGGATGTGGAGGATCACAACATTGTAAGGGCCCTAGTGACTAACTCGAGGCTCCTTATCTGATGAAGAGTTAAGCCCCCAAAGATTGACTTGTCAAGTTAGTGACAGAATTGAGTCTAGAATACAGTTGTCTTTCGTCTGCATTGTAATTCACTTATAACTCTTGCAGAATAGAGACGATAGAACTTAAATCTGACTATATGCACTTTCTCAATTGTTTCTATCAAATAGGTTGTGATATTACTATTGTTTCTGGATTTCATTTTTTTATACACGTTCAAAAAATTCTCAGTTTGTAGCAGCTGAAGTTGAAGTAATAATTTCAGTTTCGAAGATGATGTAAGATTGCACCACCTACAAAATTAACGTTGAGGCTGCTTTGCTCGGCGGTGGGTAGGAGTGGAGGAGTCGAAGGAAAGGAATGGAATGGCCTTGTAAATGCCTTCTCCAATGCTTGATTCGCTCCTTAATATTTTCAAAATATATATGATCATTTGGAAATAATATGTATTCAATGAATGATTCTTTCATTCAACATTTATTGCTGTACCCTCTGTGCCAGGCGCTGCAGAAGATATAGCCACTCAGATCATAAAAATAGTCACCATCCATGGTCATCACGGGATCACAAGCAAGGCTGCAGTTACAGGAATTTGTTATGGGACATTGGTTATTCAGTCCGATACCATTTATTTCCACTACTCTACATTTTGGCTTAAAGCCTGCTGTTCCCTTCACTGCCAAATTACTAGCATTTTTTTCAAGTGTTTGGTATATGAAGGGCCCTTAGCAGTATTGAATAAATCTCCTTTTCTTTAAACAAAAGAGTGTAGTTCCTCAGAGATGGTAATGCATCTGATATCTGATGATTAATTCCGAGAGCAAAAGAATTTGCCTGCAGTTTTGAAGGCATAGTGATAAATTAGTATTTGCAAAGTGCTTTCATCTCCATTAAAGGTAAATGTAAATTTTGGTTGGTCTGCAAAGTAATAGAATTTGAAATGCCTATGATTATCTTCAAAATCAACCTGAAAGTGCATGTGAATAAAAAAGCAAAGTTGGAAAGAGAAGAGGCGACAGAATCTATTTAAGATGAGTAAATTGCTATCTGTTTTGATAAAGTAATTGGCTAGAAAATTAAATGCACTGCATAGAACAAAGCTGTCTTCTGTAAGCTGGTACAGCCAAATGCCACTTTTATTCAGGAAGCACAGGAATACAAGGAACAGATAGGTAAGGGGGCAAATTGCTGGAAGAACAAACTCAGCAAAAAGAAGTAAGGCTATTTACAGCACAGACTGATATTTGCATTTGAATCTCTGTTACTGAGTATGTATCTGAAAGCATTACCTTTCCCTACATACTCCCAGAGCACGTTCCATTCACTGGCATCCTTTCCTGGGAGAAGTTTTAATAAAGCAGAAGAGAAGCAAATTACAATAAAAGTAAGGTGACCTGGGTTCTCATCCTCACTCTAGAATTTAAACAACCAATCTGCTAACTTGATCTTGAAATTTCTTCATTTGTAAAATGAGGGGTTGGAGTAAGTCATTCTCTAATATTCTTTCCAGCTGTAAAATCATGATTATCTAAGTGGAGCACTTTCTCAACATTTCTTAAATAGAGGGTTGAACTTTATAGAATTCTCAAACTGACATAGATGTTTACACAGATAATGCAAGTTTAAGATCACCAGCCTTGGAAATCCTAGCTGACCTCCTGGCCTTTCCCAGAGAGAGAGAGAGAGAGAGAGAGAGAATAACTTTATGCATTAACATATATCCCATGTTAAAATTGTTTCTTGTGTAGAAATTGCAAGTGCAGGGGGTTAGCTAGGAGGCAACTGGCTGGAACACTGTCCCCACCTGATGTGTTTATTTTATCAACGCTCGTCTATCAAGGTGCTACTGTGGAAGAGATAGGGCATGGGCACTCACTAGGTGAAACACCTTTGAAAGGGTTGGATTTAAATCCTATCCATTTCAACCACAATCTGTGTGACCTTGGGAAATCACTTAATTTTTGTTATTCTTATTCCTTATCTGAAAAAGGGGGATAGTATTATGTTAGCCAATAGGGATATTGTAATTAGAACTTTTTTCAAAAAGTAAATTTTCTGGCACACAATAAATGGATAATAAATGGTAGCTGCTGTCATTAAGACCGTTGTCTTAATAGTTATCTTTCCACCAACTAATTAACTTTATATCACTTACCTCCATTTCAAAGAAGAATCTGGGGAGGCTTTCAAAAATAAGAAATACAATTAAGCAACAATGAGCAAGGGAGTCGGATGGGGGGATGTAAAGATAAAAAGAGACGATATAAAGCACCAACTTAGGTAATTTTAAGAATCTTCACTTCCGAGGATAATAGATTTGGCTTTTTTTCCTGATAGATACGACATCAAGGCTCTAATTGGGACAGGCAGTTTCAGCAAGGTCATCAGGGTGGAGCAGAAGACCACCAAGAAACCTTTTGCAATGAAAGTGATGGAAACCAGAGTGAGGGAAGGCCGGGAAGCATGTGAATCGGAGCTCACCATCCTGAGGCGGGTTAGACACCGCTACATTGTTCAGCTCGTGGAGATCTTTGAGGCCCCGGATCGAGTTTACATGGTGATGGAGTTGGCTACAGGAGGAGAGCTCTTGGACCGACTCATGACTCAGGGCTCCTTTACAGAACAGGATGCTGTCAGAATTCTCCAGATGGTTGCTGATGGCATCCGGTATCTGCATGCGTTGCGAATAACCCACAGGGACCTAAAACCTGAAAATCTCTTATATTATCATCCAGGTGCTGAGTCGAAAATTTTAATCACAGATTTTGGTTTGGCACACTCTGGGAACAAAAGTGGAGACTGGACAATGAGGACACTCTGTGGGACTCCAGAGTACATAGCCCCTGAGATTTTGCTAAGGAAACCATATACCAGTGCAGTGGACATGTGGGCTCTTGGCGTAATCACATATGTTTTACTTAGCGGAGTCCTGCCTTTTGATGATGAAAGCCATACAAGACTTTACAGGAAGATTCTGAAGGGCAAATATAATTACATAGGAGAGGTAAGAAAAAATTTTACTCCTATTGAGTTAGCCTAGTATAGTTTCTCAACCTCAGCACTATTGACATTTAGTTGACATTTAGGGCTGGAGGAGTCTTCTTTTTTTTTAAACTTTGAACAAAAATAAGATTTAGTAATTTATTACTCACAAGTTCTGGAGGGTACATGGCATGCCCAGAGCCACACAGTGAGGTTGGTGAGGTTGTATGGGGGGCAGGAAAGACAGGGCTGGATGATTTTTTACCAAGGGGAGGTGGGGGGGGGGGAGGAAGGCGATGGGAGTGGGTCTGTCCTGTGCATTGCAGGATGTTTAGCAGCATTCTTGGCCTCTACTCCACCCTCCATACGCTAATGGTAGATACTGGTAGGTACTGGATATCTAGTAAATACACTAGATTCAACAGCTTCCTCAAGTTGTGACAACAATTGTGACAAAAATTGTTTCCAGACATTGTTAAATGTCCCTTGCAGGGCAAAGTCACCCCTGGCTGAGAGCCATTGGTCTCAAGGTAGCAAGAGGCTGGATTACTGAATTGTCTGTGGTTAGCACATGACATTGATAATTAAGTAGACAAGTGAGTTTGTAGTTTTTCTTTCATTAGCTGAGTAGACTAATGTGTACTCAGAATCTCAGCATGGTGCTTGGGTATTTGGTGAGAGATTTTCTGCCTTGAGTGTAGATGATCCAAGCCCTTTTTGTAATATAATGTTTCCTCAGTGAAATGTTTAACCTCATAGCTTGTGTAAAATATTTATCCACTGTTTAAACTTGGAACTCCCAGTGTTTATGAATGTGTTCACTTCCTGTTGTTTTTGGGTAGAGAAAGAAAGTTGTCGATGCTTATGTGTAGGAAGCCTGACAAAAGGGGAAATTCATTTCATGTTCAGTAAGTGATCAAATATATGTTCGACTATGAAAGGGTTCTTTTTCTCATGAAGAAAAATATTGATAGCTTGATTATAATTATAATTAATTGAAATCAATAATTATATATACAATGGAATACTATCTGGCCATCAAAAAAAGAAATAAAATCTTGCCATTTGCAACAACTTGGATGGAACTAGAGGGTATTAGGCTAAGCAAAATAAGTCAATTGGAGAAAGACAATTATCATATGATCTCACTGATATGTAGAATTTAAGAAACAAAATAGAGGATCATAGAGGAAGAGAGCAAAAAATAAAACAAGATGAAATCAGAGGTAGACAAATGATAAGACTTAATCATATATAAACCTCCTCTTTATCCATTCATCTGTTGATAGACATCTGGGCTCTTTCCATAACTTGGTTATTGTGGACATTGCTGCTATAAATGTTTGGGTACAGATGCCTCTATGGATTACTACATTTGTATCTTTGGAGAGTAAGGTGGATTTTAGATAACTAATACCTTCCGTTGCTAAATTTATTAGATTCATTCTGGAATGTTAGGGTGGTTTGGAAGGGTACATTTACTCCACTCACTGGGCTTTGCAGAGTAGGGGTAGGAGTTCCCCTTTCCAGTTGCTTCCTGCAATGCCTGAGAGGCAACCAGGCTAGAAAGACACAGCACATGGTGAAGAAAAAAGAAACCCTGTTTACTGCGTGAAGGAGGCCTTTACTTATCTTTTTGATTACCTATACTATCATGATAGCTTTCAGCTTGGTAGCAGGGCTCATGCTGGAGAGAGTAAGTAAAAGACTCTTCCATCATTTCTCCCAGAGACTGTTGGAAAGCATCCTTGTGTGGTCTCCACCCTCCTTCTTGTCTGGCCTTCCTCCAGCCAGGAATCACGCTTAGCTCTGGGAACACCCACATGAAAATTCTCAGTGTCTCTGCTCTGTGGGCTCAAGTGGTCTTGTCTGAGACCAGGTCTTCTCTTTCTCCTTCATCTCCTTCTTCTCCTTCTCCTCCTTCTCCCTTTCAATCCCTTCCTCCTCCTCCTCCTTCTGATTTCTTTATTTATTTGAATGAGAGAGAGAGAGCGAACAGGGGTGAGAGGCCGAGGGAGACAGAGAACCTCAAGCAGACTCCCTGCTGAGCATGGAGCCCGATGCAGGGCTCAGTCTCACACCCCTGAGGTCATGATCTGAGCCAAAATGAAGAGTCAATTGCTTAGGCCACCCAGGTGCCTGAGAGACCAAGTATGCTTATATATCTCTTCAAATGTAAGTGCTTTGATACCTGTAGGAACAAAGGCGCAAAGTCCATGGAACAAGGGAAGATAGCCTCTTACTGCTTAGGAAATTTGGGTCAGATTTCATGAAGGAGAGGACATTTGCGCTGTGTCTTGGAGGAGGGATAAGAGTTTCTGAAAGGGAGATTGGCACATTCCAAGTAGAACAACATATGAAAAAGCACAAAAGGGAATATGTTGTGTAGTAGTAAAGAACAAGAATTTCAGAGCATTGTGTGTAGGTGAGTGTATATTTGTGTGGTATTTTGTAAAAACAGTGTAGTGTCATGGTTAAGGGCACAATCTGGAGCAATGCTGGCTGGATCCTTTCCCAGCTCTGCCACTTACTCTTCATCTCTTCTCTGACTTAAATTGTACTATATGCTTTCTTACCTTTAACTCAATTACATTGAGTGTTTCTTGGAATTGAGTCCATGTGCATTTCACTTTTGCTGTGTAGATATTACCTTTGGTATAAGGGGTAGTGATTAGAGTGGAAAGTAGTTATCTGTTTTCTTGATTGTGTTGCACTTTTTGACCTTGATATCATCAGTGGAATTCATGGAGTTGAGGAGAAAAGAACTATTTGGTAACTGAGAAATATCTGATTCTAATGTTATGCTTATGTTGCTTATGTTCTGACTTACGTGGTTTATAATAGGAACTAGTTCTAGTATATATTAGATATGGAAGAACATATTATATATGGTAGGTTTCAAAGGCCAATTCAATTTTTTGTTGCTCTTACGTTCTTCTTCTACTACCTTTTATTTGTTAATTTTTTTGAGGAAAATTGAGCACATTTCTTTTTAATCTTGAGTGCTTTGAAATATGATAGGTGTGCAAACGAATTAGGCTTTATCCAATCCTCTTTAAATTTCAGTGTTTTCCTTATAAGAAAAACTGGAAGCATCACTTCTCTCATGTCAAGAACCCCTTAACTCACAAAAATATTCTCTTTATGAGCTTGGTATAGGATTAATTGGTTCTTTTTCCATTTTTTAATTTGATGTTACCTGTAATAAACTTGTATCTATCTCCTAACTTTTCCCGGTGTTTACAAATGCCCCAATGGGTATATCATTCTGACATAATTACCTTTTCTTTGAACAGTTACAGCGTTGGCAAAGAGAAAACAACTTAAAGTCTGCTCTTAGATTGGGAAGAAAACATTTTAAATTTTAAATATTTATAACATAATGATGTACAAAATCTCCTGCTTTCTGATAGAAGGAAGAGTGATTTTCCGGGTCTAACAGTAATAAAGTTATGGAGAGTTCATTAGTACTTTGGGGCACATTTACATAAAATTTAATTGCAAAGCTTAAGTGAATCCTACCAAGGCCCTACACTAATGTTCAAGAGAAGGGAAATGCTAGTCAGAGAATTGTCATCAGAAGTTTTTTTGTTTGTTTTGTTTTCTGTTATTGTTTTTTTGTTTTGCTTTGTTTTTTTAAGATTTGATTTATTTATTTTAAAGAGAGAGAGGGCAAGCAGGGGGAGGAGCAGAGGGAGAGGGAGAGGGAGATAATCTCTAGCAGACACTGGGTTGAGTGTAGAGCCCTACAGGGGGCTCGACACCAGAACCCTGAGATCATGACCTGAGCTGAAACCAAGAATTGGATGCTTAACCCAATAAGCCACCCTGGTGCCCCCAGCAGAAGTTTTTAATAAAACTACTATTTAAAAATTTAAGAAAATTTTTTATTTATTTAATTTTTAAATAATCTCTACACCCAATGGGGGGCTTGAACTCACCATCTCGATAGCAAGTGTCACATACTCTTCTGACAGATCAAGCCGGGTGCCCCTAAAAGCTACAATTTTTAAGGAGATAAATGCTACTTTGAGTGCTCTTAGCCCAAGGATTTGAATGATAGCTTATCCATTTACTTAAAAATAGACATTTGTAGTTTTCTGAAAATGCTGTAATTAAATCCATCAATAATTATTACCCTGTATTTCAGCAAGCTCTGTATTTAGCAAATTTTAACATTAATTATAATCCTTAAAATTTGAGATGTTGCATCTAGAATTTTAGGAATTATGTATATTCTATGTGTGCTTGTGCGTATGTGTGTGTGTGTGTGTGTGTGTAGTATCTAGCTTCTAATAATGACTTTTACTACTGATTCTCTAGGGTATTTCTGCAAAGGAACTACATTAGGAGAAAGTATTTATTAAAAAGTTGGAGAGCAAAAAACTAAAATCATTCCTTATTTCTCTGTTTAAAGGTGAAGGAATCAAGACTTCAATAGAATATAAGATACCATCCTTCTAAATTCCCTTTATTCTTTCAAAGTGAATACATAGTGCAATTGCTAGTATTAAATTTCAGTTTTGTACCTTCTTTTTGTTATTGTTGTTATATACCATTTGGCCAATTTCTATTGGAAAGGATAGACAAATAGGCAAAGAACCAGATGGGGAAAGGAAGAAAAAACAAAGGGGATAAAAAGGACTAAATTGTTCACAAATATTACAGTTTACTTGTCACTAAATTAATTGAATGACCTCAGAATAAAATAAAGTGCTACCTTTTTTTGTAGTTCGAAGTTTTTATTTAAATTCCAGCTAGTTGAAATATAGTGTAACATTAGTTTCAGTACTAGAATTTAGTGATACATCATTTACATATAACACCCAGTGTTCATCACAAGTGCCCTCCTTAATGCCCATCACCCACTTAGCCTATCCCCATCCTCTCTCCATCAACCCTCAGTTTGTTCTCTACAGTTAAGAGTCTGTTTTATGATTTGCCTCTCTCTTTTTTCTCCCCCGATGTTCATCTGTTTTATTTCTTAAATTCCACATATGAATGAAAAATCATGTGGTATTTGTCTTTGTCTGACTGACTTATTTTGTTTAGCATAATACACTCTAGCTCCATCAACATCATTGCAAATGGCAAGAGTTCATTCTTTGCGATGACTGAGTAATATTCCATTATATACATATACTACCTCTTCATCGGTCAATGGACACTTGGGCTCTTTCCATAATTTGGCTATTGTTGATAATGCTGCTATAAACATCGGGGTCATGTATTCTTTCAGATCAGTATTTTTGTATCCCTTGGGTAAATACTTAGCAGTACAATTGCTGAATTGGAGAGTAGTTCTATTTTTAACTTTCTGAGGAAGCTCCATAGTGTTTCGCAAAGTGCCTGCACCAGCTTGCATTCCCGTAAACAGCATAAAGGGTTCTCCTTTCTGCACATTTTTGCCAACATCTGTCGTTTCCTATGTTGTTAAGTTTAGCCACTCTGACAGGTGTGAAGTGGTATCTCATTGTAGTTTTGATTTGTATTCTCTTGATGATGAGTGATGTTGAGCATCTTTTCATGGGTCTGTTAGCCATTTGTATGTCTCGCTACCTTTCTTTTTATTTGGTTCATTACCTCTTAATGCAGAACATTGTTTTGAGGACACACATTTATCATGATAATAGTAAGTGGGATTCAGCATGAGAAGTTTTAGATAATTTTCTTCTTCCAGTCCTTTGAATATAGTAAGTGGATGTGTCCACAAAAGAACTGAAGGAGTTACATTATGATTTAGTAGCCACAAGAACAAGAGCAATAAAAGCTTACCCTATATTTTGTATTTTGAAAACCATTTTTCACATACTTGATCTAATTTGGTTCCAACAGTAATCCTGTGAAAGAGATATGATGCCCATTTTTTGATGAAGAAACTGAATATGCTGGGCAGCCTGTGTAGTCTAGATCCACTTGCCTCACTCCCAGGCTTTTTCCACATTAAGATGGGGTAACAAGCTGACTGATGACAGTGTCTCTTTGAGAGTGCTGAGAAAAGCTGAACAGAGGAATTTTCAAGGTAGTGAGTGGGAATGGCGAGGTGGATGTCCAGGCTGGTGAAGGGACTGAATCATGTCATCAAGTGAGATTTGGTCCATGATAAGAATTTGATTGAATGTGTGGTCTCCAAATCATTTTTTTAAAAATTTTTTAAAGTAATCTCTATGCTCAGTGTGGGACTTGAACTCACAACTCCTTGATCAAGAATTGCATACTCTACCGACTGAGTCAGCCAGATGCCCCTCTAAATCATTTTTTGATCATATAACTCTATTGGTCAAAAAATTATGAGCACGCACATGTAATTTTTATTCCTGTATAGAATATATACATATAGTATATTAATTTATTTTATACTTTATACAACATAGACAAAAATAAATTTTAGATTAAGAAGATAAAAATGAAATAGTTCTGACATTTTTTTCTACACCTGTCATTTTCTTTTTTTTAAAGATTTTATTTATTTATTTGACAGAGAGAGAGATCACAAGTAGGCAGAGAGGCAGGCAGAGAGAGAGGGGAAGCAGGCTCCCTGCTGAGCAGAGAGCCCGATGCGGGGCTCGATCCCAGGAGCCTGAGATCATAACCTGAGCCGAAGGCAGAGGCTTTAACCCACTGAGCCACCCAGGCGCCCCTACACCTGTCATTTTCTACTGTGTAATATGTAATTGACTTCTAGGTACTCTCCAGTTGTTCTTTATGGCTCAAGAATCTTGTAATTTCTAACCCGTGTTTGAATAATGCACTTCGGCGGAACACTTTTTTTCTATGTTACCTTATTTTCCGCAACTGCATTTTAAGTGTATATTCATTTGGGGTCTTCTTAATGAGCTCTCCATAAATCTCACTACAGATATTTTATATTTTCCAGAGAGATTCAGTTGCTTGTCTTATAATGTTCCATTGGAGACACCTAACTTAACCTTGAGCCTAGATAAATGTGTCTGGATCCAGAGCCAAATAGATGTCTAGCCAAAGCAAAGGATATGCCATTGTGAATGTCAGCCACTGACGTACTTTGTCTAGACATGCAGTGTTTACATTTTATTTTCCCTGTGTTTGAGTATTTGGCAAATGTGCTCATTTATTTCATGCATTTTATTTTGGAGATAAGTATTTCTCAGATCTCATTTGCCTAAATAAGCTGAAGGAACAAAAAAGAGCAATTCCTTTACTGGTTTCTTTTGATTCAAATTCTAGGTTAATAGACTGTTAAGAGATTGGAGAGCGTGACATCTGAATTGAGTCTGATTTTTCCTGACACAAGGACAAAGACAATAGGTTGTAAGGATTTCCTTATCTTTCTTGGGAGATGCAACTTTTTAAAAACACATGTCAACCAGAAAATTTTCGTGATACAGCAAATGTACTGGCAATTTTGTCAATGTTTCTGCTTTGACAAAGGATACAAAACTACAGTTGTTTTTTTCTAAGTCTATGGTATGTGTTGGTAGATAATGCAGAAAACAAGCGTAAAGCAACAGCTCTCTTGTCTCCATCCTCACAAAAGTCACTATGAATTGTTGTTATTAAAATATGTGCAAAAGCTGCACGTATCACCAGAACAAAGCCCTGAAACATCAAATAGCTGGTGTACACATCACACCCTGCAGTATCTCTGCTCCATGCGGAGTCCCGCCTGTAGCTAACTGATGGGGAGCAATGCGGGCCCCGAGTGTGTTGAGGAAATGCACCGCAGGAGGATTCTTCACTGAAGGGCCATTTTGTTCTGCCCTTTTTCTCTGGAGGCTGTGGAGATGGAGGCATCCTAAGTATGGAGTAAGCTTTCAAAGGGAGAGAAAATTTGATGATTTCTCAATCCATTCCACTTTCCACTCTAGCTGATTCTTGGAGTCATGGAAACTCTATGAGATGACCAGAGTGTGGTAAATACTAACCCAGTGCTGGTGTACTTCATGGATGACAGCTGCTTTGCCTCGTCCAGCCCACATAAATGTGATGTGGGAACTCACATTGCTAATTGAAGCACACTGGACAGATTTCTGGAAAGGATTTTCCTTCACTGAACAGAGAGTTTGGAAGACAATTTGTGTTTGGCTTTTCCTTTCACCAAATAGTTTTGTTTTGTTTTGTTTTTCCTCTCTCAAAAGTGGATTTTCAGGTTCCTGATATATCTAATGATATGGTATTTAACTTGCTTATTTGAAAAAGTGTTCCAGGTTTGCTATGCATTAATCACGTAACTAAGAAGATGATGCTCTGTGTGTGTTTGTATACTTTTATTTTATTTATTTTATTCTATTTTATTTATTTTTCCTTCCTAGCCTTGGCCAAATATTTCTCACTTGGCGAAGGACTTTATAGACAAACTACTTATGTTGGAGGCTAGTCATCGCATGTCAGCTGGGCAGGCCCTGGATCATCCCTGGGTGATCACCAGGGCTGCCGGGTCTTCCGTGAAGAATCTTCAGAGGGTCATATCCAGGAACCTCATGCGGAGGGCGTCTCTCCATTCTCAGAGTCCTGAGTCTGCACAGTCTTCTAGGTCACGTTCTAATCACAAATCAAAGCACATGTGGAGCATGAGAAACTTAAGGGTAGAAGAATCATCACGGTCTGCACTTTTGTGAACAGATAACCTTCAAAACCACTTTAGCCAATTTTAAGGCAGATCTGTTAACTTCATTGATAACATTAGGTCAGTAAAGGACCATTCGATCAGGATTAAAGCACCTAAAAAAGCTCCATGGATATGGGAACGTGTGGTTACTGTTGGAAAATGTAGACCTTCATTTTAAACATTTTTTTTGTCTGTAATGTTTCCTATGTCTGTATTTATTCCCCAAAATACACTTCTGTGAAAGATAAATAGTAAATACTAAATATGTTTATATAACTAAAAATGGATGTAGAAAATCTCTTGAGAATTGATGGATTAAATAAAAGAAGGGATAATAGGAATAAAGGATGTGTATATGAAGAAATGAAGAATCAGAGACAATAGTGATAGTTAGAAATGGAGAATTAAATGTATTTATACTGAAATTACTGAATTATATTTATGACCACTGTATGGTATTAATAACCACTAGGTAAAACTCAAGATAATTACAAATACCTGTTAAGTTCATATTTAGTCAGCAAATATTAGTGGAAATTGTTAATTATGGGGCATATAGAGAAACTTAGTTGGCAACAAAACCAAAAATAAAACAATGGAACCATCTCAAAATAAAAATCTTCTCCACAGCAAAGGAAACAATTAACAAAATGAAAATGCAACCAATGGAATGGGAGAAAATATTTGCAAACCACATATCTGATAAGAAGTTAATCTCCAAACTATGTCGAAAACTCCTAAGACTCATCAGTAAAAAAACTAATAGCCTGATTTTAAAAATGGGCTAAAGACTTAATAGATATTTCTCCAAAGAAGAGGTCAAATGGCCAATGATATCTCTTTGTATCTGTTAGGGGGGCTATTATCTAAAAACCAAAAAACCATAAGTGTTGGTGAGATGTGGATACACTGTGGGTGGGAATGCAAAATGGGACAGCCGCTGTGGAAAACAATATACAGGATACTCAAAAAATTAAAAATAGAAATACCACATGATCTAGCCATTCCACTTCTGGGTATTTGTCCAAAATAATTGAAATCATGATTTGGAAGAAATATTAGCAAGGCTATGCTCACTGTAGCACTAGTCACAAAAGCCAATATGTGGAAATAAGCTAAACGTCTATCAACATATGAATAAAGAAAATGTGGCATCCACTTGTGATGGAATACTACTCAGTCTTAAAAAATAAGGAAATTCTGCCATATGTGACAACATGGATGGACTGGAGTATATTATGCTAAGTTTAATAAGCCAGTCACAGAAGGCCAAACACCACGTGATTCCACTTGTATGAGTTATCTAATGTAGTCAAATTCAGAATCAAAAAGTCGAATGGTGATTCCTAAGGGCTGAGGAGAGGGAAAATGGGGAATTACTAACTAAAGACTATAAAGTTTTCATCAAACAAGAGGAATAAGCTCTAGAGATCTGCTGTATGGCCTAGTACTTAGAGTCAATGTTAATGTATTGGACACTTAAAATTTTGTTAAGAAGATAAGTTTCATCTTCCCACAATTAAATTTTTTAAAAAGAATCTTAAGATACATTTTCTATCCATAGGAGACTCACAGTTTAATTCGGGCATTATTCACTGGAAAATGGGAGTTTTGTGGAATCAGACAATAGTGACTTTTTTCCACGGTTAGCCTTTATCACCCACTACAGTTCACAAAACAGTATGTGATCATCTTGCTTCATTCTTCCACTGTCAGCTCTTTCTGGTTAGCACAGCTTTCTTCTGGAATCATTTAATCAAATACCTTTATAGCTCTAAATACCTACCATGGAATAATTATAAATGGTGTGTTAAAAGAAGTGAGCTCTAAAACTCAGTTCTCCAGGCAAGGCACATATGGTCCACTACAGTACAATACATATGGTCTAGTACATTATGTACTAGACATATGGTCTAGTACAGTAAATTTTTATAAAGTGATATGAAGACTGCAATATTACTATTAAGTATATCTGTGGAACACTTGTATGAATGGATATAGTAAATAATGAGTCATCGGTTGACCACTTAATTTGTTTAATGAAGTACAATAATAAAATGCTAGAGTGACATTTTTTGTAACTATAAAATCAGTCTTAATTTTCTATTTTATTTTTCTCTTTTAGGTTTCATAAGTGGAACAATTATATGTGATATATAAATATGAATGTGTAATTAGTGACAGCAGTGTTTTCTCCCATCCAAGTACTAACCAGGCCCAACCCTGCTTAGCTTCCGAGATCAGATGAGATCGGGTGCGTTCAGGGTGGTATGGCCGCAGACAGTGACAGCAGTATTTTCACTATAAATTGTAATGCTGTACCGCGTATGGCAAACAATGGGTTAGTTCCCTTAGTATAGAAAGAACTCAGAGTCATTAAAAAAATAGGAAAATGGGGAAATATTTTGACAGGTAGTTTATAAAAATACAAATGACTAATGGGCATGTGAAAAAATGCTCAATTTCACTCCCAATTAAAAAGAAGAACATTAAAACAATGAAGACATAATGATTTTCACCTATCAGATTAATGCAGTTTAAAATTTGGATAATACATTTGGTGAAAGTTTACAGAAAAGCAGATAGCGTCATGCTCCATTGAGAGATTGGAACGCAATCTGGTTCTACCTCAGAGGGTAAGAGTTTGGCAGCAATATAGTCAAATTAAAAATGCACTGAACCTTTGGCCTAATAGTGGCATTTCTAGGAATTTGTCCTACCCATATTCTTGCCAACATGTGCAAAGATGTGTATAAAAGCATATAAAACATTGGTATTTATATAAACGGGAATCACAAATAAATATCCATCCATAGGGGAACTCAAATAAAGCATGTTACATTTAATCAAAGGGCTACTATACATTAAAAATGACATCTGTATTTTTTGGGGAAGGTGCAGAAGGGTATTATAATATGATCTTATTTGTGTGAAAAATATATTCAGAAGCTTGAAGATTTGTAAGAATTTGATAGAGAGAGTGATTATCTCAGGGGAAAAAGAATAGGAAGTCTGGTGGAAGAGAAAGGTTTATTTTTCATTTTAAACTTATTTCTACTTTAAAAGTTTTAAAATTGATGCATTTTCTTTAAATCTCTAGTAAAAAGAAAATCCAGTTAAAAATGCAAGTGGCAGGAGGGAAATAATAAAAAAAGGAGAAGCCTGAATATGGAGCCTTAGAGAAATTGGGGACTGAATAATCAGATGTGAAACTTGGTTCTTTATCTAATTGGATAGTTTATATATTTTCCACTTGAAACTTTTGGAATAAAAATACAAGCAATAAAAATTCTAATGCTAGTACTTTCAGATTTCTTAAGTAACGAGAAAATAGCTTTAACCTGTAGCCATGTTATTCTGTCCTAACATTTATTGAACACTCTGTGCGAAGTGTTATGCCCAATACCCTTAACATATATTATCTCATTTACTTCTCACAACAAACCTATGAAGTTAGCATTATTCTTTATTTGACTTTACAGATGAGGAAGCCTAGGCTCAGAGATGTGCGGTAACTTCTGCATGGTTACTCAGCAGGTAAATAGCAGATCTGGAATTAGAAACTCAGAACTCCTCCTTCAATCTCTATGTTGGATTATTTTCCAGGAGATAAGAATGCAAAAGGCAGGCCCTGATGCCTTCAATTTTGTCCGTACTGACACAAAGAAATAGTGGGATACAATGTTGCCTGAAGTTATAACGTAAATGTTTGTCATTTGCATGAATAGTTTACTTTCATGTCCTTTGCTAATGCAGGTTACCCTGAAGTGCTTTTCTATCAAGGCAACACTTAAAGAGCTCACTGCAGGCATCCTCTGGTCCAAAGTCAGGACTAGGTTATTGCAGCCAACAGAGGAAACTGATTGTAGGGTGCAGAGCCAGGTTTAGGAGAGGCTTAGGAAGATGGGTCAAGTCTCTGAGATGGGCAAAGACAGGGAATTATTCAGGGAGATTGTCTGGGGCAGCAGGAACCAGACAAGAAGGGTCAGGAATGTGGTGTCTAAACAGTGTGCCTCTCGATTGGACGGGGCCCCCAAATGTGGGGCAGTGATCAGGTGGACCCAAGCAGAAAACAGATGGGTAATCGACTGAGCTACCCAGGTGCCCCAACTCTCAACATTTTTAATTTCTCACGGTCAGGGACCAGACCTTATTTATCTTTGAAACTCCAGAATGTGGTAGTCTGCACCTAACAGGACCTCAGTTACTGTTTGAAAAGAAGATGTGGACCATTTACTGCCTACCCTTGCCCCCCAAGTTTTCCCGCATTCAGCAGTAGAAGTTCCTGTTGAAGATCAAAATCTCTTGATCTTTTTTTTTTTTTTTTTATCTCCTGATCTTTTGGTAGAAGTTGGGTGGATGAGATGGAAAAAGTGTAAGAGGCCTAGTGGGTTGCACACTGGGAATTTTCATGAGTAGGAAAAAACACCCTTCTCTTTTGTGCTGGCTACTCCTGGACCCTCCCAGCGTGTCCCCAAACCTTTTAAGGGTTTTGAATGGAAGATTGTGGTTGGGTAATAAGTTCCCTTCTCTCCAACTTCTGTAAAGCTCTTACAAATCAACTCAGTTTGTTTATAACTGTCTCTTTGAAAAATGTTCTTTCATGGGCTTAATTTCTTGTTGATTTGATGTGAAGAGGAACTTGCAGGTCATATGTTAATGTCCCAGGGTGGAATTTTCCCCACCCTTCTCCCTCTATCCCAGATGAAACAGACTAATAAGCAAATCAACCAAACTAGCAACCAACAGTATGTATGTATTATCTACCTATTTTTTTTTTTTATTTTAAGGATTTTATTTTTTTTTTTTTGCATAATCTCTGCACCTAACATAAAGTTCAAACTCACAACCCCGATATCAAGGGTCACACACTCCATCGACTGACTGAGCTAACCAGGTGCCCCATTAATATCTGTTTTTGAATAAAAAGGTTTTGACAGTTCTACAAGTTAGACATATCGTATGACTTTGTCGTGTGAACTGGGAGAAAAATAGAAAGTAGTGCTTTTTCATATGTTTTGACCCTATTCTACCATCCTCTGGTGAAATTAGGTATTGCAAACTAATTTCTAAATATTTGGATGTTCTTTTCTTGCTTCACCAAGCTTAATATGAATAGAGTAAAAAGAACACTGAATTATTTTGTAAAAGAATACAAGAAACCTCATATTTCCTTCTCTCTTATTTTTATGAAATAATTTCTATTTTTTCTAAAACAAGTTTATCCTCAACAATAGTATTAACTTATCTTTCATCACTGTCTAGTATCCATTTAGATTTTGTCTTGTATTATTATATGTCCTGAGTTTTCTTGTCCTAATAAATTCTCTCTTACTCTTTCTCTTTATCTCCTGTCAGGTTATGTAATGACTTACAATTATCTTTTCTTGCATATTTTAAAAATGTCAAGATCTACATTCTATGATACAAACACAAGGTTGATAACCGTATTTTGAGGAATTCTATACTTGGTTGACATAATCTGAATAATAGAAATCATGCACACATGAGTTGTATTTTTTCCTTGTATATCATACCATTGTCTATTAAAATACAAATGTGATAGTGAATAGTTCTTACGTGTATACACTTCTGGAAAGTTAAAATATTTAGGCTGAAGTATAAACATCTGCAACTTAGTGTGACAAATAATTACTGATTTGTATTTGGAATATTTTTTCTAAATATTTAATATTTAAACTACTTCACTTTGAAAAAGTCACTTTAACCAAGAGTTTAATTCACAGATAAAGTTTTAAAATCTAAAATATGAATTAGTGTGATATTTATTTATGTATTTATTTATTTATTTTGAGAGAGAGAGGGAGGGAGAGAAAGAGACCATATGTGAGTAGTGGCAGGGAGCGGCAGAGGGAGCGGTAGAGAGAGAATCTTAAGTAGGCTCCGTGCCCAGCACGGAGACTAGTGCAGGGCTCGACGTGGGGCTCAATCTTAGGACCCTGAAATCATGACCTGAGCCACCCAGATATCCCAAATTGGTGTGAATTTTAATCTGGAGACTTAAGATGGTGCATTAGTTTCCCAGGACTGCTATAATAAATGACCACAAACAGCATGGCTTAAAATAACAGAAATTTGTTCTCTTGTGGTTCTGGAGGCCAGAAATCCAAAATGGGTGTATGGACAGGTTTGATTCCTTCTCAAGGATGTGAGGGAGAACCTGCTTTATGCCTCTCTCCCATCTTCCCGTGGTTGCTGGCAATCCTTGGCTTTCCTTAGCTGGTGGCTGCCCTCCGATTGCTGCTTCAGTTTTCATAGGCTTTCCCCTCTGTGTCTTCCCTTCTGCCTCTTACAGGGAAGCTTCTATTGGGGGTAGGATGATCTCCTCGCTAGATCCTTTCCTTCATTACATTTTGAAAGACGCTTACTCCAAAAAAGAGATGTAAAACCAATAAATCATTGAAGTAGTAGTTAGTAAAAGTTTATTGTGAATACACCAAAAAGACAGTTTGCCAACCAGGAGCACCCAAACCAAAACATGGAATGATGCTCAGAGGTATGTTGTTATAAAGCAGCTCACATAATATGGAGGCAGTAACAGTTTATTCTTCACAGCGACTGGTTACAATACTAGAATTTTCTTAAATGAAAGGGAGTTGGTCAGTGGTTACCTCATATCAATTCTGGGGAACAATTTGTTACTTATGATCTTCACAGGCACAAGAAAGAGGTGACAGAGGTCAAGTGAGCCTCGCTTGTCTTGCAAAACAAGTTAAATTAAGCTTCACTTGTAAGACTAAGCTGGTTTGGTCTGCTCAGGGAATTTTCAAGTCTGGTCTCTGTTTGTATTTCCTTTGAACACAAACAAGGTCACATTCTAAGGTTCTGCTTGGACATATCTTTTAGGGGTCACTACTCAACCCACTACAGATAGGAATTAACCCATATGGTTTGTGACTCTGGAGGTAATACTGGGTATCTTCCTTTAGATCTGGCTTCCTAAACCATTTTCTTCTCCTTTCTGTGGCATTTGCTCCTGACTTTGGGTTCACCTTCAATCCTTCATGCAATGGTGCTTTGAGCAATAACAAGTGGATTTGTTTGCAACAGTATTCTATATAATTATTCCAACTTTATAAAATTCTATAATTGCATTCTGTTTCCTGGTATATCAATTCAGGAAAATAAGAGATATTTTATTTGTCTCTGGGAAATAACTGGATATTCCAGTCTTTATTTATTCTTTTCCCTGTTTCAAAGGTTTTTGGTTATATAAATAGATAAAACTGATGTAAAATATGAACTGAATGAAAGAGAAAAGCAGGAAAAAATTAAAATGAGAGTAGAAGAAATAGGAAAAAGCTAGAAGGTAAAGATTATTATATAAAAATTATAAATAAAAATATGAAAATATTAACATTTTTATTATTTTATTTTCATCACGGTAAGTGTACTCCCCATCACCTATTTCACCCATCACCCACCTCCCCTCTGGTAGCCATCAATTTGTTCTCTATAGTTAAGAGTCTGTTTCTCGGTTTGTCTCTCTCTCTCTCTCTCTCTCATTTTTCCTTTGCTTGTTTGTTATGTTTCTTTAATTCCACATATGAGTGAGATCATATGGTATTTGTTTTTCTCTAACTTATTTCTGTTAGCATTATACTGTCTAGCTCCATCCATGTTGTTGCAAATGGCAAGATTTCATTCTTTTTTGTGGCTGAGTAATATTCCATTACCTATTTAAACCACATCTTCTTTATCCATTCATCTACTGACAGATACTTGGGCTGCTTTCTTAGTTTGGCTATTGTAAATAATGCTGCAATAAACGTAGGGATGCATATATCCCTTTGAATTAGTGTTTTTGTATTTTGGGGGTAAATACTCAGTAGTGTGATTCCTGGATCATAGGGTAGTTCTATTTTCAATTTTTTGAAGAAGTTGCATACTGTTTTCCACAGTCGCTTCACCAGTTTACATTCCCACCAATGGTGGTAAGAGGGTTCCTTTTTCTCCACATCCTTGCCAACACTCATTTCTTATGTTATTGATTTTAGCCATTCTGATAAGTGTGAGGTGATCTCACTTAGTTTTTTTTCTTTGTAGTTCTGATTTACATTTCCCTGATGCTGAGTGATGTCAAGCATCTATTTTCATGTATCTATTGGCCTTATGTATGTTTTCTTTGGAGAAATGACTGTTCATGTCTTCTGCCTATTTTTAAATTAGATTATTTGGGTTTTGGCTGTTGAGTTGTATCAGTTCCTTATTTTTGATACTAAGTCTTTATTGGATATGTCGTTTGCAAATATCATCTTTCATTCAGCCTTTTAGTTTTATTGATTGTTTCCTTCACTGTGCAGAAAATATTTTTAAAAATTTAAATCATATATTGTAGAAGATGGTTTGCTAAGGATAAACTTCAAAAAAGCTGACTCTCAGTTTTCCGGCAGTCCATTCAAAGAAGAAAGATAACATGCTTCAAAGTGACAATAAAATTAAAACAAATTAATTTTAATTAGTTACATAGAGGAACCATGTTCATTCCTGACTCTGAGACTCAAAGTAAAATTTCTTGTGGGCTCTCCTGGAGAGGCTGTGCAATGTAATTAGCAAGTGCAATGCAATTAGCAACCTCTTTACAGTAAACACACTGAGAGACTCAACAAGTTCCTTGTTCGTGATATCCCTCAATGTAGGCCAATGAGTAATTTGTGAAAACAGCTCCAGTGCGCTCAAAAGCCTATGGTCCAGGTATAGAGCTTGTTGGTCTAAATGGCTGGAGAGAGGGATTTTTAGAAAATCTAAAGGAATGGGTATACCAAAATATTGTTTTGATTTATATAGCGCAGCGGTGATTCCAGGCTCTACTAGTGACAAGAAGCTGGAGGGTGACTGTCCCTCAGTGCCAGCTCAGGGCACCATCATATACTCCAGCTGGCAGCCAATGGGGCTGGACCGCCAGGCTATGGCACCCACGTGCTGAAGAGAAGCTGCCCCCATGGCGAGACAGGATGAAGGCACAGGGGACTTTCTCCGGGACTTTCTCCAGAAACTGGAGCCCACTACACTGCCCTGAGGAAGGGGCAACAAGGCCACCACAACTCTATAGCACGCGGTGTGGATAATTTTATATTTGAAAAATCCTTAAATGGCTGTGGAAAAATATTTACTTCAGATGTAAAAAAATGTCAACTCGTTTCATAGAAGCTTTACTTCCTCTCTCTACTAAGGAGGGGCGGTATTATCCCGTCTTGGTGTCCTTTCTTCGGTAATTAAATGGCATCAAGAACTCTTTGTAAGGTAACTGAATACATTAGCATGTTGTCTAGAATTAATATCTTTATGCTGGTTGAAAGTTGAGTATCATCTGACAAAAAGGATGACTTTGATTTTAAACGATCGCTAGCTCTTCTTTCCAGCAGATACCGGGTAGTAGAATCATTTATCTATTAAAATCATATCTGGTTTGTGACAATAGAGCCTTTTAATCTACATTTTTAAAAAAGTGACTATCTATAACTTTGTTTTATTTACTTATTTTTAAGGTTTTATTTTTAAGTACTCTCCACACCCAACACAGGGCTCGAACTCACAACCCTGAGATCAAGGGGTACAGGCTCCACTGACTGAGCCAGTCAGGCGCCCCTGATTTTATTTTATATTGGATTCCTTACCAATAAATAACACCTTTTCTTAATAAAATTAATAACACATTTTCTTAATAAAATAAGTGATCTAGTTATAGATAGAAGATAATTCTTCATTGAGAAGGGAAAATCCTTGTTTTAGCAAAAGAGCAAGACCCTTTTTCTTGGATACTTTATGCCAGAGCAGGTCCATAGAAAAGTCAATTCCATTTGTCTTCCATGATGCTGCAACAGTTTGGGATGAGTGGAAGGATCATAGACTTTTATGTTGGGTCTTTGGCCACTCACATCTCCTGCCCATTTCACTACCAGTACTTCCAGTATTAACATAGGGAGCAGAGAGCCTGGAAAGTGGGTGCAGATGCTGTTCCATGTTTGTGGGCTGTCCAGGGGACTAGCTTGCAGGGTTGAGTTGGGTAGCTCTCCCCTGGACCTAGAGGCCGAGTTCTGTTTGTTCTCACAAACCATCTAAGTGTAGATTCATGCCCAGGTAGTTCTCGTGGTATGAACTTTGAGTGGCAGCTCTGGCCACAGTGTAGAGGAACTTCAGAAGAACCTTGCTTCACTCCATGCCAGAGCTGACCTTGGTTTTAAAGTGATTAGTGAAGATCAGTGCTAGACGCTTTACATTAGCATCACTTCTCTTCTAAGAATATTCTCTGCCATAATAAATACCATCTATCCATACCCACCAGTGTGGGACAAGCCGAATAGTGAGAAGGGCATGAATGGTGTGTGAGAGTGAACTTCATGGCTTTTTAGGAGAGATTTATGCTCAGAATGGAAACGGGAAATAAAAGGGAAGAAAGTCAAGGACATGGTCCCTTCCTAGCATATACTCTGATGTTGTTAAAGAAACCGAGGGACTCTTCTTCCCCAGCCAGAGTCAGGTTGAAGCAAAGCCTCCCTCCTAAGTGGAGAAGCTGTCCTTGAGTGATCTGGGAATTCCAGCTCAGGTTGGAGGTTTACACTAGTCCAGGGTCCTGCCAAGACAAAGGGCCTGGGACTGGCATCTTTCCAAGGGAGGGCTTGTCTCAATTGCGTTTGCAGACAAAGCAGGAGACACTAACAACGGAGGGGCCACGCTCATTGCTCTTTGGCAGGGAAGCCAGGTAGGAAGGTGGCGGTTTGGGAACGTGACAGTGCACAAATGCCCTTTGCAAAGTCCTGAGCCCCCTGGAGCCAGTGCAGAGAGCGGTCTTCTCCGTGGAAAGTGGGTTGTCCCCATGGGAACTGTTTTCCACGGAAGACAGTATGACAGAGCAACTGTTTTTCTACTTTCAAATAGGGGTGATTCTGAAAATAGGGCTTTCTTTAAAGTCTTTAAAGAATATTTTGTGTCCGCTGGGTGGAAAAAGAAAAAAAATGGACAAAAAATCAGTCAAGACCTGAGTCCTCAAAATTTCTGCCCATTCAAGCCTTTGAAGAAGGGGGAAACCGATGAACACAACTTTATTAACATTTATCAAGAAGAGAAAATGGTAAATGGCATTATTTTCTTTGTAATGGCTAGTAAGCTAATATTTTTCTACTTAGGAAACTGATCGCTTTCTTAAAAATGGGGAAGACCACCTCTAGCTGCAGAGAGAAGGGACCAACTTGGAGATGTTACAAAGATAATGAGAGAGGTGAGGCAGAAGCTCAAGTTTCCTTCAGTTGTTCTCAGAGCAGAATATCACCTTGTTAGTCAACCAGTATCATTTTTCTTTTCTTTTTTTAGCCTTCTCCATACACAAAGCACTACTATTTTAAGACTTTATCTTAAAAAGTTTTGTTTTGTTAAAACCAACTTTACATGTTTAAGAAAAATATAACTGTATGCTTACCAGTTCTATTTTAAGTCTTCATTGGAGTGCAGTAACATTTTCAAGCAATGATAAATATAATAAATATTATACTTTCAAAAAGTATGCTGGTTCTCTTTTTTTGAGATATAATTGACAAATAATATCATAATAGTTTCAGGTGTACAACAGAATGACTACATATTGAGTATGTGTA
>CM052900.1:40419347-40435283 GCA_028534135.1 Potos flavus
ATAAAGCACAGCAGATTCCCGCGGACACAATTCAAAGTGCTAGTGGCTGGATGCAGAGAGCAGTGCCCAGGAAGGAGCTGGTTGGGGTACATGCTGCCTCTGTAGTGGTTCCCAACAAAACAGACGCTGAACACGATGCCCACTTTTTGACTTTTTTCATAAGAGGGAAATCCTCGTCAGGTTTCTTCCTGCTACTGGAGCTGGGTAATCATGTAGATCTTTCCAAAAAGCCAAGCGTCTTACCATGAACTTTGAGAAAAGTGGGGGAGACTTGTACTTGAAAGTTGCTAAGGGGGTACAAGTTAAAAGTTCTCCCAGACACAAACATCAGCAGATCCACTGTGAAAGGCACTTTCCTCAACAGGTGGAACAAGGACTACCTCCTACCCCCAGAAACCTCCTCTTTTGCCTTGCTTGGGACAACCAACAAGAGCTGGGAGTTAACTCAATTCCTCCTTTCTCCCATTCCCATTATTGAAGCCATTGGCAAATCCTGTGAGCTTCATCTTCAATAGGTACCCAGGATAGGACTAACCCCTCCTTCCAAGGCCACCTGTCTGGTCCACACTGGAGCCCATCTCTTGCCTGAGTTCCTGGAAAAACTTCATCATTGACCTCCCTTGCCCATCCTCAACCCTGTGTCATCTGTTCTCAACACTGTAGCCAGGATGGTCTAGTGAAACAGCATCCCATGGGATCATGGCCCTGCAATGGCTTTCTATCACCCTACTGTCACCTCCCTGAGGTCATGTCCTAAGCTGTCTCCTATGGCCACAGGGCCTTCTTGCTGCTCCTGGACATACCTGGTATGCTCCTGCCCCAGGGCCTTTCATATCAGGGAAATCACGTGAGATCTTAGTTAAAATCTCATGAGATCTCGATCCAAATCTCATGAGATCTCGATCCAAATCTCATGAGATCTCTATCCAAATCTCATGAGAACTCAGGCACACACACACACACACACACACACACACACACACACATTTCTGAAACACAGATCTTAATTGTGACATCAGTGTGCTTAAAATGCTGGAGAAAACATCCTGCCAATAACTTATTGGGCACATCCAGACTCTAAAGTCCTTGCACACCATCTTTCTACTCTTCCAAGACATTGGAAGTCCTCTTTCCAATCTCCTCCCCCTTCCTTGCTTGCACTTCTTACCACGTGTTGTGGTCATGCTGCAGCTTTTGGGTCGCTGAAACACACCGTGTGTGCCGCGTAGTCTTCCATCCCCTCCAGTTGTGAGGCCTTGCTACACTTGTGTGAGCCCCATTCTTGTCTCGGCCTAGATTTTACACATCTGCATGCCGTAACATAGTCCTGCCATAGGACCCTACTAGTGTAAGGTATGAAAAGAAAGTCTGAAGTAGATTCCTGGAATCTCATCACATAAATTATGAACAGCAATGACACTTGGCTGGCCCCTGTGATGATTGCTGAGTTGCAGTTACAGAGTCATGATTATTTGGAAGAACAATGGATATTTTTGTTTCTTCACTCAGGCTTGTGACTCTATCCAACACATGACTCTTCTCCTTTGGAATTTTTTATACATAAGCTATTATTTAATTTTCAGATTATAGTAGTCAATCATGCTCACTGGACAAATCTATAAGCCCCAGAAAGAAAATCAAATTGCCCATACCAATACCTAGAGATATCTACTGCTCACATTGCCATATTTTATAAACATTTACATGCTGTTTGGTAGTATGTTTTTTCCCTACCACTTTTACATTGTGACATTTTTCTATCTCTTTAATCTTCCATATACTTTTTAAATGATTGCATGGTGCTTTATCACGTGGCTATCTCATAACTTAGTTAACCATTATCCTACTTTTGAGGATTCAGGTTGTTCCAAAGTTTTTCTATTATAAAGAAATAGTATAATAAAAATTCTGGTACTGTTCTTCTTTCCACGTTTGTTCTTGGGATACATCTCCAGAATGGAATTGCTGGGTCAAAGGGCATGCACTTTTTACTCTCTAGAAAACTTGTATAAATTTATACATCCTGCACCCTTGCCAAAATATTGGATATTGGTAATTGAAAAAGAGTCCTACTCGAAAAGATGAAAAATGATATCTTGATTTAATTTGGATTCCTTTCCTTTCCACTTGCAAATGATCCCGAAGATGAATTAGAGGGTAGAGAACAGAACTAAGACATGTATGAAAGGATAATGTGTGATTTTTACAAGGTTTTTAAATTCAACCTCTGCCCCCTTTAGCCCACCAGGAATAAGACAAACAAATCCAGACCTGTAACAGCTTGTTCTATAATTTATTGACAAACAGTACAAAACAGTTTACTTTCAAGAGGTATTCTTGGTAATGCCCTGTCCTGCCTTTCACTGCCCGCCTCACACTTCAGAGCCTGGATGGGGCTAAGGAGGCACTTCCTAGTCAAGGTGGAGACCTGTCTAAACTCAAGTCTGGAAGAACATTAGCAGTGATGATTTATGACCTTCACTTTGAGGCAGTGGCAGGATTAGCCCATTTTTTGCTCCCACATTTGCGTGAGCTGACAGGAATTGGCTTTATTGTTACTCTGGAGTGTTTGCCATTGTTCTCACTCAGTTTTGTGGACCTGACACTTTGTGTATGCTTTTGGGTAAGCTTCAGTCAAGTGGCTTTACTCAATTTGGGGAAGTTATCGGTCTCTAACAGGCACTTGCTTATGAAAGAAACTGAGAATGTAAAAACCTTTGTTACCAGTAGCTGGCAACTTCTCACACGAGATGAAAATACCAATTTTTTACTCTATTTTGTTGAAATATTTGAGACAGTTCAATTTACAATTAGGAAACCAATTCCTACCCCTGAAAAACAAATAAGCCAACCCAGGCAAACAAAGAGAATGGGTTTCTTCTTCTGTGAAACTGGGCATGCCGGCCCTAAGGAGACAGATCACGTGCTTCTCATTGGGCAGAAGCTCTTATTGACCTCAGTTCATCCCTCTAGAGTGCTACACAAATGTGAGGCATTTTCTGTGAATAAGGAAGGACCCTTGACAACACAAGCAGGCTATCAAGCCCAAAATGCTGAAAGCCTCAATTAAGCAATTTACAGAAGAAATTATTGTATATAGTTTTACCACAAGTGACTATTGCCATTTTTTGTAAAGATACACCTTTTTCTTATAAGGCAATCGCTTTGGGCACCAAAATTTTTCCTTTTAAATGGCAGCGTAATTCTACCAAATTGTTGATATTTCTACACTCATCCATCCAGATCGACTTAGCTCCTAATTTGTATACAGCATGGCAGCCACAGACATGAATGAGGATGGATTCCGACATGTGCAGACAGTGGAAATGGGCATGGACAGGTGGGCAGCAAAAACACATGAACTCCACAGGTAATATGTATAGAACGTGATTTTAACAGATATAAAGAACCGCTAACCTAACATTGTGGGGATTCATAGCCCTTCCAAACAATAGTTCATGAAATCTTTAGATACCTATGACAGAGATGCTTATTGTTTTTTAAAATTTTTATTTAAATTCCAGTTAGTTAACATACAGTGCAATATTGGTTTCAGGAGTAGAATTCAGTGACTCATCACTTGGTTGCTCATTCTTAGTAGAGCAGATTGGCTATATAACCCCTAGACACTAGATGGCACCATAAGATATTCGTATGTTAGTATTTCTGCGCTCTGGAGTGATACTCGTTCAAACCCAAGCTTGAGGTTGAAAACTTTTATTAAGGAAAAGGCACAGTTTATAAAGTCAACATTTTCTTTTTACTTTCATAAAGTCTTCATATATTCTTCAAAAATGGATTAAAGACATACAATGTTACATAGGCATTTTAGGTGTCCCACCCATGCACTGGACTGTGAAAGTGTCCCTAACGGAAAGGTTCACATTTGCCTGGGGAAGTCTATGCCACCTCTGATCCCACACTCTTACAGGGTGGAGGCTCGAGGTCTGATTCCTTAGGAGTGAGTCTTCTTCCACCCAAAGCCCTTTCATGCTGTGTCCCTGAGCCCGAAAAGGTGAGTGGGTCAGTTTCTAAGCTAAGCTTAGAGCTTGAAAGACTCCCAGTCTTGGGACTGGGTGGTCTTGTGTGACTCCTGGATTTGCACGGGAAAATCCCTCAGTCGAGCACCCCATCCCCTCCATACTGAGGGGACTATCATCTCACAGAAGCTCAAAGCTCGCATCCAACCTGAGGCTCTAGTTTACCTCAAAGATCCAGTGGCCTCTCTGGCTTTGCTTCTGCTCACTGCCCTGGCAGCGGCTTTTGGTTTTGAATAAAATGTGCCTGAGAAGTGTTTCACATCCTTTGCACTCAGGTGTACATTCTAAACACTCCATTCTTATAAGGTCTCCAGAATTTCATGTTTTCAGAAGAGTGATTCCCACTCCCCCCATTATCTCAGTCTACCATTTAGACTGGAAGTCCATTTTACCATTTGAAAAAGAAACTCCATTGAGATAGATAAATGAGAAGGAGGTAAAGGAAATGATAGCGTTCTCACATGGCATGAGCTTTGGTTTTCAGGCCTCTCCAGCCTGCCCTATGACAATCAGGAGGTTGTCAGCTGTAAGGGATGGCCCTGCAGCTACTTTGCACTTTGTTTTCTTGAAGGTGAAACAATTCCCCTGAAATTCCCACCCTGTCTAAGGATACATGTTGGCAGAAAATTTAGGATTTGTGCCTTCCTCAAACACTCTCCTCCTATGATTCTGCCTTCCATCCATAGTGATATGACCGCTTAGGTTAGGCGGTCTTTCTTGTGAGTCCTCAGAGTGTGGTCTTTGTGGCTGCCAAGCCAGCAAGAGGCTTACGTAGAATGTGTTGCAGACAACGCCAATATGTTGCCGCTCACTGAGGGACCCATGGCAGAAGGGGCCACCAGTACCCTCTTTTCAATTGTCTCTCCTTTCCCCAACCCAGTCACTGCATTCCACTTCACAGCAATCTGATCCCCATGTCCTGACCTCCTGCTCTCCAAAAGTCACAATCTAAGGTAGAAATTGTTTTATGAGAAAAGAGAGAGGAAAGGAAATTTTTAGAGATGATGCTTATGTTTATGGTAGTGTTTATAATGGTGGTTTCACAGGTGTATACTTAGTCTCAAACTCTTCAAGATCTATACATTAAATGTGGACAGTTTCTTTTGCCTGTCCATGATAACCTAAATAAAAAAAAAAGAGTGTATTCTTTGGGAATTCACTAGTAGGAGAATCATTTTAATGAAGATATTTTTAATCCAATGACATCAATTTGTATTTTAAAACTATCCCTTAGAAATAGTCTCCCTCCTCCCAGTTCATGTAGACATTCCACAGGATGCTATCGGCAGCATCAGGTTAACCAAAGCATTGAAAGCTGCTGAGAGCAGGTATTTCCGACAATTAGTGGTAGAGTCTTTCCGCTCACGTGTATCTGTTTTTGTATTGAACTTGCTCCTCTTCCTGCTTTTTTTAAATTGAAGAATAATTGGCACGCAATGTTGCATTAGTTTTGGGTGTACAACATGGCGACTGGACAACCCCATACATTAAGCTAGGTACTCCCTGCTTTCTTAATGTCATCACCATCTTCCAGTTTTCCAAGCTAGAAACCTCAGAGCCATCTTCGGCATCTTCTCCACTGTCCCCTACATTTAAATGTTCACCAAACCATGTCACTAACTCCAAAATGCCTCTCAAATTTATCCCTCTGTTGTATTGCTTTTCCTTTGGCTCAGGCTTCATCAGTCTCACTTGGATTACTTAGTACCTTCTAACTAGTCTCCTTGGCTGCAGCCCTGTCCCTCTCAAACCTATTTTTCACCCTTAGTTCGAGGCAGCTTTCTGAAACACAGATCTGATAACAGTCCTCCTCCCGAGTGACGGTGGCCCCAAACCTAAAGGCTGAAGGCGAGCCTCCTTTGCATGTGACCAGACCCTCCGTGGGCACAGAGCAGCCCATCTGGGCCCTTCCCTAGTGGCCGGTCCTGCGGGTATTGCTCCAGGGAGCCGGACTGTGGGCTTTCTCATCTCCGCTGCAGTGCAGGTGCTAAGCAAGGAGGCTGGGGTGGAGGGAGGGCAAATAGTCTCCATATGGGTAAGAGGGGATGGAGTCTGATGATTCTTCATGGAGGAAGCGAGGAGTTCTATTTTTATTTCTGTTTTTGGGGGGAGTTTTTAAAAGGCCTTGGAGGAGCCACTTCCTTTCACACACCTTCCGCCTTGGCTGCTGTTCCTCTCACTGTGCTATGGCTCCTGCTGTTCTTTTGGCTGAGAACTCCTGTCTCTCCTTCAGCTTCTTGGTTCCCACCTTCTTGGCTTCACTACCCCGTCTTCCGTGTATTAATTGACCACCAGTATTCTGAGAAACTGAGATTCTGTTTGGTTCTTCCAGCTTTCCTAGATCTAGGACCTGATTAGAGTCATTAGTCTTAGTCTGTTGGGAACTGTTGATACAAAATGAACAAATTTTTTTAAAAAAAAAATTAAAGAAAATGGAATAGAGTTTTATTTGAGCCCAAGTTAGGACAGCTGCCCAGGACGCACAATCTTCACAGAGAAGAGGACGCTCCAGGGAAGGAACATTTAGTGCAAGATTATATATATATATTTTCTACATAAAGAGTTACATATCATCATAACCCAGGACACTCCTCCAGAAAGTTAAAGACTTTCTCTTATGTTTACAGTGTGCACAAGGCTCTATGACTTCAATCTTATGGGAACCAGGGGAGGGTTCTTTTTTTTTCTTTTTCTTTCCTTTATGCTTGGAATGCTCCTTTTTGGTTATTTTTTCAATGAAGCAGATGTACAATGTATGCCCAGGGCAGAAATCGAGCCCATGCTTTGACGTTTCAGTGAGTCATTTCGACTTTGGTAAAAGTTAATAGTTTCTTTGGGAGCCCAGGAGCTGGGGCCACAAATATGAAAAGCTGAAAATCAGGGTGCCTAGGTGGTTCAGTAGATTAACCAACCCACTTGATTTCTGCTCAGTTCATGATCTTAGGGTCATGAGATGGAGCTCCGCGTCAGGCTCTGTGCTGGGTGTGGAGCCTGCTGAAGACTCTCTCTCTCCCTCTACCCCTCCTTGCTGCTCTCTCTTCTCCCCAAAAATGAAAAGAAAAAAGGTTAAAAGTTCTCATATTTTATCATCTCTGCAGTCAGTTTTCCTAAATTTCTTTCTCACATTCCTTTTACATGTAACTATCTTTTACCTTGAATAATAATCACCTAATTAAGGAGTGATTAAATTTAACAAATATTTTCTTTAAATAAAAATTTAGGGGCGCCTGGGTGGCTCAGTGGGTTAAAGCCTCTGTCTTCGGCTCAGGTCATGATCTCAGGGTCCTGGGATCGAGCCCCGCATCGGGCTCTCTGCTCAGCAGGGAGCCTGCTTCCCACTCTCTCTCTCTCTACCTGCCTCTCTGCCTACTTGTGATCTCTCTCTGTCAAATAAATAAATAAAATCTTAAAAAAAAAAATTTAAAAAGTTGGTTTTGTTCAGTATCTTTGAAATACTTCTTTGCATTTTAGTGGCCATGTCTATACGCAGAGCTAAAAATATACATAAGCCATGTATACAGTTGTCATCTTTGACCAACTGCTGGCCCCTTTTTTGTGGGACATTCTCTCCACTCTTGACTGGTTAACTACTGCTCACTTTCCCTGCCTCAATTTAAATGCCCTTTTTTGAGAGAGCTGATGAGAATCCCTGCTGTTCTCTTTCAGAGGACCTGTATTACTTGTTATTGTGCTTGCACAATTGGAAATACATGCTTATTTGAGTGATTGCTTATTAAAACTTTCTTTTCCTCTAGACTGTACACTATAAAGCTCTTGTTTCCCCAGGATCTCACACAGTGCTTGGCACATGGCAGACAGTCTAAACATTTATTATGTGAAGGCATTCATGAAATTTGCTCCTTTAAAGAAATGGTTCTGCTAGCTAACAGCTGTGGTTATATTCAAAAATCAAGGGTTCTTTGGGAATAGGGGAATGTTTGAAAATATTTATTTGGCTCCAGTCAAACCCATACAGCTCAGGACAGATTTCCTTATTGGCCAAGAGAATGGCTTTCTGAGTTCTAATTATTAAGTTGTAAGTGAACTATCCACCCACAGGAGGTTGGTGATGAACTTGAAGGTGAAAAATAAATTGGTTTTTAAAAGCAATAGACTGGCTGAAGCTGGGATAGGGAAAAAAGGCATCTGTTATCTTGTGGAAATGAGACTTACGTTTCACAAGCATAAAGAATAGACAGGCCTGTGTTGGCAAGGGGGAAACTGAAATGCAGAGCGTCACAATTGCAATCATGGTTTGCTCTTGCGGGGCTTACAATCTTGTCAGTATTTACTGGCAAGCTTTTGGGACAAGAGATAACTGAAAAGATAGTTATAATGAAGCAAATAAGGGCAATGATTGTGATATTCATGAAAATGCCTGAGAGTAAGAGGAGTGATTAATTCTGCACTGGAGAGTCGAGGAAGGTTAGACAGAGGAAGTGATCTCATAGCAGGTCCTGAAGGATGAATAGGGGGCTTGCACCCTGACAACAAGAAGGAAGAAGGAATAAGAAGAAACATACATATAGTAACATGAAGGTATTAGGCACCATGGCTCATCTGAATGTGACTTGGCGTATGGATGGGGTAGAGGCAGCCAGTGGGTAGTGAGATGGGAGCCTGGGAGGCAGGGCTGTGGTTGAATTGTGAAGAACTGTGTAAGCCATAGTAAGAAATGTGTGAATTAGCTTTCAGGGTTGGCAATGGAAAAAATAGTTTACTTCGTCCGTTTAAAAATAGCATGGCAATTAATGACTTCTAGGGAGATACATTTCTTGGCCAGCATATCTGGTGGAATCTTCCCTTCTGAGGTTCTCACACTAGAAAATGCAGCAGGAAACTATTTGGTGTAAATGTGACCACATTTGTTACTTTGGCAATTAAATGTGTCTCAAATGTAGTAGCAGGCTTTCTGATCCCTCAGCAGAGTTCTTCTAGAAAAAGACAGCACTAGAGGATGGTGGTTAAGAGTAAAAAGTTTGGCTTCAAATTGTCCAGCTTTGAGTCCTGGCTCCACCTCGAGTAAGCTACTAACCCCTTCAAACCTCAGTTTTCTCATCTGTGAAAGGGATATAAAGATAATATTACTTACCTCATGGAGCTGAGTAAGGATGAAGATCATGCGCGTAAAGATCTTAGCTCAGTCCCTCTAGTACAGGGAAATGACCACTAAATACTTACTAATGAAAGATCCAGCTACTATCCAAGATGCATTCAGTGCACATCAGAATGCAGCTCCTGATCCATGAAACCTGGATTTGTCATTGTTCAGCTCCAGAGCTACCTCATTAGAAATTTGCTAAAGTTAGAAATGAGTCTTGATTTTCAGGGGCCTTATTAAATAGTCCTTCACAGGTTGTACGTGAAATCCCGATGGAGGATACACAGCCCCGAGTCTGCATGGCTGTCAACCCCGAGACTCTGAATTCATTAAGATCATAAATCTGAATACAAGCAGTTTTGTCTCAGTTATTTTGGGGGACAATTAAGAGCTTTGAAAATCATATTTTTGGTCACTGTAAAGCAGAAAAATTGGTTACTTTGGAGCAGTCTTTACTCCTGTCATCATAATACTGAAAGAATAAAATGAGCTAAGACATGCAAGTAAACAGAGAATCATAGGCAAATGCTTACACAACGTGGCTTGGAAAATTCAGGGAGAAGTTGTAGTTAGGTGAGGGGAAGGCCATGGATAAGAAAGTCTGTAATAGAAAGAAAGAAATGGTGGGGAAGAACAGATACTAATCTCTGTCTCCTCCTTCCTTGGAAGGAGTGGAGGGTGAGCTGGATGGGGGAGAAATTGGTTAAGAGGCTGGGTTAGCATAGCCACAGACAACGATAACTCCAGGAAAAAGTCCTGGACATCCTGCACATTTAACAAAGAAGAGAAAACAAAACAAAATAAGCAGAAAGGATTTTTGGCAAAAAGAGTGAAAGGCATTTCCTCCCATTTTATCAGGAAGGAATGAATCATTTTTATGAAGCCCATCTTCACTCACTGCCAGGGTGAACACAGAAAATGGGAAGGAGGCAATTCTGTGCCGAATCCACAAAGAACTGAAGAATTTCAAGAAAAAGAAAGGATGTTAATTTAGAAAATCACCTCAAACCAGACCTTTGATGTGACTCTGGAGATTATGAATTCTTCTCCTGTGTAATGTTACAGGAGGAACCTGACAGGCTTGTACTTCTATTTCTTAGTCCTCTGAGAATTGCATCGCCCCCACTACACGCTCTCCCTCTCACTTTCACTCTCTTTCAATCCTCCACTGGATTATTTAAGTTAATATTTCAAGAGGACAACAACACTAGAAACAAAACCAACGAATGACTGGGTCAACATGTGTATGTTTTAGCTTTTACTTACTAAATTTTAAAGTTGTTAAGGGCAAAACATGTCATGGTGTCCTCACAACATCCCATATTTACTGCTAATGTGACCTTGGCTGTAAGCTGTCTGTGCACAATTTTATTAGCTGTGAAATATGGATATTAGTAGTTCCAGCCTCATTTGGTCGTTGTGATAATATAAACGTATCTTGTTGGGGGACACAATTCAACTCATCACATTCCTTCATTTTTTAAATTATTTTTTTAAAGTTTAAATTCAATTAACATATAATGTAATATTTGTTTCAGGGGTACAGGTCTGTGATTCATCAGTCTTACATAATAACCAGTGCTCATTACAACACATACCTTCCCCAATGCCCATCACTCAGTTACCCCATCCCCTTATCCCCCTTCCCTCCAGCAATCCTGTTTGTTTCCTGAGATTAAGACTCTCTTATGGTTTGTCTCCTTCTCTGATTTCATCTGGTTTCATTTTTTCCTCTCTTCCCCCATGGTCCTTTGCCTTGTTTCTTAAATTCCACCTATCAGTGAGATCATATGATAATTGTCTTTCTCTGATTGGCTTATTTCACTTAGCATAATACCCTCTAGTTCCATCCACATTGTTGCAAATGGCAAGATTTCATTTTTGATGACTGTGTTGTATTCCATGAATATGTATACCACATCTTTTTTATCCATTCATCTGTCGATGGACATCTAGGCTCTTTCTATAGTTTGGCTATTGTGGACATTGCTGCTATAGACATTGGGGTGCAGGTGTCCCTTCGGATCACTATATTTGTATCTTTGGGTAAATACCCAGTACACACTCCTTCCTTTTATGTTCGTTACAAGTGTGACTATATATGATCATCAGACATTAGTTCACAAGCAAAATGAACAATGAGGGACACCTGGGGGAGGCTCAGTTGGCTAAATGTCTGCCTTCAGCTCAGGTCATGATCCCAGGGTCCTGGAATTGAGTCCCTCATCAGGTTCCCTGCTCAGTGCGGAGTCTGCTGCTCCCTCTGCCTGCTGCCCCCTCCCCCCACCGGCTTATGCTCTCTCTCTAACAAACAAATACATAAATAAAATCTTAAAAAAAGAAGAACTATGAAAGGGGAGGTTGTTTAAATTACCCGAGATTATAACAAACTGGAAATCAAACTCTCTGGTTCATAGCTCTTTCCCTAATACAAAAATTTATCCGCAGTCACAGGGCTATAGATTAATGGTGAGCAAATGAAATGTCAGCTTTTTTGTTAAGTGATTGCTTGACTTACATGTATTTACACACATTGTGGTGATTCTAATCTTGAACCAATTAGGATTGTGCTTTCATTCCCGGTTCTGTTGTAACATTACAGAAGGCAATCACAAAGCAAACAATCTGGAAATAGAGTAAATGGTCTCATGAACACAGCCTGGTACAGATGAGGGAGACAAATATGATGTTGAAAGCTTTTGCTGTTTCGTTTGTTTGAGATTTTTTGCTTCATTTATTCATTCAATCAAAAGGAAAGATAGTTTTCTAAGAAAAAGACTATAGAGGGAATCCAGCAAGAAGAGTACTTTTGGGGATTTAAAAAATATACAGATACAGATTTATATTTAAGAAGTTGGCTCATGTGATTGTGGGGTCTGGCAAATCCTAAATCTGCAGGGCAGGCCATGAGCTGGAAGCTGAGTTGGAAGTGTATAGGGCTGGTGGGCAGGCTGGAAACTCAGGCAGGATCTCTCTGTTACAGTCTGAAGGGAGAATTCCTTCTTTTCTGAGAACGCTCAGATTTTGCTCACAATGCCTTCAATGGATTGGATGAGTCCCGTTCACATTTTCAAGGGCAATCTCTCTCTCTTGCTCTCTTTTTTTACTTTTTGGGATCCCGGTGAAGTCAGAACCAAGTTGCAATGTTGTCCGAAGTTCAAGGAGCATATGTATAGGGGAGCAATATAAATTTTTTTTTATAGCTCATTAAGGATGAGGAGACAGAAGTGCATGAAATCACTGTCCTGAGGTGATGGGACAAGGTGCAGCTAGGAAGCTGGGCTCCAGACCCCTCGCCCAATTCATTGTCTGGTACAGCTCCAGTCTCAGCTACTGCAATAGCCTCCTGCCTCTCCATCCAACCTCATGAAGTGGCCTCAGACCCAGAGCTTGGACTCGGGCCTCTGGACGCTCACCTTCTCCCAGAAGATGTTACTGATCAACAGTTACTCTCATCGCATCACCCTCGTTGCATGTTTTCAACATATTTATTAAAGGATATCCAATTCTGATTGATTATATTTTCTAAGCATGAGCTTGAGTATTTGAAATTCAGTTTAAAACCTGCATTACAGCAAGAAAAATTATGGCACATCGGTTAAGCAATGTCATACGTCACCGACCCCAGTCCTCCCCCTGCCATCTGTTTGATCCTCAGAATTCCCAGAGGTTAGAAAACAGTCAGCGAGGTGGATGCTCTGTCCACAGCCTCTCAGAAGGAAACAGTTCAGTCGGAAGCGATCTTAGGATCATCTTGGTTCTTAAATGCCTCTCTTCTCTTCTGGAAGCTGGCTAAGCCCAAGGCTCATGCTGATTACGCTTTTTTGTATGTTAAAGTCCACCACCTGGCTATCACTCTGCAATGTGTCTTAGATAATTTAAAATTTGTCTCAGGTGCAATCGAAGTGCTGGTCCCCCTCGGAGTCACATACCATAGTTCTGCAAGGCTGTTCCCAAGGAAGTGTCACATTTGCAGACAGCTCTGCAGTGCACCGTGCTGGCTGTTCTAAAGCTCTGCAACTTCTAGCTGTTTAATCCAGAAACGTGCAAAGAAAATGCAATGCACATGGAGTGTTTTGGAAAAGCAAACATTTTTGCAAAAATGATGTTTTTCAGGGTGTGTGTGTGTGTGTGTGTGTGTGTGTGTGTGTGTGTGTGTCCCGGGCTGCAATTCTTCGGAAGGTAATTTTTATGCTGACTGACGGTTAGCACAGAACATCGAGGCTCTCACAACCTCATCTCCTCCCTCAAGGCCGTGTTTCCATTGAATTATACAAACCGGAATGCACGTTCTCAAATGATTTTTGTCTTTCTGGCATTTGCCTGAAAGAGTAAGTTCCATTGCTCCTTTTAATCATCTCTCTTTGTTTTTGACCTATTATTATTCAGATTTTCCTTTGTCCGTAAAGATGAGCAGTTCTCCTGTGATGAGCTGGTCACAGCCATTTCTGAGATTGAAGGAAGGCAGTCGCACGTAGGGATTAAGTGTGTGAGCTCGGGCCAGACGGAAGGTCAGAATCCCAGCTCTGCTTCTTTATGGAAAATTACTTGCTCTAGTCTTACTTTACTCATCCATAAAATAAGGATGATCATCATTGTACCAGTTCTTGGGGTTTAGTGGAGGTTAAAGGGAAGCATGCACTCCGACTGCTTAGCACAATGCCTGGTACATAGTAAATGTAGAATACATATCATCTAAAATTATTTTCCCAGTCACTTATATCAATTCAGAAGCCAGAGGGTTTGCACCCTAAACTCTTTACAGTTATTTACTGAGAACTTGCTCACATATAGATGTCTTGAGAAATCAAAACAGCTTTGTGAGTTAATCTCTAATGTGAATCAGTGAACACTGGCGTCTGTTTCTAGGACAACAGGCACTCCACTTGGCTCTGAGAGTACAAAGGTGACTAATCACGAACCCTGTTCTCGGGTAGCTCGCAGCCTTCAGGGAGACAGTTACAGGAACATGTGCCTGCCCGGTGCCTGGGCCGTGATGCGGAATGTAGCCAGTGCACGGGGAGCTCAGAGGAGGCACCAGGGAGCTCCGAGCCCCCTCCCAGGTCTGGTTTCCTGTCTATGTGCTGAAGGCATGCCGACAACATGCAGACTCTTCCTTCTCTCCGGAAGCATCTAGAGTTTAGTTCGTCCAGAGCACCGCCAGCTTCCACCAGGTTCACCTTGTAAATATTTCTTGTCGCTCCATATCACTCCAGTGTCCCAGCTCAGATGCTCCAGCTCTGGTCTGGACTGTTGCAGTGGTCCCATGTGGTCTCCAGACTTGTTCCTATCCAGTCCATTGAAAAAGAAAACACAAATCTGGACTTAGTGAGGAGAGCCTTTATTTGAAAAGATTATGACAAGGGGTGTGTGTGTGTGAAATGAATTATTGCCACAGGGAGAATGCTCTGACCGTGAGATCCCAAGCATCAGAAGGGTTTTTCTTTTAGGAGAGGAGTAAATAAGGCTAGAGAGAGCTGGAGGTGGGCAAGTGGGACGAGCAGGTGTGGCATGATTGGAAAGTATCCCCGAGAATGCTCTGAGGTCACTTGGCTCTCAGGAGGGGTTGTCGAGGAGCTGCATGCTGGGTCTGGCTGGTAACGGCCAAAGTTCAGCTTACCAGAATCTGATTAACAAGCATTTTGCTTTCATTCATCAGTGGGGGACAAAACAGTTCAGCTAATTATGAAACAAAGAATGGGAATTCGAAGGGTCTGTGTCCGGCCTTATCATATGTAAACAAGGGGGCCTCCATGAATCTTATCTAAGGATATGGGGACTTACTTCTTTGTAAGTATTTTCACAGCCCAAAGGGACTTCTTAAGCTTCACCATTTTCTAGGAGTGTCAGGCTCAGGTAAAGTCAGCACTGTCACCATTCTCCCGCCAGCTACAAGAACTTTCTTTCTGAATGACAGATACGGCCAAATGGCTCCGTACTTAACATAGCTCAGTGGCTCTCCTCTTGATGGCCCTTGCTTACTCTTCTGCTCTATCTTCAGTTTTGGACTCCATAAACACCAAGGAGCTCTGGTTCCCTGTCTATGTGCCATGTGGTGTCTAATCTCTGGGTCTTTGTTTAGATTGTCCCGATGTCTGCAATGCCATATCCTCCCCCCAACATTTACTCGATGACGCCCAAACTCCTAATTATCCTCAAAGTCTCAGATGAGGTGACATCTTCAGAAGAACTTCCTGAGCCCTGTATCGGACTGAGATTGGTTATTTTCTTGGTGTTTCTGTAACACTGTGAACTTACAGCTCTTGTTGCACTTAGCACATGACGACAATTGTTCTTTGTGTGTTTAGCATCAGTAACTATGTTATAAGCCCTCTCAGTCAATATTTGTTTAGTGTGTGTCTAGTTCTCTGGCAAATACTATAAACTCACTTATTTGTTTTTGTTTTTAAGATTTATTTACTTATTTTAGGGGAGGGAAGGAGTAGAGGGAGAGAGAGAGAGAGAATCCTAAAACAGACTCCTCACTGAGCACAGAGCCCACATGGGGCTCCACGCCATGACCCTGAGATTGTGACCTGAGCTGAAATCAAGAGTCGGACCCTAACTGACAGAGACACTCAGATGCCCCAAACTCAATTATTTGTTCATCTTCATTTTCAGATGAGAACACTGAGATTAGGAATTTAAGCAATTTACTAGCTATCATGCAGAGACTTTGAATTGAATAGAATGGATACGCTGATGTTAAGAATATTTTGAATCAGGGGCGCCTGGGTGGCTCAGTGGTTTAAGCCTCTGCCTTTGGCTCAGGTCATGATCTCAGGGTCCTGGGAT
>CM052900.1:40435383-40513352 GCA_028534135.1 Potos flavus
CAAGTTTTTAACCTCTGGGAGGTAAAAGACACAGAACTCCTTGTGTTTGAACCATACTGCCTCCTCTTAGTTCCTGCTGAGGTTTGGAACAATGAGCATATCTTCCTCAGTAGTGTAACATTCAAGGTAACTAGCACTTACGGTCACAGCCCTAGAAAGCTGATATCTTTATTCAGAGTTCTGAGTAAAGTGTTCAGAAGTTGCTTAGCTTTCAGTCCTTGAGAAAGTTTTCTAAAGTTTCAGAGACTCCTCCCTTGTCTCATTCTCTGATGCTGTAACAGGAGCAAAATGTGGGTTCTGCAGCCTTACTTTTGGTAGACAAAGCCCTACTGAGAAATCCACTGGTTGTTCATTCTTTCATTCATGCAATTAACTATTTACTCACTCATTAGATAACTTGACCAATATTTCTCAAACCCTTGTGTCAGATACTATCCCAGGCTCTGGGGATAAAGAAAAAAACAGAATGTGGTTCCTTTCTTTAAGGAATATGTAAGCTTCTAAAGAATTAGATAGGCAAATAAGCGATAAACAGATATCAGTGCTAAGTCAGAAATACTGCTGGGTGAGAGAAAGGAAAAATGGGGCTGCTAATCTTTAAACTATTATTTATGGTAATTGTGGTCTATTTCAGGTCTTATGTCACTCAAGTAATTGTAAGTATCAAAGTCAAATCACCAAACAGATTCCATCGAGAGGCAACTTGACTCCATCAAAACACTATTATGATTTTGGAGACTTAAGTCTATGTGTATAGATTGCATATATGGCGAAAACATAGGCATACACTTTGAATCAGTAATAAAATATGACAACCTGGGTTGGAAAGAGAACATGGGTGCTGATCACTGAGTCTGAAAAATAGTAAATGTCAATGTCTCTGACATTGGCCAGCAATGAAATGGTCAGTCACATTCTCTTGATAAAAATACCATCATAGAAATCAAAAGTTTATATATATATGTGTGTGTGTGTGTGTATATATATATATATTTATTTATTTATTTTTGGTTTGTTTCCCTGTCTCCTGTAAGTGGTTGACAGGATAAAACTCTGAAAGACATTCTTAGGAGATTTTTGTTTCTCATATTTGTTTTCTTTCTATTCCTGTCCCTCCACACTCTTGTCAGAGTGCTGGTGCCCCCTGCCTCATATCCAAGAACACACAGGAAGTCCTATCTTTTTGCTAGAAGGCCTCTGGGGCATATTGACTTACAAAGGAAGTAGCTTATGAAACAAAAGAGCATACAAGCCCAGGAAATGTCTCTCTTTCCTCACGGAGTTTTTATTCAAATGAGAACAAAATATGGTAACTTATTCTGACTGGCAGTGTTGTTTGCAAGATGGCCTCATCTTTGCTGAGCTAGTGAATCTTTGCAGGACACCTCCTGAGACAGGGCTGAGGTCCCAACACCACTTATTGAGTGGTGAGAGAAAGAGACAGAAAGAAAGAGCCTCTTTCTCTTCTCACCAAGTGAGGACAGTGGTTTTCTTCCCCCAGGAAGGCTGCTTATATTTACAAAATTCCGGAGAATTAAAAATGGTCCAATTTGGGAAAATGAAAAAAAAAGATAATATGTGATACAATACCAACACTTTGAGTTGATTTTCTTTTTTGAGTTGATTTTTTACTTTTCTTTTCAGAAGGGCACCACAGTGGAAAGTGATGATATCTAGAAGACAGATCGACCTGGGATTGATGGCTCTTATACTTACTAGTTGAGTGACTTGGATTAATTTCCTAACTTCATTTTCCCTCTACATGAAAGAACATGTTTAATGTTTATATGGTTAAATGTAGGTTGAGGCAAAGGGTGCTGCTAAACATCACTAGGTGCCAGTAGCATATCCCTCCCACAACCAGTTGTGACAATAAAAAAATGTCTCCAGCCATTGCCTGGGTGTCAATATCATCTTGGGCTGAGAACCATAGCTAGAGAAAAAGGTGCTTTGGATTCAGAGAGGGAAAAGTGTGTTGTACTTATTCTACCTACTAATTCTAAATTTCACTTTTCTCACCTTTAAGAAGTAGGGGTTGACAAGATGATCTTTAAGGTGACTTCTATGTCCAAACCAGCTGTGATTCTATGGAAAGAAGGAAAAAAGATAATGAAGATTGAGGAAGACTTGGAAGTGAAGGTCGGGGAAATTGACTAAGATATGAGTAGTCTGGTGAGATCTCTATTTCTGAACAAAGTTGAGCATCTATACCACTAATTAGAAAGAGTTGCTAATCTGAGCTAACTAGCTAGGGAAGAAAGGATCAGAAATCCAGACAAAGAATTGGGACTTTTACAGATGATGGTGAAGATGATGAAAATGAAGAAGAATAACTAGAAGAAGATGATGTTGATGGCCATGGTGGTGATGGTAATGACAAAGCAGCTAACATTTATTAAGCACAAACTATGGACCTGGCTCTCAGGTGTGTGGATGACAAAAACTCAGCATTTAGGCTTGGGTGGGATGTAATGAAAGGAATCATGAAGAAAAGCTGTAAGAGCCAGACTGCTCTCAGATTTGGGGTAAATGAGAGCCAAAGGAAGTGAAGAAACTTGGGATTTTAGTACACATTTTGTGGAAGGAAAAATGCAACAAGATCACCGGACAATATATACTTGCTGATGACAGTATTAATACTTCATTATTAAAATCCAAGTGGGGGTCATTTTCAATGGAAATAGAAGAAGGGGAAGAGCAGGGCACCTGGGTGGCTGAGTTGGTTCAGCAACTGACTCTTGGTTTTGGCCCAGGTTGTGATGTCATGCGCTGTGGGATAGAGCCCCAAGTTGGGCTCCTCACTTAGCAGTAAGTCTGCTTGAATGATTCTCTCCCGTTGCCTCTCTCCCCACTCACTTGCAAGCGCATGGGCTCTCTCTCTCAGTAAATAAATAAATCTTAAAAAAAAAAAAAAAGAAGAAAGAGAACAGTAAGAGGAAGGGAAATGTAAAGGTGCTAAGATACAATGAAAGTGGCCAAATAGAAAATTAGTCTCATTAATGAAAATATTTCTTAACTCTTATTCTTTTTCTCTTAGGTACCTTGTTTTGTTTATTGCATTTAACTGATTTATGTTATACTAGAACTTAACTGGTAAGGCCGGTTTTTATTGTTGTGGTTGTTTTGATTTTAGGATCGGTCTATGGTTATTTGTGCACACATTTTACATCGTCCTTTGTGAAGCCACTCCAATTTCTTTTGGGTGTTTGCTGGTGAGCAAATTAATTCTATTCTTAACTTCTTCCTTCATCAGATCCTCTTTGGCTTTTAAAAGGATCAGTGTGTTAAACTGAATTTATAGTCAGTTACCAAGGAGGAACTTTGAGATGCTAAATTCTCAGTGTACCAAAACTTGTCCTTTGGATAATGGCCCATTCCGTGCATCTTAACCCAATACCTTAAGTACAATAATAGTAGCCTAGTTTAAGTAAGTAAAAGGGCGGCGGGGGGGGGGGGGATAAAAATTCAATAGAATGAGGTAAGAGTGATTTTTTTTTTTCTGTAGTAGGAGAGAAATTGGAATATTTCCAAGGGCAGTGGCAAGGGTGTATGCAGTAATGTAGTTGAGATATTAATGTGTGGATGGGTGGGGCATTAGGAATTAGAATTTTGGGAAAATAATTAAAGCTAAAGTGATCTAAGAAAAATAATATTCAACATAGTCCTTGGCCTTTTCCCGGAGAAGTCTATTGGTGATTTTTAGTATTTTAGTATAGATTTTTAGTATCGTGATTCCCTTATATTCGTTTATTCTATATTACCAGAATAATAGACAAGATGCCCAATTTTGAGGGGTGAGTATGTTAGGGGTAATGGGGGAAATTATATGTCTCTGGCTACACTGAGCCTATTATAATTGAGAAAAAATTTATCATCTCTCTCTCTCTGTCTCTATCATCTCTCTCTAAAATATCTATAGATTCCACTTCCTACTTATGGTAACTTATTTTTACAAATTAAGGATTTTGAAAGCAACTTTATTCTCAGAAATAAGAATAATCTTGGGATAAGATTTTGCAGTGAGGCATCATTTCTCCATAGTCCTGTTAAATTTTTCAGTTTAAGCTCACCTGATGCATTTATAATTCCTACAATCATTGTGCAGTAACTCAGGCAGAAAAAGGAGTTTTGTCGTGAATCTTATGCTAGGATGTGCTTGCAAATGCTAATCTATCAGCACTACTTCCATGAAGAAATAATAATGAGTTAGTTTGCAAGTGGTAGAGAAAAGAAGCCATCACTATTAATGGTATAATCTAAACACAAATGAATAGGACATATGTACATTTCTCCTACTTACATTTTTAAAAATACAATCTAAAAAGCCAATTATGTTAGTTGAAAGTATGTAGGTATGCATTTTGATTTGACAATGTTACCAACCAAAGAAAAACACATACTAAATGCATAGATAAAATCAGATAGTTCTAAATACACTTCAATCACCTTAACATATCTCCTATAATTCACTGATCAGACTAAAAAATAGATTTGAAAAAAGTTGGCTTTCTCATAGGAATGCTAAGTAACTGAAAATAATATTGTGCTTTACTATCAATATTTATGAAGTGCCTCATATCTTTAAGGCAATTCTCTAAATGAATGCTTTCACTTTTCACCTACCAGCAACAAAATCACTTCAAATAAAAAGAGAAAAAGAGTATTTGCCTAGGCCTGGTTGGATTATGGCACCTGCAGAGGATTTCAGTGTCTTCCCACTGTCTAATGGTAAAGCCTGTCATTTAGGGCTCTCCATATTTTGTCCTAGACCTGTCATTGTGATCTGCTACTTTTCCCAAAATGGGATCCGACTGTGTATTTTTTGTTTTATCTTACATTTTCTCTTCTTTCCTTTCATGCTCTAGCCAACCTGGGGAATTTTCTTGCTTCCATCTCTTAGCTAGGGTATTCCCTCTTGCTTAGAATTTCCATTCCTTTATCTCCATCTGTGAAATTCTTTGCAACCATTAGGCCCCACCATTACATCCTTTTTGAGGTCTCTCATGATCCCTCCTGTTGGGCATGTTTTCATCTCTCTTCTAAGCAAGCAAGGTTGTTATCAATTCATGCACAGTGCCTAGCCCAGGGTGTTGTACAAGACATGCACACAGTAAACATTGATTGAATGGGCTGTCTGTGGAATGACTATAGCAGAGGCCTGCTGAGATGTTTTCCTTTCTACATCCACAGGGTGTTTGCATCCCCTGTGGGATAAAGTGGGAGGAGAGAGAGTAAATCTGTCTTGGCTCAGAAGAACAGTCAGAGTAAAGGCTAAGTTGCTAAAGCAAAATGACCCAGATATACCATATACAGTGCTTGCAACATATTGGAGCTTCTTCCCTCTTACACAGTGGTCTATGTGGTTGAGGCTGTGGGATAGCTCTGCTCTATATGGTCATTCAGGAATATGTTTCTTCCATCATTTTTCTTCTTTTCCTAGGGCACTGGCTTATCTGGAAGGCTGAAGCTGCCTCTCAGACATATCTGTGGCTAGTTAGCAGAGGAATAACAGAGCAATCAAGAGAAAGTAATTTCCTACTAAGCAAATGAAGCAGAATTTGTATACATCACTTCTGCTTGCATTCCACTGGTGAAAAATTTAGTCACATGGTCATGCTTAGCTGCAAGTGTGGGTGCTGAGGAAGAAAAGGAAGAATGCATTTAATGAGGACAGCTGCAAGGCTACTTCAGTTAATAACTAGGTGTCCAGCCCAGTGAGGATCTGATTGGATTTAGGTGGGTCCATGCACTCTCAGGGTCTGGATTCCCTCTGAATCAGAAATCCCCAAGAGGAATCAGGAATCCCTGAGAAGAAGAGAAATGCCACAATGTACTCCCTGCATTTAGTTTCGAAAGGAGCAAAACATTTAAAAAAATAACATCAAGGTATATACTGACACGAAGATAACATTATGGAATATTCTTCATCACTTGGAGGTCAGAGTGGGGAAAGATAGAGAAGAACAAAGCCAGGAGGACCAAATGCATTTCTTCCACCACCTAGTGCAACGTGGAGCCACTTGGTAGAAGCAGAGGATTGATTTAAATAAATCAAAATTTATTGAATCCCCAAATGGATTGATTGAAGCCTAATGCCAATCCATGAAAGCTGCTGATGTGGAGAAAATAGAAGACTAGTTCATATTCTTCTGGAGAGCCATACAAAATGTAAAAACATTAACATTCTGAAGGCTTAAACAGACAGTTGCAGTAATAGGGAGAAAGGGAAAATTTAAAGCATTGTGAAGGAGCAAGAGACTCCAAATTGACCAGGGACAATGCATTTGGAAGTGTCATTCAGGATTTGAGCGAGTTAGGATCTGCCATGAAGCTAACAGCAGTTTCCCCCACGGACGTTTACTGCCCATGGTGGAAGGTGAAAAGCATTTTCAGAGTGCCATTTCACTAACCTTTTTATAAATTGCAAAAGCAGTACCAGAAAATGTTAAGAGCCTTATTTTTTTTCTACTGCGTGTAATAAAATCTGTAATAGCTGTGCTCACAATGTGGCAGCTCAGAGAACATAAAGTGCTTCTATTATTGTGTCTGCGGGAAACTGAGTGGAGAACAGGTGCCCATGGATGAAATTTGGAAAAAGAAGTCATATTTTCGGAATAGACAATAAGAGTTTTTATTCCTCTTGAAAAAAAGGCTATATCGCCAATAAAATACTTTTAAATTGAAAATAATTTTCTTATCCTAAAAATGACAGCAGACATGGAACAGAAATTCTGAGAGACTAGAAGGATCAGTAATGTGCATACTTAAAAAACAGTCAAGACTGAGGCTCAAGGAATTGAGACTTTGTTTTTGATATAAAGGAGAAATTAATGGGAGATTGGAAAGGCTGAGTTTCAGACCATGGGAAAACATCACTTTTTAGGAAACCGATGTACTCTCTCTCATTGACAAAGTAGTGTCCATTCTCCGACCTAACTAACGAGGTGAGAGGGAGCAGTTTTATGAAGCAGAAACCTTGTGAGAATCACTCTAAACTTCCGGCTTCTGAATCTTCTCTACCATTGTTTTTGCATTCTGCGATGCATTCTTTCCATGTCTCATTCTATTCTTTCTTTCATCCTCTGTAAATTTATCACAACTTCGCCCATAGAAATTTCAATTTCCTCTGAACTCAGAACATTTATTCTCTGTAACATCTTCTTGGCAGTTAGGATTGCCTTCATTGCCTTTTTATTTAGTTTTAGAACTGTTTGTCCGGTCTCCCCTTGTTTATGCTACCTCGCCCCTCCCCACCATGAAGTCAGGAGACAGACAGAAGCTGTTTCAGGGACGCATGTGAGAAATCATGAGAGTTGTGGGTGTGGAGAAGGAGAAACATGTTGGATCTGAGACACCGAGTCTGTCCGCTGAGTACCGGTAGCCATTTATTTTGTTTAACAAACACTGATATAGAGCTCACTGTGTGCCAGGCCCTGTGCTAAATAACTGAGTGACCCAAGGAACTAAACACTGTATTTCTGGACAGCCACTATCCTCTCTAAACCCCGTTTATGGAAGACATTTTGTGTTACTATTTCCCACATGACTTTTGAACTTTGGGATGTCTTTGCTCCCATTGTCAACTTCCTGACGTTCTCGGGACTGAGTTGCATATAGTCAGAGGTAGTCAGGGAACTTGTGCCTTTTTCTAGCCTTGAGGTTGTCTGAACCAACATCTGCCTTCTTACCAATGGTAATGTGGGTTTTTTTTGTAAAGTTTGTTTTGTAATAATTACTTTTCTAAATTATTAGAAAAATGGAATTTAAATTAATCAAAGCATAATTATATTTACTGATGAGAATGTATTCGTTTATGCCAATCAGCCACTATATAAAATATTTAAAATTAAACTTCCGATGACTCTGGGAAATAAAATGTCTTGAAATGAAAATAGAAAACTGTACTTATCTACTTATTGATCAATTCTGCCCTGAGGCAGAGAGGTCCTGAGGTTACAAGCAGAGGTTGTTATATTTGGCTGTGGGTTTGCTCATTGGCTCGAAGTTTAGATATCAATAATGTACCCACAGTTTCTCCCTTATTGGTCCTTTCTTTCTGACTTTAATGTCTTTGATTTAACAGAAATAAATGCAGGAGAGGGTGCATGTTCTCGGGCCGATATATTACTCTCTCTCTCTATAGAGATAGAGAGAGAGATAGAGATAGAGATAGATATCTATATCCTATTGGTTGTGTTTCTCTAGAGAACCCTGACTGATATACATATCACTAAGAAAAATCTGTAGATTTGTAAGTGTTTTAGAAACATGGCAAAGAATTAATTAAAATATTTTAAAATATAGTTACCAGATTTTGTGATTTTGATATGATAGGTTACATTAATTTAGCGGGAATAAATATTTCACATGCAAAATTATTGGCTGGCTAACATGTCTGTTCCAACTCTAACACAAAATGATGCCAAACACATTACTGTAACATCATAGAGATCATGATAATAGGTGGAAAAATGGAAGACCCTTTCTCTTTTCTCCATGTTTCAACAGCTAAACCATATGCAGAATTCCACGAAATACAGAATTGCAAGAGATTAATTGATATTAAAGTGAGGATGTAGGGATGAGGGTACTAAGGAAATGAAAATAAGTGAGATATTTGAAAAGTTGTCAACCACTTAACAATTGCATTTGATATTATAATTTTATCAAGAAAAACTATGCTCAAAGCCATATGTTAATTATTCCTGCCTCCAGATCTGGAGATATTCTGAATAGTTACATCATTTGTTTGTACCTTCCAACACTGATTTTGGGTAAATATTTATCAGAGGGAAACTCAGTATCTTTTACTCCTAACTTAAATGTGCCAACATATTGTCAAACTGAGTGACTTATGGAGGTAATTTCTTTGGATATAATGATAATGTCAAGATATCTATTATTTGGAGGGCATTGCGGGTGCAGATCTCACTGTAAGTCACATACACTGATGGTCACATGGTAACAAAAGTCTCCTAGTGAAGAATGTATTTGAGATCGGCCAGGCATGGGCATTTATTCTCCAAGGAGATTTCTGAAGAGAGTACTGTTCAGATTTTTAAACGTCTTTAAACATAACTCCCTTAAAAAAAATTAACTCTCTTTAAAAGACTAAGATGCCACAATGCTGTGTTAGTCATAGAAGCATCAGGGAAATCATTTCATATGACCAATGTTCGTCCTTTGTAGTAGCATCTTGCTTTCTCCACTCTATGATAGATCCATTTGGGGAATCGTCTGTACAACTTTCTAATAACATGTGATCAACTCGTCATTTCTAGGCAAAATTACACATTAACATTTCCTGTGGTCATCTGTTCAGAAGGGCTCTCTACTTATTTGTTTTAGGGGAATAAGAATTAAGTCTTGGGAGATGACACTGCCAGATTCTCTGAATAGAGGAGACCCAGAACATGTGACCCCGGCAACAAATGAGATGGGGATGAGAGTGGCAGAATGGATCCAAGCATCCTTTCTTCCTCTACTCTCTGCTTCTTTCTATCCTCTCCTCTGGTTCTACCCGCCTTCTTTTTAGAGTGGGTCAGTTGTGCGGGAGCCAGGCATCTTATCTGGAGAAGCTGCTGTCTCATGCCCAGGGGATCCATGGTCGTGGCTGCTGTGGGCTCTAATCCAAGCTAGTGCTGTCTTCAGAGTTCAAAAGCAGGTGACTGGGAATTTCTTGGTTTTTATGTCGCCCTCTCTGGGAGGACCAGAAGTTAAAATAACCCCTGCAGTGAGGGATGCTGAGAGAAAACGAAAGTTAATCTTCTCAGGACTGGACCTGCATAGATGGAACATGAGTAGATGGCAGAGGCAAACTCACCCTCCAGAGAAGGCCCTTGTCTGTGATGAGATTCTGGCCCTCTGATTTAGCGCTTTAGTCTATTGACGTAAATTTCTATATTCATCTCTATTTTTTTAAAGATTTTGTTTATTTATTTGAGAGGGGGAGAGAGAAGGAGAGAGAGAGAGTGTGCGTGTGGAGGGAGAAACAGAGGAAGAGGAAAGACCAGACTCTGCACTGAGTGTTGAGGTTGACGTGGGGTTCCATCTCACCACTGAGATCATGACCAGAGCAGAAATCAGGAATCAGTCCCTTAATCGACTTAGGCACCCAGGCGCCCCTACATTAATCTCTTAATCAACAAATAGTTCTGGCATGACTACTATGGCTCCAGGAAATGTGGTATTGCCCCATTTCATAGGCTTTAGTGAAGTCGCTCTACATTTAGTTTACTGATTGGACAGGATGCTTTGAAAATAGTATTACTTTTCTTTTACGTGACTGCTCCACTTCTTCCTTCGTTCCAGATATTTTAAGAACATATTAATGTATAAAATGCCAAAGAAGCTGGTAAAATCTCAATTTCAGATTTATATATAATATTTTGTTGTTGTTGTTCTCTTCTGAATATTGAGGTGCATCAAAGACAGGAAGTTACCTCCTAGCTGCCTCCTTCTGTTTTGGGAAGATAGGTACAAGTTATGAAGCCATTGGCAAGGCAGCATTCAATATCCTAGAGGAAGGGTGGAATAGGATATCTTTTTAAAAGCTGACTGACAGGCCCATTTGCTTCTTAATTAATATTCCTAGGGTTGTGGAACTAGAATTCTGAAGGAGTAGATCATGTGCATAATAAGGAAAAACTTAGTTCCCCAAGGAGAAAGAGGGTGGAAACCTCAAACCCTTCCCTTTGGGAGTAAAATTTTTTAGATTATCTGGATGTATTATGAAGCCCACAGCTGCACTCTGTTTGCAGAAAAGAACCCAAACCTTCTGGACTCATGAATGCCCACATTTTGTCCTTTCTTGTCAGATGGACTGAATTCATTCAGTGGGATGGAAAACTACATTGGTCAAACCCCATGCTAATCTCTCTGCTATTAAGTGTTGATTCCATGTAACACATAATTGCCATATATTGAAGTGGTGGAAAAGTGAAGGAGAGTGGATGGATGAGGGCACCAAGAATGAAGATGAGTGAGGCACTTAAAATTTTTCAAAGTGTTAGCAATCGCACCTGCTATTTTAATATTTATTAAGAAAAACCCTACTCAAAGCCATGTTACTTATTTCTGTCCCCAAAACTAGAGATAATCTATATAACTACCCCAATTGCCCATGCAATTCTGATTTTGTATGAACATTTTTATCAAGAGGAATTCGTGTCCCCTATGCTGGATTTAAATATACTGATGTGCTGTCAAATTTGTGTGATTCACGAAGGCCAATTTATTTGGAATATAATGATGACTCCGAGATATGTATTTGGCAAACATTCTCAGATGCAATACCCATTAGGAAGCATGCACACAGATGGTCACATGGTAACAAAAATCTCCCACTGAAAATGTGCAAGGCTTAGGCATTTCATGCTTGATTGCTTTTCTCCAAAGAGAAGTCTAAAGAAGGTACTAGTCATTTAAATGTTTTCAGAAATAACTCTCTGTAGGAGGAATAACATGATACAAAATATTGTGGCCACACACACCAGAATCTGTAAAATAGTGTCATATGAAGAAAATCTACTCTCCTTGTAGCATTTTCCTTCTCTCAATCCCATCACAATTCCTTCTTTGGAATTATCTATACAATTCTAATGATATGTGGACAACTTCTCATTTCTAGGTAAAATTACACTTTAAAATTTTCTATGATCATCTGTTTAGATTGAAAGACATGGAGCTGTGTACCTCCTCATCAGGATGCCTCAATGCTTATGAGGAGTAAGAGTCAAGTTTGGGGAGATGGTGCCCTCTGATTCACTGTACAGAACATGAGACCCCAACTGGTCCTGAGACAGGAATGTGAGTGTCAGAGTAGGACCAAGCAACTTTCTTACTATGTTCTCTGCTTTTTCTTTGCCCATTTTTGCAGTGTGTTGGTTGGGAGATTTCTGTGGCATCCTATGGACAGCTGCTACTTGATGCCCAGTCAGGGTCGCTGTGTGCTCTTTCAAGCCAGTGATCTTAACCAAAGGCTGAGTAAATAGTTTGCAAAGCATTCTGTTATGTTATCACTTTCACACTGGAGGAAATTAAAGTCAAAATGACCACTGAAAAGAGACTGTCAAGAGAAAACTGGAGAAAAATGCCATCTTGTCAACAGAGTTAGATTTTGTGTAGCCTTTTAGAAGGCGCACCTGGTTCTTCATAAGACACGTGACGTGCGAGAACCTGAGCTCACTGATTTAGCTCTGCAATGATTCATTCAGTCAATCTACAAATGGTTTTGATTGCCTACTCTGTATGAGGAAATACTGTTTGCCCATTTTTAAAAAGCTTTCATTATAACCTGTCTACCTTCATTTTCTTGCCTGGATGGCAAGATAGTTTTGAAATACAGTGTGACTTCTAATGTACATAATGTTTGGTTCTGGACTCCAGGAACTATTACTTCTTCCCTTATCTCAAATATTTAATTGCCTTTTAATAAACAAATTGACACAATCTCAAGTCCTTATATCCAAAGATGTTTTCAAGTATGTCTGAGTAATAATAAGTTTCATAGTCACATACACACGCAGCTACTGACCCAATCAGCAAGACATTTTTTTAAGACTTACTTGGCCATAAAGAAGAGTATATGCAAATCATTCATATTCCCAGACCCAATTTCCAGGTCACACATTTTGCTAGAAACCTGGGCAACCAGCCAGGGTAGGGAGGAAGAGAGGAGAGAAATTCCTCACAAGGGAAGCCTACTGATCCAAAATAGAACTAAACTCTTGACTTCAAGAACTGTGGAGGTTCTAACCAATGGAGGTAACTAGACTGGTCCTTGCACTATTGAATTGGCCTATGTAGAATGAGGTACTGTTGAATGGGAATGTTTATCAGTCACAGTAGACCATCTTCTAGGTCATCAGGTCATCCCCTCCTGTCCAAGTTAAATCATGGTTTCATGTGTTCCTATAGTTGCCTGCTTTGCCCCATGTATAATATTCAGCAGTCTGATGCTTACCTATTTAATGTGGTTTCCTTGATTGACTGTGAACTCGAAAAGGTAAAGACTTCCACATTTGCCTCACCGAGGGACATAATCCCAGCATCTAGCACAAGCACTCAAAATTACACAGAATTAAATTCTATTTAATGGAATAATGTTAAATAATTAACATTATTTAGTTAAATTTTTTCATTTTCTTAATAGAAATGGATGGCTCAAATGTATTTAACATTAATAAAAAGAATATAAACACTCTGAGTTTATTTCACTATTTACATATTTAAAAAAATTTGTTTGGTTCATTAGGATTTTAATTACTACACAGAAAACCAAGAAAAAGATTGTCCATGAAGGGGTGCCTGGGTAGCTCCGTTGGTTAAGCACCTGCCTTTGGTTCAAGTCATGATCCCAGGGTCCTGGGATCAAGTCCCATGAGGAGTTACTTGTAGAGCGGCGAGCCTGCTTCTCCCTCTCCCTCCGCCTGCTGCTTCCTCTGCTTGTGGGTGCTCTCTCTCTGACAAATAAATAAATAAAATCTTAAAAAAAAATGATTGTCCATGGAGTAACCTTAGAAATGAACTTTTTATATAAGTTCTTGATATAGAAGGCAAATTATCTTTCAGCTAGAGATGTACCCTTTTACAAAAAAGAGAATGGTTTCATTTTCAGAGGTAATTCAAGGACATATTTGCTCACAGTCTCCTGCCCTCTATTAGCATTTGCTAAAGAACATGACTGTCTAGTGACATTTGTGATATTGTACATGCCCTTCAAGGTGAAAAATCAAAGGTTCATGAGTCTTTAATGATTGCCTTATTATTTTATATAAAGAGAAGGCAGTAAGTGATAATTAGGTTTGTAGATTTCGATTTTCAGTGTCACACAGAATGAAGTACATAATTCTCACTAATAATTATGTAATTATTATATAAGAATTTTTGTGTTGAAATACCTACACACCAACCTGCATATTTACCCATTAATACATGGTCTGTTAAACATGAGAATATATGCAATATATTGTTTTGGCTGCTTAATAGCACTATGTCCAGAATAGAAACGATTTAGCAACAATAGAGATTATGTGTTCTGAGGCATAAGAGCACCTTGAAGATTGTTCCAGAGAATTTTTCCTGAGGCTATCAACATTGCATCAGCTTTTTACTGATGCTATTACTTCAGTGATGATTAGAATGAGTTAAATATGTTCTAAGAGAGTTTTGATATAGTTATATTGATGCAATAATCTGCAAGTTAATTAAAATTCTGAATGTTATGGTCATATTTGCTACTGATGATGCTGGATTCTGTAATGAACAAAACATTAGTTACATTCTTTGTTCATGGGGCTTACAATCAAAATGGACATAAGTTAGGCACAAAGAAAGGACGAGAATCACTCAAGGGCAAGGGGCTGTTATTAGACCAGAAGACAGAAATGTATTTTTGGTGGACCCTAGAAACCTTAAGGCTACCAAAACTGGCTCAAAGGAAAAGTGAGGTCTGAGAAGGAATTAGTATGGGAAAAGGAAAGGAAACAAGCTTGTGAGCTCATTTCATCCATATGCACATAAAGAACAAAGGAAAGTAAGATAATGAGAAAAAAATAAAGGACCTAATAAAAAGTTGTATTTATCTCGGTTGAATAAAGTGTATGCAGTTAAAGCAAACAAAAAACAAAATGTGTGGGCCAGGGAAAAGCATGAATTGTCTTGAAGAAGAAGGGCTGCTCATATTTGATCTAAATGTCAGAAGAGCCTGGGCTAAAAAAATAATCATAGTAATATAATCACAGAAAGTGAAATTTTAGACTCACATTCTAGATATAAATAAATTTGTATTTAATAATGATGAAACACAATAACCATAGTGGTTTACAAAATAGCATTATGAAGACATCAGGCTCAACTCCTGATTCTGGATATTTGAAAATTGGAGGAATAACTTGACAGTGACCAGATACCAACATAAATTGATCTTAAGCTATCTGTACACATTGGAAATTCTTTTTATAATATTTTTGGAGAAGTTATTATTATTTACTTCAGAATAAAAGATGATATTAATGGTTTTCAGTATCAGATCCTAGAAATCCATAAAAATGAAAAAATCCAGTGCAGAACCAATATAAGAAACTCAGAAACATAGTGGGAAATCATTCCTGTTTTCCAATTCTGAGTCTTTTCCATATCTTTCTCACTTTTTAATTATGTAAACTCATATTCGAACAGTTTTTTATTTGTTATCCATGATAGGAAATCAATTAGGACTATTATTACCTCACAGCCAGAGAATATGATCTCAGTTCAAAAATTTACTGAGCTACCAAGGAGCCTTGAAGCTTGGTTAAATATCTTCTAATCTGCCACCCTGCCACCCAACTTAAAAGAATAGACAGTGAAATTGTTGTGGGAGGTTTGTCTTTACACACTGATACTTTTGTAAACAACCTGTACTCTGAAATTGGTGAATCTTGAATTATTCACCGTGAAGAGCTACGTCAGGTTGAGTTTAGAGGAGTGTAAGGTGTTTGGCAAGTTCTGATTTGCTCAGTCCAGGAGAGACATACACCAGGTGCAGGGAGTCACTTGTGCAGGGACAGTCCCTAGTCCCTCTTTGTATTCCGAATCAATGGCTCCCTTGTAGTCAAGGCTACAGTGACGCATTCCGAGGCCAGGGAGAAATACAATCTGAGCCCTGAAGTTGGTGGAAAGCATACAGATTGTAGAACACAAATTAGTCTCTCGGATGTTTTAGGCCATTTGTTTTCACAGATAGCTTTTCAATTTCTTAATTATTCACCCAAAACAAAATTACCCTATTGTTTTCCAGTCAAACTGTTTTCTCTTTTAACAGGTTGGTTACTCAATGTAAGGACAGATTTCTAAATAATCACAGAGAGTTTAGATAATTTTCAGATAAGAGCACAAGGAAATACTATGGGTTAATGTAAATAAAAAGCTACTGATATATTTCTACCATTATAAATCTCACTGTGAAATTATTTCTTTAATGGGCTGCTAAATGAGTTGAGACAAGAGCAGAAGGAGTACTAGCTGGGAGACCTTTAAGTATTTTGTTTCTATTGACTAAACAGAAGAACTGTAAGGAATATTCCTATAGGAATATCTGGTTTAGCACTCACAAATGCTCCTTTTAATTGGTTGAGAGATATCACCTTAAATTGATCTTAGTTAACATTACTTGTCTCCACATACTAACTGGAAACTTCCTTTATTTAAAAAAAAGGTATCGTTACTTCTGTCAGAGAGATCTTTACAAAAGTATTCCAGATTACTTCATTCCTCATTTTTTTGATTAAGCGCATGCGTCCATTCTCTCTCTCTCTCTGTCTCTCTCTCTCTCAAGAAATCTTTAGGAAATTAATTGACCATAGTCCTCTTGTTTGGAGTTTCAGGGAGGTGGAAGACACTCAAATGGGAAGAGAATCAAGCACCATGAATCTGAGGAAAGAGGAAGAACAAATGAGTACTGTTCACAAAGCATGGAAACAAATTAGCTAATTAACTAGCAAATTTGCAGTTTCTACCCAAGGGGAAAGAGGTCTTTGGCTACTAAACACATGAGCAGCTGAAGAGCTTCTGGAGACACAGATGTGAATAAGAACTACAAAGTTGGTCGAGTTTTACCAGTAAACAATCTTATATGTGAAAATGATTAATTAGTTTCCACTGATAGGATGGATATATGACTTTCTGGTAAATACCATGTGTTTCATGATGCAAAAAAAATGTACATATATCTTTTTACTTAACAACTTTTTAGCTGAGAAGGGTCTAGTAGGACAAAGGTAGAGATGGTTTTATGGGGATTAGGAATTATATTTAAGGTGTTACTATTAACATTGAACAAGGCCGTCACTGTACTTAACTTTGCTATTCTTTATGTGCCATGATACCATATTATTTATTTTTTAAGAAGATTATCAAGAATTATTTTAATAACAGTAATACGGAAACAAATGATTTTCCCAGAAGTTATGAGAGAAATAGGAAATGAATCTTATTTCAACTATTTCAACTATCTTGTAATTTCAACTATTTTTTCCAGATTCCATCTCTTCTAGAAAACAATTTAATAGAACTCAGTGAGCTTTCTTTTTAAACTTACACACAGAAAACTTCACTTTTTGGAGTGTGCAGTTTTATGAGTCTTGACAAATGCATACAGCCCTGTGACTACTCCCACAATCAACATATGGATCATCCATCTCCCCAAATTCCATCCTGCTGCCAGTTTATCGTCAACCTCTCCCTCCCTACTTAATCCTTGGCAATCACTGATCTGTTTTTTGTTCCTATAGTTCTGCCTTTTCCAGAATGTCATACAAATGCAACCAGCCATATATTATTTACTTTTTGTCAGCATCTTCAAAATCTCAAGGAGATCTATGTGCTTTTTTATTTTATTTTTTATGTTTTTTAAAGATTTTATTTATTTATTTGAGAGTGCGTGTGCACATGCACGTGAGTGGGGGAAGGGGCAAAGGAAGAGGGAGAGGGACAAGCAGACTCCTCCCTGAGCAGGGAGCCTGACATGGGGCTCCATCCCTGGGTCCCGAGATCATGACCTGAGCCAAAGTCAGATGCCTAACTGACTGAGCCACCCAGGAGCCCCTCTATGTGCTTTTTTTTTTTTAAAAGAAAAGAATACATTGAAAATAACATAGCTTCCAAGTATTATATTGGCATTTAATTATTTCATAAAAATATATATGGGAAGAGTATTAGTCATGATTCACAGACTATGAACCTCCCGTTAGCCTCTGAAAGATTAGGCAAGTTCACGTAGATTGAATGAAAATAACAGAACCTTTGATCAAAAGGGGCATTGAGCTGGAGCTACTTCTCAAACAAGAAGGGACAGTTACTCTGTGAAGGGCAAAATACCACTTCCTGTCAGCTTCTGGTTGAGTTTATCATAGAGATAGCACTTGATGAATGAGTGGTCTTTGAAACACTCAAACCTGTGTGTGAGGGTACATTTGTAGATGAAATAGGTCACTCTACTAAACCTTTGAGCCGAATCTGCCAATATGGTTTTCTTGATAGGTTTCCAGGACACGTAAAACTTTGCCAGCGGGGTCTCAGTGAAACACAGGATCTCCCATGTGGAGGGGAGCTCTTCACTACTCATGGGCACAAGGGAAGCTGCATTCTTTTTGGAAAACTTTGAAACACGTTTTGTTAAAAGCCTCACAGGAGGGGCACCTGTCTGGCTCAGTTGGTAAAACATGCAACTTTTGTTCTCTGGATTGTAAGTTCAAGCCCCATTTGAGTGTAGAGATTAATTAAAAATAAAAATCTTGAAAAAAAAGTAAAAGTCTCATAGGAAGCTATTACTTTACACAGAATTGCTCTTTCCTGTTCTCTGTCAACTTCTCTGATTTGCTGAGGGATCGAAAGTGGTCCCATCAAGGAACACTAATGGTATTAAAGTGGACCTTGGGGTTTCATGCAAGTTCAGCCCACGTTGGCTGCCCTTGCTCAAAATAGCACAGTGCTACATTTATTTGGTATTTGGTTTTGGATAACAATGATAATGATTTTTTTTGTAATTTCAAATTTTATTCTAAAAGGCTGCAAAATGATCTTTTAGTTTAATCTAATTTAAGTAGGCTCCCTGGCGTCAAAAGGCATATCTTGATGGATAAATCTTACTGTTACATTGTAGGCATTTCTTAGACTTGGAAATATTTTACTAAATCCATTTAAAAATGTCTCTGAATCCATTAATGTTAAGGGATTGCAAGTACACATAAATTATTTAAATACATGTAGTAAGATAATATCTTGAAATACTGTTTGTATTTTACTTTCCCCTACTTATTTATGCATGACCTTTCTTCCACATTAATTCAAAAAGTAAGATTGTGTTACTGGGAACAAAAGATGAAGAAATAATTTGTCCATCCTTATTTACTTATTTTTTTTAAGTTATTTAAGTCATACACTTGATGATCATCAGGAAGAAAGACCTGAGGTAAACGCACCCCAGGTGCTATGGATTAACAATGGATTTGGAAAGAAATACAAAAGAACAGATTGCTATATCCATACTGTCTTCCCACCCCTTTCAATCAGAAGCAAGATTTCCAGGAAAAAGAGAGATTAATGGAGGGGCAGCAAGAGTTAGAAACTTCCCCTACTGGAGACTGGAGGGAAGGGAGATGAGTGAATGAGAGTTGACTGGACCCCTGTGAGGACCTGGGAGCAGTGGGGAGGCTGCTGAGGACCTCAGGCACTAAGCAGGGCTGGCCAACCCTGAGAAGCACAGCTTGTGGCTTTGGGAAGGCTGCCATTTGTCTCTTAACTGTAGGAGACTTTGATGATCCCAGCTGATCCCAGGGACCGGGGGTTGTCTCAGCACTCCAGGACATATTTCAGCCTCTCTGCAACAGAAGGTGGGCATCCTCCATACTCTAAAAGGAATGGGAATGCGAAAGGGAAAGCTCCAACCCTGGCTCACGGTGAAACCAACAAAGAGTGAGAGAGAATTATTCAGCTACTGAAAACAAGCAGTCTAATTAGAGTATCCATATGAAATAGGGTGAGTGTGGTCATCACAGAGGCAAATAAAATTCAAAATTTATTATCTGGTGCTTCCTGCTGCCCCAAAGTTCATATTCTTCTCTTGGAGCCTGCCTCCTGTGTGTATCAAATTCATAGCTAGCTTTACCCAAACCCATAACAAAGCTGCCGGTTGACACATTTTGGGGAGACACTGGCATTTTTTTTTTTTTGATACTGGCATTTTTAAGAGTGACAAGTTTTTGTTTTTGTTTTTCTCATTAATGTGTTCACTTTTCTTTCTTTTTTTTAAAGATTTTATTCATTTGTTTGAGAGAGAGAGAGCACAATCCAAGGGAGGGGCAGAGAAACAGATTTCTCACTGAGCAGGGAGCTGATGCAGGGTTTGATCCCAGGACTCCAGGATCACAACCTGAGCCAAAGGCAGATGCTTAACCGACTGAGACATCCAGGCACCTTAAGAGTGACAAGTTAAAGATCAAAAAGTTTTCTTGACTCAAATTGATGCCTCATGGTGAAATTAAAAGTTTTGGGAGGTTGGATGGGAAACCTTGATGAACTAATAAAATAGAATGAGATATTAAAACACATAACAATATGAATTAGAGTAAATGATTAGGCTGAGTGAAAAGAGACAAAAAGAGTATATGCAATCCAATGCTATTTATATAAAACTCTAGAAAACTCTAGAAAATGCAAACAAAACTATAGTAATAGTTGCTTGGGGATGGATGCAGGGGGTGGGAAGGGACAGAAGGGAGAGATTAAAAGGGAGCACAAGGAGATTTTGGGGATGATGGATATGTTTGGTATCCTGATTGTGATGACGGTTTCATAGTTGTATGCATATCTCAAAACATATCAAAACGCACACTTTAAATATGTGTAGTTATTTAACTAACAAAGCTTGATGCAGTGAGGGAGGAGCTGGTTCTGCATTCCTTGAGCCAGAGCAGACAGTTGCCTGCTCCACAGACTCACAAAGTCATGCTTGAGAGCAGTTACTACTTTTCCTTGGAGCACAGGAAGCTAAGGGCAGGACCAAGGAGTGACGTAGGAGAGACCAGATGGTTTGAGTCGCTTCCTCCGCTGTGTTACCACGGAGTCACATGCTGGGAACTACTCAGATTTGAAGTGTCTCAAAGAAGTAAGGTTTCCCGAGCTGTCTTTCCTGTCTCCATAGAAGTATTACCTAGCTTTAATTAGCGGCCGATAGATGTCTCTGACTGCACGTGTCGTGGGAAAACATACCTTTTCTTCTAAATTAGGACAGTAGACTTGACCTCAGTAGCTAAATTAGTAAGTCCTTGTGATTTGTCTTTCACTTTCCTTCTCTTTGTACTATTTCTCTGAGCTGCTTAATAAGCAGCCCTAATTCAGCCTTTAAGAGAGGAGTTTCTTAACTACTCTTTTATGTGTATTCAGGATCTTGTTTAAAGTTGTTGAGTTCCTTCACAGAGAGGGAACTTTCTTCAAAGGTGTTTAGGGTTGTGGTAATACCACTTAGCATTAACATGTTTGGATTTCAGAACCCTTTACCCACACTGGCCCCTGTGACTTCTCACGTTCTCTGCCTCCTCCCCCTGCACCTTTGGAAATGGAGTCATTTCCTGTGATAAAGATCACAGGCTGTTCAGAGACCAGCTGAGCAGAGGACTTAAGACTGCCAGGTCCCCCACCCAGGGCTCTTTGTACTCTGAACTTCCCAGGGAGCCAGCTTTCTTACTTGGAATTAAGTTAGGTGTCTGGGAGGAGGAAACCCCTCCACCATTACCCTCACCTTTTCCCAAGCTCCTCACAGGTACAGGAGTTCACTTTATTTAAAGGAAATACTCATTTCGATTATTCAATATTTTAATATTAAGCCCTAATTGAATATCCTCTCATTCCATGTGTAAATGGTAAAATTGGGCTGCTTAGAATATTTTTTATTAGTGATGAGCTTAAATAAATTTAGTGGTTAAACACTCTATTATCTGTAAAGACCTAATTATTGAGATCCTGAGCTGAAATCATACCAAATATCAGCTTCTTTCTTTTTTTTTTTTTTTAAAGATTTTATTTATTTATTTGACAGAGAGAGAGAGATCACAAGTAGGCAGAGAGGCAGGCAGAGAGAGAGGGGGAAGCAGGCTTCCTGATGAGCAGAGAGCCTGATGTGGGGCTCGATCCCAGGACCCTGAGATTAGGGCCTGAGCCAAAAGCAGGATCCCAGGACCCTGAGATCAGGGCCTGAGCCGAAAGCAGAGGCCTTAACCCACTGAGCCACCCAGGCACCCCTATCAGCTTCTTTCTAACGATGAGCTTAAAAGGTATGGTCTGTGCCAAAAGTATTATACGGAAACAGGCTTTAAATAATTAAAATAAACCCCTATAGTTTTTCCTTTCCAAAAGAGATAATGAGTCATTTTTCTGCTCATCTTTATATATCTGTCAAAAAAAAAATTCATACTTCAGCATCTGAGATGCTCCATGGATTTAAGCCCCTAAACAATCCCTTCCTCTCTCCCAGAAAATTAAATTAATCCATGCCTGAAAGCATAGCCCTGTTTCCTTTGCTTATTTTTGTCCCAGAGCACGTCTAATCTCTCCCTGCCTGTCTCTACTCTAATCCTGCTTATGGACCTTAACTCCCTGAGGTCAGGAAAGGATGCAGGGCAGAAATTAATTTACAGTGTCCTGAGATAACACAACTACTTAAGGTTCTTAATGTATTTTTAATATATCTTACGATATCTCCTCACTTTTGTTGTCTTTTTTTTTTTTTTTTTTTTTAAAAAACCTCTCTTCTGGAAAGAGAGCAAAGCAAACCATCAGAAAATCAATGCCAAAAAGCACCAGGGCTTGGGGTGGGCGTCTCCAAATAGAGGGCACAGTGGCTTGTCTACAGGCTCTACGACGGGAGGGAGGGTGCTGCTGAAGGATTATGAAATCATTCTTCTGAAATGAGAGAAGGGCACTCTCTTGGTTTTGATTTAAGGTAGCCATCTGAGGCATCCTTCCTGCCACCTGAGGAGAGGGCATGGGGGCAGCAGAGGAGGATTGAATCTGTGCATGGGGGGAGGGTTGTGCTAGGAGATTATTTAGCCGATAGTCTATGATCCAGGTTACCATGAAGTCCATCAAATCGTGTGGCGTTTTTGTTTTGTTTGTTTTGGTTTTTGCTTTTTATTGAGATCCGTAAGGTCACCGATTTGATAGTCTCAAAGTCAATAGATCATTTTTCATCTACTCAGGGATGTAAAGTTATGCTTACTGTTTATACTAAATATGTATTTATTTCATGGGTAAAGCAAATACCCTCTTTATGTTGTCTGCCAAAGGAAGCAATCTGGCTAAGCAGGCGGCTGAGCGGATTGTCTTTCACAGCGCTGACGACCAGCCAGTTCACTCTAATATTTCAGAAGCATAATGAACCCCACACCCCCACCACGAATATCCAAAATTAAACCAGTTCCCAAACCAGCACAATTCGACAATGGTGACAAGGCCCTTACAAAGCAATTGCTCTACCGAGCATCCTAAAAATTAATAATGAAAAAGGAAAATGAAATCATTTGAGACACAAAGCAACACAGAAGGCATTTCTTAAACAATTTATTCTTTTAAAAAGTGAGCATTTCTCGAACAATTTACTAATTTAAAAAGTGGGCCAAAAAAGAAGAAAAAGTAGTTTCTTATTGTTCATGGAAGTTAACCGAAGAGTTTTATTTTAGATTTCAATAGCCTTCACAACTAAATTCTTGCTTTGTAGAAACGTTTTTGAGGTATTAACTCCAAACAAAAGCAAAAATGTTAAATATATGAAATTGGTTTATTGGGCTTTCTCAATTTCACTTTTAATAATGAACTTTAAGGAATTTCTGACATATTTGATTTCTATAGCTTTTCCTCAGCTGCTGTCAGTGGGCATTCCCTGATGTACTTGGTGAAATCATTCTTCCAGGACCTTTGGCAGTATTGGACTTAGAAAACCAGAAAAATCTTTAAGATCTGGAGGAATAAATGGTGAAATTTTAGGCCTGGTGACAGAATGTGGGGAAGCTAATTTGGGACCAAGGGCCATCCCAAAGGCAGTCACATAGGAGTGGCGTAAGTGGCCAGATTGATCCCAATTTTATTGTCTTTTTATATATTGTACAATAAACAGACCAGAAGGCAACAACAAGATTATCCAGGCACTCTCCAGGGAAGGACACAACCAGAAATGGTGTATAAACATGAAAAGGAGCCTTGAAATTTGGACATCTCTCCCAACTAAGAAAACAGAGACCGACTTCAGGCTGGACTGCCCTTTGAATGGAAACATGACCAATTAGCTTAAAATTCAGCCTGTTGCCTCTCTAGGACCCACAGTCAGCTCTTTATTGTTAGTGTGACCCTGGCTTTATCAATAACCTACACGGGGCCTCATTTTTCACACTTTAAATTGTGCATATTGGACAAGTTGAGCCCCTTAATCCCTTTTCAGATCCTGCCTACCAATCATGAAGACACGATCCTGACCGAACGTCTCCCATACATGAGACGTCAGAACACGTGGTGCGCTCCCGCTGACTTGTAGGACTCCCGAGAGCCAAGACTGCTCATCTTTCTAATTCAGCCTTCTGCGACAACACAAGGGTAGCTTAAAATCCGGGCGAGCGTAAGGGTTTACATCACAGAAATGGACAGACTCTACAAATCAGTGTTCCACTTTCTCCCTACCCAGGGAAGGCTGTTTAACATTCACTAGAATACACCGAATGAGTTAATACATATGTATAGTATATAGGTAAAGTAAATATATATGTAAAGTTAATATTTATGTAAAGTACAGTGCTGGTACACTACAACTTCTATATAAGAGTCAGCTGTTTTTGAAATACATCTACATAGGAGATTATTACTTCTAAGAATTAAAATTTTAAGGAATCTCTTTCTGTTCATGTATTCTCTCACTAGAGGATGAAAGTAAATGTAAATTCTATTATTGGTGTGTGTGTGTGTATTTTGAACAGACAACTAGGCCAATTTATTCTTCTCAATTAAGTCTAATTCAGGCTACTGATATCCATAAAGCAGATGCAATACGATTTTTAAGATGTAAATCAGAGGATTTAATTTTTGGTCTATATAATGATGGGAAGCAAACTGATTACTTTCATTGAGTCGGCAACACTTAAAGGTTGTTCTGACTTCATTGATGCTCCAGCTTCTCTCTAATGTCTGCCCTAATCACTGTCCCTTCTCCCTTCTTTAAAGTCCTATAGGGCTTGAAGTTAGCGTCACCAGTCTAACACTGAGCCATGTGCTCTTTGGTGTGACTTTCTCATTTTTTAGCGTATGACACATACCTCTCCAACCAGACAGGACCTCCTCTGAGCGCAGCAGCCACACTTTCTCTTCTTCCGTCTCCATGATCCAGTCTCTGTGGACACCTGATGGTCAATGCTGTCCATCAGCGAACTGAACAAGGCCAAGGAGTGAGGATGGTGAAGAGGAGGATTCCCTACCCCAACCTCCTGACTACCAACTTCCCTCAGATTCTCACCTTATGTTTCCATCCCACGTTCGCTCATTTTCTGCTTCCTGCCTGTCCTCTCGCTCATGTTCTCTCTCTCTCTTCAACCAAGGTTGTTTGTCACTGATGACAAGGATAGCACCACACACCTGCTGGTAATTCCAGGACCTTATGTCAAACGTAGTTCCAGTTCTTCAGTGCAATCCACAGAAACTAACCAAGCTTAACTTCAACTAAAATGATATTTATGGAACATTTATGTAAGAGCTTAAATGCTTGATGGGAGAGCTGCAGATCTAAGCCTGGGACAAATAGTCAGGTCTAGGAGACCTGCAGGAAGTGTTTCAGGATCCTCCATAGGCACAGCCACTTCAATCTGTCAGCCCCATCTGCTTCTTCTGTGCTCGTATAACTCTGCCCATAATCCAAAAATGCCTAGATTGAGAGTAATCGAACAAGGGATGCTATATGCTCATTCTCCACTGTGGGCAGTGAGATGAGTCTGACAGCCCATGGCAATCCCTTAGCTTTTTGAGAGGTGGGGAAGGGTCTGCATTTCTTCAGCAAGCCTACACACATCTCTTAAGAATTCTGGAAAGCTTCCAAATACAACTTTCCATTAAAGGATCAATAACTATTTGATGTTTTCTTGATAATTAATGAACAGATATGAGGGCTAAGATTTATTTTTCAAATTGATTTAGTAGGAAAGAGTATCTTTTTATAAATTTTGATGCTAATTATTAATACTTTTTCTACACTCCTATAAAAAACCATAAAAGAATGCCTATCGAAAATAATGGAATGGGAAGATAAAAAATATTTTCTTTTTTTTTTTTTTTTTTTTAAATATTTTCAATAGACTTTTATTTTAACATAAGATAACCATTAGAAAGAAGGCCCTTATAAATCAGTCATTTCTGTATCCAAATTAGGTGTGGTTATTTGGAAAGCACTGCAACAATCAGCCTATGTTCTGGAACCATGATCCTCATTTCACAGGGAGCTTTCATGTGTTTTCTATGTGTATTACCGAGATTATGTTCTCAATACTACCCACGGTTGACTATCACAAAGCCCTGGGCTAACCGAACCCATTGCTAATAGTTCCAGGACAATCTAGGTCGTGTGGCTTCCACAATACCTACAGTTCTTCTCTATATCGTGCAAGGCCATTGAGTTCAAAGAAGATTCTAAGAGGGATAGTAGGACAATCCTGAAAGAACTGGGTTTTGGTGGCATGGTCTGCTTGAAGACTTTATGCACTTATTCTTTCCTTTATCCACACATTCTCCAAACATTTATTTAGCATCCAGCATTTTCCCAGGCACTGTGCTAGACATTGGGAATAGAATAGCTCTAATATTTAACCAGCACACCACTATGGCCACATCGATAGTTTACAATCAGCATCTGTTCTAATTGGTCAGAGCCTCTCCTATACAGGTTGTTAAATATTTTGAGTATCATCTCGGGTATAAAGATAAGTGGCTTATAGTTCCTTCTGTCAAGAAGCTTACCATTTGGTAGAAGGAATAGACATAAACAAATGAAAACAAAATGTCAAAATAATAAAAGGGAAGTTATCTTCCCCTGATAACTTATTTTTTACTTTGGTCTATTTCAGGCTTCTACATTTTCTTTATACATTTCATTTTCATTGCAAAAATTAAATCCACCCAGAAACAAAGTAAAAGTAAACTTTATTAACATTCAAGACATCACTGGAACCCTCTGACCTCTTTTAAAGCAAAGTCTCTCACTCTAATACATTCTTGGAAATGATTTATTTCCCCAAGCCTTGTACATTCATACAAGCATAACTAATTGTGTAATGAGAGACAGAGGCATAAAATAGCAAATGAGCAGCTGTGTTCCTTCTTTTTCTCAATTATTTACTATGGTGGATTTTCCTTCACCTTTAAAAACAAGTAACGACCAAGAACCTACTATGAGTCAGGCAATAGATATAAATATTTGACAAATGTGGCTCCTTTGAGAAACTGCAAATGATTTAGTATAGCTAAATGCAAAGTATGTGTGTTAAGAAATATGAGTCCCAGAGAAGTTAAATAATTTGCCCAGATTTTCTGATTCCCTACCTCTTCAAATAATCATTTAACAATTAATTTTTGGAGTATTGTAATGAAAATATAGTCAAAACACACTGTATCTTTGTTTTTGTTTTCTGCATTTAATTTTATGGGCACACCTGCCACTCTGGATTTCTTTGGAGGAGTAGGCTAAGGCTGAAGGAAGTGCTCTCCCAGGCAGGCTCATATCTTTAAGAGTGACCTGAGCTCAGTTAACAAATGAATGAAGAATAAAAGGCTACAGTATTTTTTAGGGGGCTTTGTTAGAGTGATATAATCGGTACAATTTTGGCTTCTCATCTTTTGCTTTTTACCCGCAGCTAATATCATCCCACCAGCACACATGCCTTTTTGAATCCTCCTGTTCATTTCTGTCCACGTGTATTTTACAGGAAACCAGAGCCCATGGATGAGCTAGGGGAGACTTCATGTATGTGTGACGTACATGTTTAAGGAGTTGCTGGTACAGAGAGAGCGTACACCACGAGCAGATCGAATCTGCTCAGCAGTCCCAGAAACAGTATGACAATGTCAAATTCTAAGTGGTGATGTCCAGAAAAGCATTTGAGAAAGTGCAGACTGTGCATCTCATATGCTCATATGAAAATTCACTTGGGTAACACTAGATTTCCAGTTGTTTCAAGGAGAATCGGCCCCTGTCCTTAGCAGGTCATGGGTCAGAATTGATGAAAACAGTTGCAAATAAACTCCGGGTTAATATGCTAAATTTCAAACCTCAGTGAAAACTAATTACCTCAGGATGCTTTCTTCTATATCACACCTCAGCGTATAAAATGTGTATCTTCTTCACTCCTACAAATGTAGACAATTTGCGAGTCTCCCTGCTTTAAATATTCAGAGTTTGTTTGCTGTGAAGAGACAATGATTGAAAACACTCGTTGTAAAGTTAATATTTTATAGTGTATTCAAGCTCAACTTTCCTTTATAATACAGACAATCGATATTCAGTTAAACAAACAGAAATATTGTTTTAAGTCAAAATTCATAATTTAGGTAAGGATGATGAAAAAGCCTTCAAGGTCTTTCACAATTACCTCCGTATCTGTTACTAGAAACTTTCTGGTCCTGTTTCTTTTCCGTACAACTGTAATTTAACAAGTATTTCTTGAATGCTTATCATTTGCTAGGAACTGTTAGAGAACAGAGAGGAGGGAAGGGAGAGAGGAAGCGTGGGGGCAAGCAGAACAGAGGCTCATGGCGCCTGTACTGGGGCTGGGCTTTTGTTGTCCAGATTCTAGTTCTGCCATCTTTGAGCTGTGTGCTCCTGTAATAGTTCCTAAAATTTCTCAGATACAAAATTGAGACAACAGTAATAATAAAAACAATAATAACCACCACGTTTTAGGAGGAATGAGTAAGTTAATATTTGCCAAGCACTAGAGCCGTGCCTGGCATACAGTAAATGCTATGTGCTTGTTAAGTAAAGTCGTAGTGATGACAATAATTGTTAACGTTGGTCAAACCCATATTTTACGCCAGGCACTTGTGTTTATTAACTCCTTTACCCTCACCACAACCTGATGAAGCTGATATCACCATTATCCCCACTTCATTCATAGGTGTGGGAACTGAGGATCAAGGTGATCAGGTAGCTGAGATCAGTCACAGAGATATAAGTGAGTCAGCAACCATCTGGAATCTACACTGCCTGAAGTCTAAAGAGCCTGTGCTCTCACTTGGCTTACGGTGTAGTTTATGGTAAGTAAAATAAAGGTAAGCCAACAACAAACACTTTTATGAGTATAGGATGCAGTATACATAACTGAAAAAAAAAAAAACTCTGATGGTTCAGATATACCTTATTCCAACCAAGAATTCAGTTAATACATATATAATTTATATAACCAATCTCTGCTCTGTTCCCTGTGTTCTTCTTTTCAGTGAGGAGAAATTCGATTGTGGCACACTCTATAACACACTTAATATTTTTGGGGAAAAGGTGACATTATTTTTTAAAAGGGGGTGCTTTGTAAGTATTTAGTTGGCATTCTTTTAAAATTTTTAAAGAGATTTATGCATTTATTTTGGAGGGGGAAGGGACAGATGGAGAAGGAGAGAGAGAATCCTCAAGCAGACTCCCCACTGAGTAGGAAGCTTGAGGAGGGGCTCAATCCCAGGACCCTGAGATCATGACCTGAGCTGAAATCAAGAGTCTGTCACTCAACTGACTGAGCCACCCAGGTGCCTCAATTTTTTAAAATTTTTATAAAAGATTTGTATCTTCACATTTTCTTGGTATACGTAAAAAATAAATAAGTCAATAAACTTCTACAGTAAACACAAAAGAAACCTAAAGCATCACTGTATGGGTTAAAAATGTGTTTGTCTCCTCAACTCTGTCATCAAAGACCTAGGTTCACTTTTTCTCCTTTTCATTCCACTATTCTTAGCCTGTTAGCGTGACTCAGTGGTCTCAAGATGTCTATTCCTGTGGAGGCCCCCATTTTCACTGAAGGTGGGAAGAGAGGAGAGTAAAAAGCTTATCAAAGGCCAACTTTCTCTTACCACATGATTTCATTGGTCAGAAATGAAGTCACATGACTATTCTAACTGTTAAGAATTCTTTTAAAGTAGACTCTTTCAGCCTCTGTAGTGAAGGTGGCCAAAGAAAAGAGGATCATGTTAGTTAACTGGATTCATCATAGCCATTCAAAATGCAGTTGATTTTCTAGGATAGATGGGAAAATTTTCAGATAGATAAATATTTAGACTGACATGAATTAATTGTGTGTGTGTAAGAGAGTTCAGAAAAAAGAATAAAGAAAAATGAAGAGTGCTTTATGACCCTAAAGCCCATAATTTTTAAAAATAACAGTATTTTTAAATTAAAGTTTGTTTTTATTGAAGTAAAATATGTGTATAAGAGCTAAATAATACCAAGACTTTTGTTATTTAACAAAACAACAATTTCCTGTTCACCTCCTGCATACCTTAGATGTACTTCCCATTAGCCAACATTTTCAAACTTTATTAGTCTTAATGGTATTTAACTCCACATTGCTAAGTAATATGTTTATACGATTGTTCCTTCTAAATTTCAATCTGAAATTCATATTAATTAAAAATTACATGAGGAATACATAAATTTACATTTTTATTGTAAAAGATTCAAATAGTAGTGAATTCATTGACTAGAAAAGTTCCCTTTACTTCCCCCAATCCTACCAGCTAACCCATTTTTTCACTTTTATTTTTTTTACTTTTTATAATGAATAATTTCAAACATGACAAATGCAGAAAGAATATCACATTGGATCTCTATAGCCACCTCTTAGTAATCTTTTATTACACCCTTGCTTTCAGGCATGACAAGGTGTCCCAAGCTCACCTTGTAAATTTCTAACACCAGACCTGATATCAGGCCTTTCTTCAAGAAATTCTTCCTTTTACTGGAATATGGTGTTTAAAGACTGAGCAATATCTATTGACTTCCTTTACATAGATGAGAGGAGTTTGCTCTCTTATGTCATTCCCTGTCCATAATAGCTATATCATTATTTTTGGTTAAATCAATATCTACTGATTACATTACTATAATGATCACATTATTATGATCATGTAATATGGTTCACACATGGGTTGTGATTACATTTCTAGTCTTGTACCTTTCTGATTTCCTTCTGAGGAATTATTATTCTTTTTTTATTTGCTTAGTTTTCTATGTACTCTGTTCTATTTATTTGTTCTACTCAAGTCCTCCAGGTGTTTCTTTATGAACTTTTCCTCACAAATATATCAGAAAATCTATCACCTCCATTTTTTCTTTATTGTTTGTTTTCTTCTGGACAGTTCTTCCAGTAATTCTGTTCTAGTCTATACTGGTTGCTTTCTTGGCCTACTCTAAAGCTATTACCCTGAAACTTTGTTCTGTCGTTAAGGGAATTCCCTTTGATGTTCCTTTATGTTAGATTTCCTTCTCTTCCTTTGGGATGTTATGTCTTCCTCTTTCTTGGTTGATTTCCTTAGTTTTGTGGAGTTCCAAATACCTTGGTGAAGTTTGAAAGACCTTGGATGTCTAAAAGGTGTTTATTCTACCATTGCTCAATTAGTAGCTGGAGTGTATATGGAGTACGAGGCTGAAAATCCTTTTCACAAAGAATATGATGATGTTGCCCCATCTCCCCTTAGTTTTTAGTGTTGTCTTAGGAGTACAATATTATTCTTATACCTGATTCTTGATAGACGACTTTTTTGTTTTCTCCACAAGTGTTGAGATCTTCTCTTCAAACCTGGTGTTGTGAAATTTCATGGCAATGATCCCTGTGTACATCATTTTGGGGATTGATCATTACATTGGGTACTCAGTAAGTCTTTTAATCTGGATTTCAAGTTCTTCAGTTCTGGGAAGTGTTCTTAATTTATGGCTTTTATGATTTCTTCTCATCTGCCTTCTTTCTTCTTTTGGGAATTTCAATTATTAGCTATTTGACCTCTCTATCAGAGTTCTTCAGGTTTATCTTTAAGTCCTTTTATTGAATATTCTTCTGCTATAATATATATATTTTTTATTTTCTAAGAGCATCTACTTGTAGCATTCTTTTTTAAAAAATAGAAATGAATAGTTTAGCATTTACATGGTTTCTGTATATAACCATGCAGTATATGTCTGATGAATAGAGTGTAAGCAAAATTATATAAGTGTTAATGATATTTAAGTCAATATTTTTTTTTTTTAAGATTTTATTTATTTGAGAGAGAGAATGAGAGAGAGCAAGCATGTGAGAGGGAAGGTCAGAGGGAGAAGCAGACCCCCTGCTGCGCAGGGAGCCCGATGCGGGACTTGATCCTGGGACTCCAGGATCATGACCTGAGCTGAAGGCAGTCGCTCAACCAACTGAGCCACCCAGGCACCCATATTTAAGTCAATATTATCAAGCATTTTTAATTTGGAGAAAGAGAACTCTTCCAAAGCTAGCAAAATTGGTAGTTTATATAGGAAGGGATTTGCTATCTATGGAAGAAGCTTGGTGGTTTTAGTAAGCCATGGTTCAAAGGAGCACTTATAAAAGTGGTAATGCCATGTCCCATTATAATTTCTCCTTTGAAGAAGATGTGGTTGATGCATAACATAGGGCAGTGATCCGTGGATTGCCTGCTTGATTACACAGGTATGGTGAAGCCCTGCAGTGAATTAGTAAGTATTGTTACTGACAGGCTTTAATCTGGAGATTGGTGATACAATACAGTCTTCCAGGTCTCTGTAAATTTATCAAAGGGTTCACATCAAAGAGAAGGTAATGGTTATGATAATTTAAAAATGTCTATCAGTTTATATTTAATAAATAATAGAAGAAACCATTTGTCATGGTATGATTGTTTTCTTTTAAATTGCTCTTATTTCAGTCTTCTAGGACATTTGGATGTTTCCTTTACTCAAAGAACTACTCTTGTGTCCACAATGTACTTGATATTCTAGATCTAGCTGCATACAAAATGGCACATTAGTTTTAAAAATTTCATCAAAATTTACCAAATGCACCATTTTGTACCGATAAAATAAAGGTCTCTATTCATTGGCATCATTCAATGTCTTGTTGTACTCTCGGTTTTCTCAGCTACCTCTTCCAACATGTAAATCCTCATTCTCAGACAATTCCTTATGTGAACAAAAACAGTTCCTATACTTAATTTATCCTGCACTTAGGTGACTAACTTCTTGAGAGATTATATTTGGCTTTAAAAAATGGAATTGGTATTTCCTACTAAATACTAAATCTAAGTGATAATTTTCTTTGCTTATTTTTTACATCCTAAAACGTATTCATCTTTTTAAAATACATTTTCCTTAACTGATGAGCCCCCAATTTTCTAGACAAAACAATCGTTGTCTATATTGCAATGCTAGTGTTCTTTGCCATCATGTTGAAATAGCATCTATCAAAAATAGGGCTAATTGAATTTAAATTAAAAGAAAATAGGGACAGTTTAGATTGCTAAAGTTTTGCATGTGTGTGTGCGTGTGTGTGTGTGTGTGCTGGTCACTGGTGCACAGATGGAGATGCCCGATAATCTCTCACTTGTATTGTATCCAGAGACAGGACCCATGGCTTCTCTGCTTCTATGTATTTGAAGGAGGGCCCAGGGAAACCTGAATTTGAATCTCAGCTTTGCCACTTAATAGCTGTGTGTCTTAGTTTACTCATCTATAAAAGAGATAATGTTTCTTTTCTTATCATGAGAAGGATGTGAGGACCAATGAGGTCATGTGTATAAAGTGTCTAGCATAGCAACTGGAAATTACTAAACCCCCAACAGTTGAGTAAAGAAATCGTATGCTTTTTCTTTTTTTTTTTTTTTAATGATTAGATTTTTAAAACATTTTTAAAGATTTTATTTATTTATTTGTCAGAGAGAGAGAGAGAGCACAAGCACAAGTAGGGGGAGCAGCAGGCAGAGGGAGAAACGGGCTCCCAGCTCATGCAGGGCTGGATCCCAGGACTCTGGGATCATGACCTGAGCTGAAGGCAGATGCTTAACCGACTGAACCACCCAGGTGCCCCTATGCTTAGGTTTTAAAGAAACTGCTCAACAAATTTCCAAGGTGGTTTACCAATTTATTTTTCTACCACTTACCAGGGCCATCTTTTTGACTTTAGCTATTTTTTTTTCTTTTTTTTCTCTAGGCTATTTTTCTGGATATAGAGCAATATTGAGAAAGACCTACTTCAACTCTTTTTAGTGGCATTTTAGAATATAGCAGGAAATTACCCAAGTTTCCAGAGACTACTAGCCGCAAATAATCTCTTCTCATGAAGAACAAGTAGAAAATCTGGAAAGATCAAAGGAGAAACTTTTCAGTTGAAGAAAGCTGTCTCTTGAGCATGCTAAGCTTGTTTCTATCTTTTTCACTGGCCCTTCCTTCTGCTGAAAAGATGTTTATATGACTGATGTTTATATGACTGGCCTCTGTCATTCCAATCTTGGATTAAATTTAAATTTCTTAGAAAGTGTTAGTTCCTGACCACTCAACTCAAAGTATCCCAAATCACAATCTTTTGTTCTTGTTTATTTATTTTACAATTTGTCTCCCCGCAGAATGTTATTTGTGTTATGTATTTGTCTCCCTGCAGAATGTAAGCTTCTTAAGAGCTGGCTCTTTGCCCATCTTGATCACTGAATTCCAACAAGTCATACACACATGTATTTGCTACATAGAAGATATTCAAAAATATTTGTTGAATAACTGTTTAAATGGGCAGACCTTGTTTTAACACTAAGAAAGCCAAGTACAGAAAGGCTGTCATTGACTTAATAGTAATTCGCTACTCTATGTATGAAGAAACCATTTACTGATGATTGTGAAGCAGATGCTCAGTAAATATTTGTCAAATAAAGCAAAGGACAAGATGCCAGTTTCGTTTGTAGTAGATGGTAGAGCCATAGACATTGAGAAAGTTTTAGGAACAATTTATCAATGGCCAGCCTCAGGCTGAGGCAGAATATGGTGAGCAGAAGATGTTGGGGTCTTTCACACCCAAGGAGTCAGTACTCACACATGGCCTCATCATTACCTGGGCCCCTTCCCTTGACACCTGTCGTGGGCTCAAATTTGTTTTTAGCAACACCTGCATTCTCTTTTTTCCTTCCATTGATCAAAACTCATCCACCATATGTTTCTTTCCCACAGAGCCTTGTTCAACATAGAGTGCTTTCAAAGGTGATGGATAGTTCCCCCTCTTTGACTTCTCATGCAGCCAGAATAATAAAATAAATTAGAATGTATTTTAATATCACTCCCTTGTTTATTGTCCAGTGATGAACAGTGGACGGGCTCAAGAACAACCAACAGAAAGCAGAAAAACAGTTTAGTAAATAACTCAAGAATGGGCCAATATCCATTAAAATACTGAAAGGGGAGCATGTTTTGGGCCCATCTCCACTGAGAGAGAAATTCCACTTGGCCACACCCTCCACGTCCATTGTCTGAAGGATGCATTGCTATTGAGTTACTAAGTGAGCTGGAGTGATTATTGGGCCTTTGAAATTCCTATGAGAGCAGCCAATCATAGCTAACAATAGGACTATGGCATTAGTGGGGAGAAAAAAGTTTTAGCATTTTTTGTTGGCTTGATTGAAGAACTGGGTAAATATGAAAGTGTTACACATTTTTCTGATTTGCTTAATAATAATAGTATCAAACATTTATTGAGTGCTTTATATACATTAGGCATTTTTGTAAGTGCTTAGCATGTGTTTTTTAAATTTTATCTCTGTTTTACAGGAAAGGTTAGGTAATTTTGGCAAATGTTGTTCAGATAATAGAAAGCACAGCCGGAAATTTGATCCCAGCTCATTTGACCCCATAATCTGAGCACTTAATCCCTGAACTACTCTTGCTCTCACAAGGGTGTGAGTGAGAAATGATTGCTAGCTGACCAAAAACACAACAGGAATTATCTCTAAAGAATTTTTCCAAAAACACTCCTTCCCCTTGCCGTAGATAATCCATTTGATAAGCACAGTTGAAAAGTTATCAAAAATAATTATCCCCCAAAATTGCTTAATTATTTATAAGAAATGGCATATCTTATGAAGCATAATTTCAAAGAGGAAGTACCATACTTTGTTAATTGTTCACTTTCTAGAGGGCTCTCATGTTTTCTTTTTCTAGGTGGATTTTTCCATCTATTACCACTAGATGGTGTGTGGATTATGCAAACACCCCAAATCTCTTGAGAGGAATTAGCCCAAAGCAAAAAGAAGAAAAATTCAGCAGAGAAAGATAAATGTGGAATTTGGGCACAGGTGAAGATGGTAATGCCCAACACAGTGGCTTTCTAATTGTGGGAGCCTCGTTTCTAGTTCCATCCTTTTTCCTTTCAGAATAAGCATTAATAGGTACTTAATTTGAGTTAGAGAAGATTTGAATAATAGTCAAAAGCAGCCTGAGAGTTTATTTTCTTAGGAAACTATATACCCGTAATCCCAGCCAGGGTTAGCATTTTGAAAAAGATATTGAGGAACAAATTCTAATACAGCCAACAACTAACTGCTTCCTCTAATTATAATATGGGTTTTCTGGAACCTACTATAATCTGAAAATAGTTATTTTTTCCTAATTTTCTTCAATTAGTCTGTAATGAAAGTGGTCATGAATAACCAGTTAACCACTTCCTGGCAACCAAAATTTGATACTATGAAATTCAGGGTTGTTTAATGAATAAGACCAGAAAATTCTTGGAAATTTCTTGAGAATAAATTTTAAAACTAAAGGGAAGTCACTATTTTTTTTGAACTTCTACTTCTGCAAAATGAAAAAGTAAGTCACCAAAGCTCTGTACAGGCAGCTCTATGACATCTAAAGAAGAAAAGAACAGTATAGGTGCTTGTGCTCACAAACACACATATGTACAGATACAACCTGTTTTTTAGTTCTAAACTAGATTTATGTTCTGTTTCCACATTAAGGGTACATGACAATATTATATTTGCTAAAGGAGTAAAGAGAATGAAGCCTCATTTATGTAGGTATGGTGGTAGTTGGAATTCGGTATAGTGTAAGGGAATACTATTATATGACCAATTTTTCATAAGTCATTGCAGATCCTGTTTGTGATGAAATGATGCTGATGAGATTGTAGGTAGTAACGTATAATTCTAGGTTAATTGACTACATTTCACCATATGAAGAGTTATTTCTCTAATTTTTTTCCTTGAGTAAATATATTTGATCAACTCTAGGCTGTTAAACCCTAAAAATACCCAGTTGTCACTTTGATTTTGGACTAGGTTTAGGTTTTTGGATTAAAATCAAAATTGAAAATGATCCAATAATGACAAACACAAGGAGGAAATAAATGATGTCCATGAAAGAGTCCTGTTATCCATAATGCTTAATTCCACACATAGATGAAGCCAGAGTATTTACTTGGTTTACTCCCTTCTTCACCTGGACTGCCATTCTCAGTCCTGAGCTGGAAGGGGGCGCCAACACTGCATAGAGGAAAAACAGCATGGTCACTGTGGGAAAGGCACTTCTCTTCCTCTTCTAGTGGTATTGAAGTGTAAGATCCTCTGTGAAGACACACTCTTCTTTTTTGGTAACCTGCAAAACCAAATTTGGCTTCCTGTTAATTGGATGCACTCTGCTGAATTTTATAGGCAACTGTTGGATTCACTATTTTATTGTAACGTTGGTCCTATATTCTTAAGATTATCAATCAATTGCCAAATACAGGCACTCAGTGGATACCTAGGGTGCCTTTTCTTTCTTGCTTTCTTTTCTTTTCTTTTTTTAAAGTGGCTTTCTAAGCAATGTAGACTAGGGGAGGGATGTGAAACGTAGTAGATGAGTATTAAAGAGATTGGAGATCAAAGACCACCTGGGTTCCTTCTCTCCGAAGACTTCTGATATTTATAGCCTTTTTGCATTCAATATCTCTAAAGGTCTGGTGGAGCCAACCTGTACCTACTTAATCATAGTCTCACTTCAATTTATTCATAAATGGGTTAAGACATGCACTAGCTGAAGTTGTGCTGGATAACTTGTTTAGTACAGAACATGGGTAGTATCCAGTAAAGTTTTTAGGATGTATTAATAGATGCATAAATGGTTATTCATTTATTTGACAAGAATTTTACTCCTAGAAAGCAATCAATCCTTAATCAAAAATATAAAGAACATTTGTTTGTATCGTCATTGGTCATTTTATGTCAGAATGTGAAACTTTATTTTCAGCAAAAGTGACCAATATTAAGGCTCGTAGTTCTCTTTAAAACTTGAGGAAAATTAATTATTCAGAAAAAAAGGATTAACATATGGTTTCAGAGTTGGCAACAGTTTGGCATCAGGTACCTGGGTGTTATAGATAGAAGACAAGGAAAAAAGACGTTTTAAATGCCTTTTAGAACCACCTTGGTATCTCAAAGCCTTGAAGGATTAATTCTAGTTTATAAGTGAAAACTAGTGTTCTAAGAACCTATGTATATCACTTAGCATAATCTGGCCGTGTTGAAAATGCCCTCTTTTCTGAGGAAAAATAAGTGCTGAACTCTTTGACCTGAGTAAAAACAGCAGGACTATCTTTTACTTACAATCTCTTGGGACCAGACACTGTAACGTTCGTGGTCATTCACCAAGTGACTTCCAAACTGAGAAGACTGATCTTTACAGTGCTGGGTAATAAGGCAGGTGATAGGCACATTATGGCCATCATCACACTTTCATAATACCATTGATTAAGGTTAATAAAAAACAACAATGACAATTTAAAATTGTTTGTATAAGGAAAAACATTAATAAGAAAACAAACAAACCAATCACCACAAACAGCGGCTAGTCAAGGAAACACTTAGCAGACAAATCCTTAAGAAATTCCTCTGGTACTCTTTTTTTTTTTTTTTTTTTAAAGATTTTAATTATTTATTTGACAGAGAGAGATCACAAGTAGGCAGAGAGGCAGGCAGAGAGAGAGGAGGAAGCAGGCTCCCTGCTGAGCAGAGAGCCCGATGTGGGGCTCGATCCCAGTAGCCTGAGATCATGACCTGAGCCATGATCATGACCTGAGCTGAAGGCAGAGGCTTTAACCCACTGAGCCACCCAGGCGCCGCTCCTCTAGTACTCTTAAGCATAGGAAACAAACAGGGTTGTTAGAGGGGAGGCGGATGGAGGGATGGGGTAGTTGGGTGATGGACATTGGGGAGGGTATTTGTTATAAAGAGCACTAGGCTCATTAGACTGAGGAAACACAGACCTGAACTCCAGAAACAAATAATATATGTTAATTAATTGAATTTAAATTAAAAAAATAAAAGAAAAAAAAAATCCTCTACTTACCAAGTCCGGGAATGATTGGTCCATAAAGGACTGAGGAAAGTCCTGTGAGCATTTTGCAAAATGTTCTTTAGGGTGTGCCTATATAGGATCATTTCTTCCTACCCACCTCACTCCCCACTGTGGCATGCTCTTATTTGGGGTTGGAGGGGAAGTGGTCAGCCCCAGTTGAACACTAAATTAGATGAGATAGTGAGCTCTGTTGCTTAGAGTTGGTTAAGTAGAAGACATGGGGCTGTGGAACCTTTGAATCCTAAAGGAAATAGATGATATATTGGTGGGAATAAACCTACTGGCTGCCTTACCTTCTAAGGTCTGGATGACTTAATTTTACTGCATATTTCATCGACTTCCTATGTAAAAAGAGTGAGATGAGGCCTATAAAGAAGGTACTTCACACGATCTAATGAGGGGTTTTGAACTTAGTATTTCCAACTTGATCTAAGTTCTCTCAAAAACATCACTTATTCTTAATAGAGTTTTAGATCCTCCCAGGTTTAAAAAAAACACAAAAGAAATGTACCACTAAAATGCACAGAAACCAAATGAATGTACCAGAGGGACCACAAGGTTTACAATTCTTTTTCACTCCAATGATATGATTTTTTTTTAAAAGATTTTATTTATTTATTTGTCAGAGGGAGAGAGAATAAGAGAGCAAGAGAGCACAAGCAAGGGGAGCAGCAGGCAGAGGGAGAAGCAGCCCCACCCCCCAGCAACAAGTTACTCAATCCCAGGATCTTGGGATCATGACCTGAGCTAAAGGCAGACGCTTAACCATCTGAGCCACCCAGGCGCCCTTCCACTGATGTGATTTTAAAAGCAGGAATTTATTTTGTAGATGACCATTGCTATGAATATATTAATTTCATAGCTTTTCATTCTTTAAATCTCTTTTCTCCTGTATTTTTGGCAGTGTATATAAATATTCCTTGCACTTTGCTTTCTAATTGGAATCAGAACATCTTAAATGGATGGTATTTTGAGTTGTAACATATTTTCTTGGTAAACATCATAGATTTCCTCAGCACTATAATCTCTGGGGATATTGGTAGCATTACCATGATCATTATAAAAGAACATGTAAATCTTCATCACATGGGAAAGCACCATACAAATCGTGTAAATGAATTTTCCCCCTTTCAGAACTTCCTTCTCTAAGAGATTTGCCATATAAGACATGGAGGTGTTGTTTTCACTGATGGCTCGTAATCATCAGTGGCAAGATTATATTCATATGCTTGGTAATATACATATTATTAATATACTTTGGATTATATTTGGTAATTTATATAGACTTACAGAGCATTGTTTAAATTTATTATTTAATTAATGGTCAAAAGATATTATTCCTTCTTTTATACATGGGCAAACTGAAGCTTGGAGCAGCAAAGAAAGTTTACTTAAGATACACAGATGGCAAGCGGCAGAGCCAAATGTAGAGTTATTTTGTCCACATTTCATGTGCAGCATATTGGGATTTGCAGAATAACTATAAGACATGGTTTCTGCCTTTAAGGAACTTGTAGTTTATTTATTTTTTTAATTATTTGTTTGAGAGAAAGAGAGAGAGAGAGAGCACAGGCAGCAGGGAGGGCCTGAGGGAGGAGCAGACTCCCTGATGGCAGGGAGCCAGATGCGGGACTCGATCCTGGGACTCCAGTATCATGACCTGAGCTGAAGGCAGCCACCAACCAACTGAGCCCCCCAGGCACCCCTGGAAGGAACTTGTAGTTTAGTTGGGAAAATGATGTCATGAAAACAGCTTGTACAGATAGTAGATAGAGCATGGTTCTCAGACCATATAGCCTTTGAAGCTCATAGAAACCCTTTTTTTTTAATTGAATGAAGTTATATGTAAAGTATAAGATGAAAAACCTCTTTTCACTGATAAAAGGTGCTGTCACAGACATTTGTTGCCTAAGGATCTCAGAGACGTTTGAGATTGTGCATGAACCTAGATTTACATCCACTCAAACATACAGCACCCACATTACCATGTTTCTTCCCAACACCCATGTAGCACACACTGTAACTACACAGTGAAAGCCAAGGTGTGTCCTTGAGAAATGCATCCAGTTTTCCCTACTAACCAGGCCTATGGAAGGACCAGTGGCACGATGCATGTCAGGTAAATTGATCACACATTCTATCCGAGTGACCTCAGGCTCCCGTCTTCTGTAAAACCACCAGTTGGTGGTTAATATTCAGCTGAGTTATTAGGTAGACTACAAAAGTAGGGACAAGATTTGCAATCTGTTAATGTTTTCCTAAGATCTTGTTAAATAAAAGCTAAAACCATCATTAATGGAAGTAATAATAAATCAGGTGCTATAATTAGCAGTCTAAATGCATACCTTTCTAAAAGGTTATCTTTAATGTCTTTTTTTTTTTCCCATTAACGTAATTGTGTGTTTTGGATAATCATAGCCAAGGGGGAGAACTGGGAACTGCAAAAGTACGATTGCTTAATCAAACAGAAGTGAATGTACTCCAAGTAAGCCAACACGTAATTAATTAGAATGTTATCGGAGTAGTTAAGATCCTTTGGAGGGAAAAGAGACAGACAATTTAAAAATAATTTTTAGCATTTTGCCCTTTATGGAGATTGGGTACATAAAGCATACCCACAGAATTTGGCATCGAGTAGGTATTCATAAAACATGCTAGCTCTTAGGAAGTTAGTGTTTGTGATAATCAGAGAATGTAAATCCTCTATCATTGGCTTACTAAAGCTTCTCTGTTCCCAGAACCTTTCATGCTTCATTGGGGGCTCTTATCTCATTGTATGCTAAGGCTGACTTGATTTGTCTCACTTCTCGGACTTGGGGCTTTCTTTCTTTTTTAGAGAGAAAGAGAGAGAGAGAGAGAGACTGTGGGCATGAAAAGGGGGGAAGGGAGAGGTAGAGGGAGAGAGAGTCCTAAGCAGGCTCCATGCTCAGTGTGGAGCCCAGTGCAGGGCTCGATCTCACCACCCTGATATTGTGACCTGAGCTGAAATCAAGAGCCAGATGCTCAAAAGACTGAGCCACCCAGGCGCCCCGGACTTGGAGTTTTGTTAAGAAGAGGACCATGTATTACTCATCTCTCTTCCCCTAGCAACTCACATTATTCGGCAGGTAATACCTTCTAAATAAGTATTTGTTGATTCCAGTTTTTCTCTGTTCATTATTTCATATTGACCATCTGATTTCAACTAATCAAGAGTCAAAATTGAATCTGTTTAGGTAAGAACAGCACCATCACCTACTTATGTTATCTCCACAGCCTACCTACCTTATCTCTCTGGCTCTCTTTGGCTTCCCCACACTGCTCCTCCATTATCAGAAATTCAATTCTCATGATGCTGTCTTTCCAAAACAAAAACTGATTCTATTATTCTCTATATGCTCAGAAATTTCTCATGCTTTCACATTCCCTCCGGGTTAAATACCTCAACTCCTTTTCATGAAATGCAAGGACTTTCCATGAATAGACTCTTATTTTCCTTTCCAATTTCTTCCGCCACTTATCTCTTTTACTTTACACTCTAACTTTATGGCATCTGTGTTATATTTCCATTTCTCTGAACTTTTTGACTGCCTGGAATATCTTCCTGACCCACAACACACACACCTTGCTTTTCTGCCTTGCAGCTTCTTACCTGTTCTTCAACCTGCAGCCCAATACTTATCTTTTATAAATCTTTCCCTGAATCTCACAGCAGACTTAGGCTCTTTTGCTTTGCTTCCCCCAGGACTCCTCCTGGCCCAGGCTTACAAATATCTTTATTAAATCAAATTTCTGATTGATTGTGAGTTTGTCTATCTTCTGTCAAGGTGATAGGCTCCTTGAGAGTAGGGTAATTGGCCTATACTAGTAACTCAAGACATATGTGTTGAATGAAGGAATGCATGAAGAGTGAATGCATTTGATAGATGGGCCCATAAAACTGTCTTTATAAAGTCAGAAATTCAAAAAGAAAAATAAAAACCTTGTAATCTGGATATTTGTTGGAATGATTAATATTCCATGTCATGGGGGTAAAGACAGCAATAAAAGGAACAAAAAGTATCAAGAATTCAGTCCTTTCCCAGAGGCACATAAACCAGATGTCCTAACACTTTTTTTCCCTCTTACTTTCTGTGTTAAGAAAGAAAGAGAGAGGACAACACAACCCACAGGAAATTTTCCATGACATTAAAGAAGATCACGAAAGCCGCTCTGCAGCTGGTGAGATCAGTGAAAATAAACTCAGTGATGTAATGTAAACTGTCATTTGCTTCTACAGAAAAGAAACATGGTACAAGTGTTCACAGAAAATAGTGCAGCCTGGTGGGGGTCCATATTGGTTTCTGAGGACTGGGTCTATATCTGAGTCATCTTTGCTTTCCTGATCATGCCTAACATAGGCTGTCTATGTAGTAGGTGTTTGTGAAATGCAGAAGGAAAGGAATAATCGGACCTGTTATCTTAGAGGCATTGAATAAGTAATCTAAAGAATATTGGATATTGTTTTAGTCTCTGGATTTTGGTACCTAAGTGATACAAATGCTGGGGGGGGCTTTTCACTAAAAAACAAAACAAAACAAAACAAATTAAGTGGTTACTAAAAATGTATAATGTCTACCAATACTATAAGCATGAGAAGGAAAATTAATCTGGCCAGAGGTGTTTTGAAAATGAGACTTATTGTGTTGTTAGAAACATCATGCCCTAACCTGTGTCTGCTGCTTTGCTCCATCTTATTAACTTTGGGATGGAGGGTGGGAAACCACTGAAGTTTTCATCTCGTGAATTTAACCAAGAGCCTGTCTGTTTCAGTCCTGGAAGCAGATGGTTTTCTCCTTTTCCTTCACCAAAATCTTTCTCACATCCAACTAGTCCTTTTCAATTCTTCTTAAAGTCTGTTATTATTCATTTAATTTATTCAACAAATATTCTTTGAACACCTACTCTGTGCCCGCCTCTGTTCTAGGCTCTGGGGACACAGAAGGTTCCCTGCTATTTCTGACCTCTAGGAGTCATGAGGATCTAGTCCTGTAAGACCAATGATAAAGAATTAGTACATCGTGTGCCGGTGCGTGTGTGTGTGTGTGTGTGTGTGTGTGTGTGTGAGACTTATAAGGGGCAAGGGCAGGAGCTGTGGGGCTGGAGGAACAAAGAATTGTCTAGACTGGATTGTCAGGGAAAGTTTTCCAAGGAGGTAACATGTTCCTTCGTTTTATCCCCTTTCTCACTTGTATCCATGTGACTGACACAGACTCTAGCTTAGATGAATCTGATGCTCATAGCAATTCCTGCTGTATCATTTTTCTGCTTTCCTTATCCTTCCATGGCTGCCATCCATTTCTAGAGGAACAAACCAATTCTCTTCCCATGCCTTCAGTACTTCATGAAGCCACAAAGAAAATCAAATAGCAATAGCTAAGGGTCTGAGGACCCCTACACATACACACACACAGACACACACACATACACACACACATACTCCGGAGCGGTTTTTATGCCAGTTAAGTGAATATTAAGAAGATTAAATGAGATGATGCTTTAAAATATTTTGCGCAGTGCTTGCTACCTAGTCAGTACTCAATAAAAATTAGATGTTATGGTTATTATGATGATAATCAAGGCCTTTATTATTCTCCGATAGACATTTGTAAAGCTCTTGCTGGATGTCTAATTCTTTGAAATACTCCCATTTAGGCATCACATTTTCCAAGTGTTTCCTGGGTGCAGAGCTGTGGTAGGTGTTGTGGGGAGCAGCAGGGTACTAGAGAAGAAAGAGCTCCTCTCTCTTCACTGCTTATGAGACAAAGCACGCACCACCAGTATAAGACAAATGCGGAGAACACTTCTGTTTACAAAGCAGCCTAATCAGGAGCACCAATGAATACATCCAAATGAGAAACACAACTCTTTAGGGGAGGATGATTAAAATGTTGCCTCCTAGACCATTTCATCTCTTAATCATAGCTTTCCTTTCCATGGAGAAGCATCAAATCTTGGAAACGTAGTAGAAGGTCATTCTGTTATTTACCACTTTGAAAATGGTGAGAGAGGGGCCTGGGTGGCTCAGTTGGTTAAGTGTTTGACTCTTGAATTTGGCTCAGATCATGATCTCAGGGTCGTGAAGTCAGGCTCTGTGCTGGGGTGGAGTCTGCTTAAGATTCTCTCTATTCCTTCCTTCTGCTCCCGCCTCTCCCCCCCAAAAAAACAAAGAAAGAAAGAAAGAAAAAGAAAAAAATATGGGGAGAGAACTAGACAAGAGAAAAGTACTCACGGGCAATGTTGGTTGATTCAAAGTGACTCTAACCTACTTATCATATAACCACTTTCTTTTTGGGTTTGACTCCTCTACAATTTCGATTGGGATAGTTTGTCACAGACAGAAACAAACAAGGTTTGTGATTAAAATGTTTCAATCTCTGTGCCAACGGGGATCTAGAACGTGTTCATGAGAAATGGTGGAACTTACCAGACAGACTGGCTGTATTCATAGACCTGCTCCAGAAATTCTGCTGATGAATTTCTGAAGCTGAAGTACTACTTTGATTTGTAATTTACCTTCTTCTCTGTCCCTATGTTTTAGTTATTCTTTCTATATAACAAATCACCCCAAAACTTGGTAACTTACAACAGAAATATTTTTCATCCGTACCACTTCTGGGGGCCAAGTTTAAGAAGGGCTTGGCTGGGTGTTTCTGTCTCTGGGTGCTCATGGAGGTGCGGAGGATAGGACAAGCAGGGACTGGAGCCTCCGGCTGTCTTCGTGTCATCCCAGGACTGGCTAGGTGGTCTTTCCATGTGGGTTAAATTAGGCTTCCTCATAGCATGGGGCTTCCTCATTCCCTGGGGCAGTTGGCTGCTTGAAGGGCAGCTCAGGGCTCTGGCATGAATATTCCAGCTCCCAAGGTAACATAGGCTGGGAAGTCACACAGCATCACTTCTGTGTGCATCACTTCTAGTGCTTACAAGTATGTCGCCAGCGTGCCCATGTTCAGGATCGAAGGGGGAGTCACAAGGTCCTTGAGGAGCATTTGGGATGGGAGATAATGTTGGAGTTGTCCTTGGAGAATACTTGGTAAGAGCAGGTTGCAGGAGCAGGCTTGGCCGAGGAGACTACCAACTTCCTGATGGAATGAAAATGTGCCTTCTAGCATCTGCACTTGGAAACTAAAAATAAGAAGTCAAGAAGGCCTAGCGACCAGGTCACGAAACACTAAAGGGGAAAAACAACCTTTATTCTGCTTTTTTTTTCTTTACTACTGCCATGTATTATTTATAATGAAAAATAATGATCCCAGATCTTTCTAATAATGTCACCATTTCAAACACTGACAATAGACCTAAAAAAAAGAGAAAAAGTTGATTTTGAAAAGTTTTATCCTCCTGCCTGAAAGAAAATGCAAAAAAGCAAAAAAATGGAGACATCTTATCTCACAGTCACAGGAGGAAAGTGAGAAAACTGTGCATACATTATGGGAGACCATAGAAGGCTGAAACTGGGGCTTGAGTCCCTGGCTTATGCTTTGTGTTTTGCTATTTTCAAAATGGTTTTGTTCTGGTGGGGCTGATTAGAAGTATGATGGAAACCACACATTCCTGAATTATGAATTAATATAAATCAACTTTCAGATGTAGGACTTTGTCAGCTGAAAAATGAATTATAATTGAGAATTATGCATTTCTTTTTCATCCTATGTAAGTATTTTAGCCTCTCCTAGTAATTGTATTCAAGATAACTTAGAACATATGATATGGTGGAATTCAGCTCTATTAATAGACAGCTACTAATATGCTTTTGAACTTGACTTGTGAGGAATCAGTATTTGTCATCTATTTCATTCCATTATGATTTTGAACATGAGCACTCCCTCATGTGTACTCAGGAGAAGGCATACTCTTCCACAACAAATGGTCCACTTACTTAGATTTGTCTCTGGCCCCAATTTGCTTCCAATGTTAGCATGGTACTTACTTCAAATTTTCAAATCATGTTTTCAATATGGCTTTAAAATCTCTCTCTCTCTCTCTCTCTCTCTCTCTCTTGCTCTCTTTCTGTTGAAAGAAGGAAAATATCTCAAGTAGGAGCAAAAATATGTGGAAAGGGTTGCCGCTAATTTTTCATTCTACTGGCTGAACTTTCAGCCCTTCTGCTTTGCATCTTTAGAAAGACTCTTGGGGGCAGATCCAAAGAAAGGCTACCCTCCAAATGAGTGAAATAAGTCCATCCTTACCTATGGGATAAATGCCTTGGGAAGTAAACACTGCCTGGGTAGCATGATGGTCCCCAGAGTCTCCCTGCTCCTGCAGCAAATAACCCCGGAGGGAAAAAGCATACAGGAGAGCTCATCAAACTGGGACTATGCATCCAATTAGCTGAACACTTTACAACTTTCCCACCCTCTTGTAAACACAGAACCTTGGGGTTTTTCTGCAGTAGTTCTGCCTGGGAGCGTGGCTGCTTGGAATTCCTCTCTGAGAGTCTGAATGGTCTCTTAGCACAGATGGTTTGTGGGAGCTTTTTTCCTGAAGCCAATACGGTCAGAAATTTTCTCCAAAAGAAAGTGAGAATATCAACAGCAGTAATGTCTTCATTTTATCTTATTTAAACTAACTCGTATGTAAGCCCAGAACTTTTTTTTTTTTTCCAGATCTGCCTACAGTTACAGTTAGAGTATCAAGGCAGATTGGGAAACAGTTTGTTCTTTTGTCACAAGGTAGTTAGATAAATGCAGCTGAACCCCTGAGACAGCTCTCAGTCATTATCAAGTACATTGAACATCAGCGGCATCTCTGGATCACACCGTCGTGGGCTGGACTGACGCGTCGCAACTGTTTTCAGGTTGAACTTGAGGAGTATATTTCATGCAATATCACCAACTTAAAACCAGAAATCACTTGCTGGGGGTCCACTTCCTTCAGATACCGCCATCTTCCTGTATTCAGGAAAGAAACTGGCTTTTAGTAACTGTTGCTTAAACCTCAAATGCACAAAAAATAAGCTAGCTTAAGAACCGCGGAAGAATGACGAATTTTATCTTCGGTGACCAGATGTTAGGTGCTAACGTAGGATGGCGGTGAGTGGAGTTTGCAGCCGCATCAAGCGACTGGCCTTACAGTGAATAATGGGAAGTGATGTAAGGGATGTTTCTGTCTAACTTCAGAAGCTTCGGTCACACAGACATTCAGGATGTTTGCCTATTTCCAGGGAGAACGAGCAAAATTAGAACACTCAAGTCAAAGAGACATCTGAAATCCGATGACTCACTTTTTCTTTTATTTAAATAAAAGTTCTGAACACAAATATGTGACCTCAATGCATCTAAATATATGACTAGGAAAAGAAAATAGGTTCTCAAATAAGTAATCCAAAAAAGGTGAGTGGTTAAGTAGCAACTTCTTAAAGATCTCCCTAAGCCGAGATTCTGGGGATTGAGCCATTTAGGATAATCATTAAATGTTTAGCCTCAGGACTTTGATGTGTTCAACACACTCACTTAGCAGTAGGCCTGCCCTTGAACAGGCCATTTAATTTTTGTTCATCTCAGTTGCTTTATCTGTAAAGTGGGAATATTAGTAGTATCTATCTCCTGGGAAGATATTCCTTGAAAGAGTGGATTAACAAAGATAATGTGTACACAGCACTTAACAAAGTGCCTGGGTCACGTTTACTACTCAAGAAAAGCTAAGAGCTACGATGATGTTGAAAATAATTATAAGCATCATTTAGGAAATAAATGTTCTTAAGATTCCAGTACCTATAACCCTGGAAGATTCCAAACAAAACAAAACAAAACAAAAAAAAACCCAAACCCTGGAAGATTCCAATTATTCCGCAAAATAAAATTTACAGATTTAATTTTGATGTATTTGTGACTTTAATACAGTGGTAGGGACTATACAGACTGGTTTTATCTTTTAAATTAATCAGGCTGTTCGGTAAATATATTAAAGTTAGTCAAAAAATTAACCATATATAAAACCCCATGCAACAGCTCAAAGTGACAAGCAGAAAATATTGGACTGGGAGCACCTGAGCAGCTCAGTTTGTTAAGTGTCCGACTCTTGACTTCAGCTCAGGTCATGATCTCAGGGTCCTGAGATTGAGCCCCATGTGGGCTCCGTGCTGGGCGTGGAGTCTGCTTTAGATTCGCTCTCTCCCTTTCCCTCTGCCCCTCCCCCTGCTTGTGTGCTCTCTATCTTAAAAAAAAAAAAAAAAAAAAAAAAAAAAATTGGACTGTAATCCTGCAATGTTCCTGAACACAAATAAGGCATTTCAAAGATATACAAAGAAGTAAAGCATAGGAATAACCTTTCCTGGTCTTGAAGGCCTTCTGTCCTGAGTGGAGACCCCAGGACAAAGAAGCCAAGAGACTTCACAGTAATTCCTCAGAGCCTTAATTAACAAACAAGGGTGTGATTATAGTCCATTTCTTCCTTGGAAGTAGTTCACATTTGTCCTTTCTGTTCCATACTCCTGGGCATTACCCTAGCCAGGTTCTCATCCCCTCATCACCAGATTCCCATCATCATTTAACTGTTTACCATACGTGAGACTATGTCTTTCATTACCCTAATCCTAACCTAATCTTTGCTTTTAGGAAGCTTCTGAAGCAATTAGCAAAATCCTTTTAACAGCAAGTCTTTCATCTCATCCTTCCATTCATTAAGATTCCTCATTGCTTCATACATTAAATCAAAACTATACTATCTGGTTTTCAAGACTGCAAAAAAAATGTTTCTCTTTCCTTGAAAAAGCAATTCTAGATTGTTGCTTTTTACCTTTAATTAAAGAATTATATATTGTAAAAATGTGGTAAGTAGCTATAAATTCAAAGTAATATAAATAAGAATTTCAGCAAGAAATGTTATAGAATTAGACAAACTAAATATAAAATGAATCTGGATAGTAAAGCACACAAGAGCAATGAAGAAGTTATTTTTTAAAAAAATAAGGGGAATTTTATCTCCATGTAGTAAAGCATATTCTTAAGTTATAGTGATTAAAACAGTCTGGTATTTACACAAAAATGGAACAATTGAGCTACTGAACCTAAAAGAGCTCAGAAATAGAACAATATAAACACTGAAGTTCAGCAAATGATAAAGGTAGCACTTCACATCAGAGAGAAAAAGTACTAACTCTTTGGTAAACAATTTCATGTCTACGGCTATTCATTTAGGGAAAAAAAGGAAATTATTTAAATTACAATATACACAAAAGTGAACTCCAGGTGGATTAAAGAGTTAAATAAAAATTCAAAACTGTTAAAAAATTAGGAGAAAAGATGAGGAGATACGTTTATAAATCTGGAATGGGCAAAGTCTACTAATCAAGGTGCAAAATGCAAATGTCAAAAAGAAAAATATTAATAATTTAACTGTACAAATGGCAAAGTTCCTGAACTCTAACAAAGTTAATGGCCAAGAAATGGACCAGGAGGAAATATTTGTAACACACATTTAAAAAGAAACAAACAAAAAAATTGGAGATTATCTAAGTGTTATACAATGATATGGAAAGATGAAGGATATGTAAATTAGTCAAGTACCCTTTAAAGAAATTTGGCAGTTTTTATTAAAATAATTATCTGCACTAGAAAAATAAGTATATTTGTAAAAATATTCCCCAGCATTATTGGGACAAGTGAAAATTACTGAGCACCTAAGGGGACTAATGATTAAATTATGTATATTCATATGAAATAACTATGTAGCAGTTAAAAGAATGAGAATGATCTATTTGAAAATGGGAAAATAGTTTCAAGACCTAGCAACTTAAAAATATTGCTAAACTAAATGAAGAGTATGATCCCATTTTGTAAACAAGACAAAACAAAATTTTACAAGACAAAACTGTATCTCTTGTGTATACATATACATATCTAAACATATAGAAAATGGTTTGAGAAGATCCCGACAAATTGCCAATGGCAGTTTTTCTGTAGCAGGTAATGAAAAGGGAGGGACACTGGTGAAAGCCGAGGAGATTTGATTTTGCCTATATTTTCACAATCAAAATGTTTTCATACACAGCTTGTGAATTAAACAAATATGTTTTTTAAAGATAAAAAAAAGTATGTGATAAGCTAACACTAGGTAGTTCATTTTACTGTGGCTGAGAAGCCATCAGATAGCCACTGTCAGAGCAGGCAAAGTGACAAACTGAATTAGAGACACATAGGAAGGTGGTTTTTGCTTTTCTTAAGTTACTCCAGGGTCAGTCATCTCTGACAGAAGCAATAGCTTACATCTTGCTGTTCCTTTATATTTAATAAAGAACTTTGCCTACCTTGTCTCATTTAATTAAGAAGTTGACTGATGTGTTCCTCAGAAAGAAAAAGCGAATTAGCAAATTGAGGGAACCCAAGGCTTTGTGAACTAAAAGAGAAGTAATCTGTTGAAGATAGTGGAAGAAAAGAAGAAAGCGTATGAAAGTGCAAGAACCAAGCAGAAAGGATGATTAAGATGGCAACGTGGTGCCTTGGTTGAATGTGGTGTTTTGTTTTGTTTTATTTTGTTTCTCTAGATGTGTGCCGAGAGCAGCAGGTGTGATGACTAAACCTAGCCTGGATTTCTGGCCAGTGAGAAGATACATCTCATGAAGGGAATGAAACCAGTGCAAGGAAGAGTAGTGATAATATGTCTGAGTTGGTTGATTTATATCATCTCGGCCTGAAATTTCAGCAGAATGTTAAGTATTTGGCCTCTATTTTTATAGCAACTGGTATGGGAGCAGGACCTGGAATTTCATCTACTCTAATCTATCAGGAGTCTCCATGTTCCAGGTTATAGGAATGGGTTCTCAGTCCCCTCGGACTTTATCTATTTGAGATCCATCTGGGCTAATTAGTTAACATTCCTGGGAGTTCGCTTAATCCTAACATCTGCCTAGGTATAGATACTATACTGATAATTATGATGACTGATGATGCAAGAAGACAGAGTTAAATGTATCTTAGGAGTCACTCCTAGAGATTAGAACAAAGGCTAGCACAGCTTTTGCTCTCTAGTAAGCATTTAAAAAGTACATGAATCAATGAATCAATGAATGAATGAACAAAGAGGTCTGAGATTCAAAATATGGTTTTTGGGTATCCATGAAATATTTTAGGGTAGAAGACAAAACTGCCTCTGCAATTTTGAAAATGAGAGGAAAAGATTTTTTTGAGGTCTTGACTAGTTCTACTTAAGGAACTCCTCCTCCCCAAACTTTTCCATTTCTTTCCTACTGCAATAGAAACACATTCCAGGACCAGAGGCAGGCTTCCCAGGTTTAGCTGTGCCCCAAGTGTAGTCTTTTAGTGTAAACTCCTGAGTTCATTATGATCATAATTTTGCCCTCCTTCTACCAAGAAGTTGATCCAGAAAACAATAAGTTAGCTTAAAGAGTAGTTAAGTATAGGCAGAAGAGACATTTAAATATTTTGTTCTTAGAAAAAAATCGAAGGCCTATTTCTGTTTGAAGTCATTAAAATATCATTAGTTGTATTAAACGTACTCATTAGATCCTTTTAGGATGCAATGTTCTTGACATGTCCTCAAACTGTTATGAATGATTGCTAAGATCTAGAAGATGAGGCCGTGGAATAAGGGATATATTTCAGGGTGCTTGTGCAGAAGGAGATCTAGAAAGTTGGGAGACAACTACAAAGGGAACATTTGAGAGAATTCTCTGAAGGTAGAAAAGATGTTGTGTTGATTTATAGCTGGATAGACAGAGGGAGGAAAAGACTGAGAAGCAGATATTGGCCTTAAGAATTGATTTGATCTCTAGATCAAAAAGGAGGTAGATAAACAATGAGGGAAGAAAATGAGCAAATAAATATACAGGAGAAAGGAGAGCTGGCAAGTCAAAGAAATAAGTAAAGAATCAGATGAGATTTAGAAGGGGAGAAAGTTGGTAGCAGAGTCAACAAGATGGAATCTTGCACAAATACCAGTGGTGACATTACCTGCATCACTGAATCAGTGATAGAACCGCTTACCCAGGTTTGATGATTAACAGTGCACTGTATTCTACCCACCAGAGTTCCAAAAAGGACTTTAAAAAGTGCAGATAATCAGTTGTACTTTCCTTACATATGATCAAATGGATACATTTTATAGGTTGACTTTTTAATGGGGTGTTTGGTACCCAAATAATGAAATTAAGCATGATTTTAGATTTGAATTGGATAGTTCCTAGAGTAATGAGTGATGTTAGAGGTAAATAAAAGACATCATGTTTAATTTTAGGAAAATCCATTGATTTAAAATCAGCCATTTTCAAAGGATATGCCCTATTGTTTCCTTTAAAATTATAAGGCCAATTGGGAATAAATAAATAAATAAAATCATAAGACCAGTCAGAATGGCTAAAATTAACCAGTCAGGAAATGACAGGTGTTGGCGAGGATGCAGAGAAAGGGGAGCCCTCTTACATTGTTTGTGGGAATGCAAGCTGGTGCAGCCACTGTGGAAAACAGTATGGAGGTTCCTCAAAAAGTTGAAAATAGAACTATCCTACGACCAACCAATTGCACTATTGGGTATTTACCCTAAAGATACAAATGTAGTGATTCAAAGGGGCACATGTGCACCTGAATGTTTATATCAGCAATGTCCACAATAGCCAAATTATGGAAAGAACCTAGATGTCCATCAACAGATGAATGGATAAAGATGTGGTATATATATATACAATGGAATACTATGCAGCCATCAAAAAACCGAAATCTTGCCATTTGCAACGACGTGAGTGGAACTGGAGGGCATTATGCTAAGCCAAATAAGTCAATCAGAGAAAGACAATTGTTACATGATCGCTCTGATATGAGGAATTTGAGAGGCAGGCTGGGGGGGTTTTGGGGGGAAGGGAGGGAAAAATGAAACAAGATGGGACCAGGGAGAGAGACAAACCATAAGAGACTCAATCTCAGGAAACAAACGAGGGTTGCTGGAGGTGGGGGGAGGGATACGGTGGCTGGGTTATGGACATTGGGGAGGGTATGTGCTATGGTGAGTGCTGTGAATTGTGTAAGACTAATGATTCACAGACCTGTACCCTGAAACAATACATTATATGTCAATAAAAAAATAAAATTATAAGATGATAAATTTTGTAAAAACCATGACTATTTTTAAATGAAATAAATTTAAATGCAGTTCCCTTGTTACTTAAAATTTTTCAATTCACAGTTTGTGCAAAAATCATTTTCATTTGGCTGCTGACTTGGTAAATATTTGGAACATAAATGCAGAATATGGATACAAAGATTTTTTTAACATTCTCTGCTTACTGTAATCCTTAAATTCTCTATATCATTTAAATTCTACAGTTTAGTAACATTTTCAAATTGTCACAGAGCCTTTTTTTAGGTGACTTTATTTTGAGAGACTTTAGCAAATCCAGATTCATTGGGCCTTTAATAAATTTATTTCAAAAAGAATCTGGATCTAATGTAGAAATGAGTAAAGGAGAGAGACAAAATGTAATTTAGTATGCAAAATAAGCAAACTTTTGAAGACTCACTTATTCTATTCATGAATTTTTTTTAGATAAAAATATTAATCCCTTATATCTTTGGCTGTATTTACATGGGACAACTGGATCAAATAGAAATTTTTTTTATATGAGATAGGTGTTATTTTTTTAATTATTAACATGTAATTTATAATTTGTTTCAGGGATGCAGGTCTGTGATTCATCAGTCTTACACAACACACTGTGCTCAACATAACACATACCCTCCCCAGTGTCCATCACCCAGCCACCCCATACCCCCACCCCCAACACTCCAGGAACCCTCTGTTTGTTTCCTGAGATTAAGAGTCTCTTATGGTTTGTCTCCCTCTCTGGTTTTGTCTTGTTTCATTTTTTTTCTTCTCTTCCCCTATGATCCTTTGCCTTGTTTCTGAAATTCCACATATCAGGGAGAACCTATGATAATTGTATTTCTGTGATTGACTTATTTAGCTTAGCATAATACCCTCTAGTTCCATCCACGTCATTGCAAATGGCAAGATTTTACTTTTTTGATGGCTGATGGATCAAATAGAAATTAAAAATTGGTTTGCATCATTTGTATAAGGCTGTTTGTTTATGAGTCAGAAATCTCAGTGTCTGTAAACACAATTTCTTATTTTTTTGATTTTTAAAAATTTTTATAGTTCTTGCTAATTAAAACCACCATTCTGAATTCAGTAGTCAGTTTTGATCCTCTAAGATGCTAGGCAGATGCTAAGACAGAATTAGACGTGTAAGAGATTTACTAGGGAAAATTCATGTGAAAATAGAGAGGGCAGAAGTAGTCGAGGAGCACCTTCAAATAGCACTGCAGTTCTGATCGATGGAAGGGAAGGAGCAGATGAAGGAGGACTGGGGAGGAAGCGCCTCGAATACAGCATAGCTCCGAGAAGGCCTTCACTTTCCAATGGTGAAGCTCTAGAACAAAAAGATTGTCCATTAGAGGAATCCTGCGTTGGACGGAGATGGTCCCATTCTAGTACTCCTATAATACTCAGGCCTTGGTGGGAGCAACCTGGGGACAATGTTGCCTTAGCCTGAATGCTGCTGCAGATCCTGAGGATGTGGCCACTGCAGGGGTCAGAAGGTTATGCAGAAGGTTCTGTCTTGAAGGAGGATCTGAGTGGCACAGTTTCATGACTGCCTAGTGGGAAAGAGCCCACAGGCTAATCGAGAGACAGACAAATTGGAATCTTTTGGTTTAGGTCATTTTTGTCTATTCCCTTGTAGTAGTAGTAATAGTAGTAGTAGTAATAATAAATATCGCCTATGGGTATACCATGGTACAAATTACAAAGTGCTATAATATAACTTACGTGGTTTTATCATCCTAATTTTATAAATGAAAGGGGCTGAGAGAGGTTAAGTAACACTGCCCAAATTCACTTTATCAGCACTAGGATTTTCCTTACTAAACCACAGCTGCTTCACTTTCATGCATATTTGCTTCGGCTACTTTATCTTGATTTTTCTTCTTTTTTGATGAAATCTAACATATTGACAAAAAAGGTAAATATGACTTGTATTCATATTTCAGGAAGTCATTATTAAGTAAATACCTGTATAATCACCAATAGAACTTTGCTAACACACTGGAAGTTCTGACAGATTTCTTCCCAATCATAATTTCATTCTTTGGTGAAAGGGAACTTCTGGGAAACAAAAAACTAGAAATAGCTTGTCTGTCTGTCAACAGGTAAATAGGTAAACAAATTGTGATGCATCCATACAAAGGAATGTATCTTTTAGCAAAATAAAAACTACCTATTAATGTTCCACAAAAACAGATTGCTCTTAAAAATCACTGTACTAAGTGAAACAAACTAGACATGAAACAATACATGCTGTGATTCAGTTATATAAGTTTTAGAAAATACAAACTAACCTATAGTGATAAAAAAGCAGATTAGAGGTTGCCCTCAATGCCCAGACTGGACAGTGAGAAAGGGTTGGATTGTTAAGGGGCATCAGAAAACTTTCATGGAGCTGGAAATATCCTGTATCCATGTGTCAAAATTTGCTGAATTGTACACTGTAAAGAATGTAGTTTATTGAATTAAGCCTCTTTAATGACAACAACAAAAATCTCCTACTATGATTGTATATTTATCTATTCTTGTGTGTTTATTGAGTTTTGATTTTTGTATTTTAGGGCCATCTTATTAATTACTTACAAATTTAAACTGTGGCATTTTTGTGAAAAATTGACCCTATTATCAAGGTGAAATGACTTTATCTTTGGTAATGTTTTCTGTGTAAGAGCAATTTTGTCTAATACTAATAAAGCTATATCTGCCATGCTGTTTGCTAGAATTACATAGTATACCTCTTTATATTCTTTTTCTTAAACTTATTCTTACATAAAGAGCATATCTTTTTTTTTAGAAACAAGTTTGACAATCCCTGAAGCATTAAGTCCATTCACATTCTTCTTTTTTTTTTAATTTATTTTTATTTTTTTCATTCACATTCTTAAAAGATACTTTTTATGGATACAGAATTCTAGATTGGCAATTATTTTATTTCTGCATGTATAAATGATCATACCACTGACTTTCAGCTTCTATTGTTGCTCCAAAAGCATTGACTGTCTGTGTCATTGTTTTGATGATCTGCCCTTTTTCCTGTGGCTGCTTTAAGATACTTGCATTTTTTCTGGGGTTTTGCAGTTTCACCATGACATTTCTAAATGTGGTTTCAATTACTGAATTCATTTTTTCTAAGTTTTGGAAAATGATCAGTTACTACCTCTTTAATTATTACCTCTGTTCTTTTCCCTCTTCTGATCTGTCTCCTGATGGAACACTGATTAAAAAGTAAGTTACCTTTTTTCATGTGTCTGTTGGCCATAGTATGTTTTCTTTGGAGAAATGTTTGTGTCTTCTGCCTATTTTTTAATTGTATTATTTGTTTTTTGGATGTTGAATTGTGTAAGTTCTTTATATATTTTAGATACTAATTCTTTATTGGATATGTCATTTGCAAATATCTTCTATTCTGTAGATTGCCTTTTAGTTTTTTTTGTTTTCTTTTTTTAAAGATTTTATTTATTTATTTATTTATTTGACAGAGAGAGAGAGAGAGAGAGGTCACAAGTAGGCAGAGAGGCAGGCAGAGAGAGAGGGGGAAGCAGGCTCCCTGCTGAGCAGAGAGCCCTATGCGGGGCTCGATCCCAGGACCCTGAGATCATGACCTGAGCCGAAGACAGAGGCTTTAACCCACTGAGCCACCCAGGCGCCCCTGCCTTTTAGCTTTGTTGATTGTTTCCTTTGCTGTGTAGAAGTTTATTATTTTGATGTAGTCTCAGTAGTTTATTTTTTTGCTTTTATTTCCCTTGCTTCAAGAGACATATTGAGGAAAATGTTGCTGGGTGGGGGGGATGGGTGAAATAGGTGATGGGAATTAAAGAGTACACTCACCATAGAATTGTTGAATCTTCTATATTATATACCTGAAATTAACATAACACTGTATGTTAACCATACTGAAATTAAAATTAAAAACTTAATAAAAAAAGTAAGCTCTTCTGTTATCCATCTCTCTTTTTTAAATATTTAATTAATTAATTTATGTCAGACAGAGAGAGAGCACGTGGGAGGAAGGGCGGAGAGAGAGAGGTGGAGGGGAGGGAGAGGGACAAGTAGACTCCTCGCTCAGCTGGAGCTTGACATAGAGCTCAGTCCCATGTCCCTGAGATCATGACCCCAGCTGAAATCAGGAGTAGGCCGCCCAGCTGACTGAGCCACCCAGGCACCCCTGTTATCCATCTCTTAATTGTCCTCCATATTTCCCATCTTTTTGTCCCTGTATGCTGCATTCTGGTTAATTTTCTGGTCTATTTTCTAATTCCCTAAATCTTTTTCAACCGCGTCTAATTTTCTTTTCAACTCTTCAAATAAATTTTCATGTGTCTCTTCTGCCTTTGTGTTTCTTTTACATTATTTCTTCCTTTCTTTTTCAAATCTGCTAGGTTTATTTTTATACCTTATAAAAAATTTTTATTTTTATACCTTATAAAATTTTTTTATAAATTTTATATAAAATTTTATATTTTCCTCTCTTGTAGACACTTTCAAGTTGTCTTTAATATCTTTAAACACAGTAACATACTTGTTTTTTTTCTGAATCTGATCATCTCAATATCTCAAATATTTTACATCACTTTTGAGAATTTTTGGATGCTGATTATTTTTCATGTGCTCTATTTTTTTTTGTATATTTGATTATTTTTACTGTGGGTTACTCAATGATTTTGAAAAAATACTTTTTATGATTCTTTGAGGCCTCCCTGCAGAGATGATTTGACTTTCCTTTTACATACCCATCAACCCAATGGTTAATGTGGTTGAGACATCAGGTGATAGCCTCGAGAAGCTGTGGTTTCCTGCGTAAGTACTGGCCAGGGTTACAAAGGACTGAAGATTTATTCTCAAACATGGCTCAAGAGTATCTGGTCATTGTCATGCAGAGATTCTTATTATGCACATTGTAGTCGTGTGTCTAAAAATAGCCTTAATTTTTTTTTCCAGCATGTCCTACTTCACTTTTCCCATATTTTCTTTCTGTTCACTCTTCACTTCTCCTTTCCTGATGAACTGATGATGGTTTAGGCTAGATTCTTCAGTTGCCCCGCAGCCCTCCCCTTCCTCACCCTCAGTGGAGCTCACCATCCCGGCCTCCAATGTTGCTCTGAAAGAAGGACACTGAAGTGTACTGATGAATCCTCTCTAAATTTTACCATAAATTTACCAGACTGCTGAACTACTGCCCACTCGTTACCCCGGTGACAGCCCACACACTCTGTCTCCTCACACTCATAAATGTTCATCAATAAAACAAAGTTCATTATTACCCGAAGAATTTGTTTTTGCTTCACTCTGGAAAAGAACAAGTTATTCTTGCCTTGAACTTGCTGCCTACTCAGGCCCAGTCCTCTCTTGTGCTTCCTCTGTTTCCAGCCCACTGTCTTTGCATTCTCTCTCTGTGTGGCTGAACTTTGCAGATGTCCATCTGCAAAGTGGTAAACCAAGGCTGGCAGCAATGCAATAGAACTGCTTTGGGAAGCACGGAGCAGGGCGTCCGGCTTCCCTCCCTGATGCTGGCTGTTTCATTCGTTTTACAACCTTCATAAACCCCAAACCTGTGTGCTTCTAGAGCCATGCCCATTTTAAAAGTTTATCCATGTAACCATATAAAGCCACACGAAGTTAATTTTTTTCTAATTTGTGATGCTAAGGGCAAAAATAAACCATTTCTAGGGTTTCACAAGCATCAATTATTTCAAGAGTCAGAAAAGTGACTCCAGCAGGTGGAGCAGAGCTGTAAGACAATGAGGAAGGGGGAGGGCTGGCTGTGAAGAATTAGGTCTCTAGTGTCATCTAAAAGGGGTCAAAGCCAAATTTAAAATGGCCAAAGCATATTTTCAAAAGTGCCAGGTTCTCCTGCTTTCCTGGGGGGCAGTGCTCCCCCTCAGAGTGATACTCTCTTACCCCTCTAAAGAAGATGGACTCTTAAGTGCTCTCACTTGAAAGAAATCGACAGTTCAAAAATGTTGCTGGAATGCATGGAGAGAAGAGTTTGTTCCTGTTTCATTGCTTCAGAAAATACTTAATGTGCTTAGTCATTAGGGTAGAGGAACTAGCTTAGATTTTAGATACATATATTAAAAAAAAAAAAAAAAAAAAGTGCCGTGGCTCCAGCCCTATCTTTTGGATTCTAGACATAACTACCCAACACCAGGATGATGCTGCAAGAGTGGGAGGCCCCGTCTCCCCAGCCTCCAAGTGGCCAAATCAGGTAATCTTTGCAGGAGCAGTACGCCCGTAAGGCCCTCAGGAAACAAGGGAACACAGTGCATAGACCATAGTCTATCTTTGTTTCAAAAGAGACAAGCCAAAGACACAAGGGTCCTTGGAAATAGAAAAAAATTTTTTTTGAGAAACATTTTTGGGAAACAAATATCTAACTTTAACTTTTCTAATTTCCACTATATTCTCTCTCATTCGTTCAAGGAACTTGACTGTGAATCAGAGGTCATTTGCATTCAGAGAAAGAGAGGTCAAGCCAAGCTTAGCCAGCATCTTGTCTTGTCCATTTTGAGGTGGATTGTGGCTGTGGAGTGGCACATACAGCTCATCCTTCTTTGGACAGTTCCGGCTTGAGTCGGTGATGACCCAGTAGCCCAGGCTTCTAACCCCACTGAGCTTCTTTTATTCAGTCCAGTTCATGCTTCCCTGACTGAACCAAAGGGAAGGACAGCTGCTGCCTTTTCCTCACTCTCGCTTAGCTTTGAGGAAGAACTGTTTGCTGGCTTCAGAAGACATCTTGCATGCCAAAGGTTAAACAAAAATAGTAGGATAATCTCCTTGTCTCTTCTGTTTAAAAAAGAGAGAGAGAGAGAAAACATTAAAACACACAAAGTAGCTTAAAAATAGCATTTGCTGTGGCCAGTTTGGAGCATTTAATAGGGATAATGAATCCCTATTTATCCCACAAGCACATACAATTCAGATGATATGTGCATTCACTGATCCTCCTGACTTTAAAATAATAGTTATGTTAATCAAATACCTACTGTGTATTAGTACAAAGTGTATATTAACTCATTATGTCTAAAAACAACTCAATAAGGTAGATATTATTACTCACATCTTCATTTTAGGGGTGGGGGAATTAAGGTACAAAGAGATGGAGTAAACTGGCTGACATCAAACAGCTAGCAACTACACAAAGAAGGAATTAAACCTGAAGTTTTTGTTCTTTCCACTCAGACATCCCACAACCTCAAATGAGGGATGGGTCTTTATCCCTCAGGAGGCCCCATACTTGCGCCACTGAATACAAAGTGTGAGCCCTGACCTCAGCGATTACTGTCGCTTGACCTCACTGAATTCACATGCAAGCTTTCTCAGTTGTCTTTTAGGGACAAAGAAATATGTCTTGCGTGAAATAAAGCTCACAAAATCCCCCCAGACAATATCTGGTCTCTATCTTCTCTCAGGAAAGAGATTAGTAATTAACATCTACACAGGTATGGATTTTCAGGCTTTAGAGAAGGGCAGAGGAAAGAGAGAGTGAGGATATATTCGATAAAAGCATCCATCATAGCTGTATATCAGAAGAGCCATCCTTGAAAGACAACGTGAACGTGTTTGGTTCAGTGTCTGTGTATAATAAGTGCTGGATAATTGGTGAACACTCTCTTGAGCATGGAACAGTTTTGTTCTGTGGGGGAGGGAGCATTCAGAGGGATTCAGGACTCAGACAGGATTGTCCAAACACATGGATTACCAACTCTCTCTTATCCAGCACTCAGGAAGCATGGTAGTGAGACCTTGCTCTCAATTCTTACTTAATTTCTCACCTCCTATTTTAAGTTATTCTCAAATAGACAACATAAGTTGACATTCTCGTTTTATCCTCTCTCACTGGTTCAACCTGTCTGACCTCTTCTGCTCAGAGTCTCCCAAACAGAGTCTTCCTAAAAGAATTAACACTGTTTTAATTACTATCCCCCCAATCTAGAAAAGTTGAGAATGATAGTTGAAAAGTCTTTAAGAAAGAACAGTTCTTTTCATTAGCTTGATTGATCAGTGAGGAAGGCTGTTAATTCCAGGACTATGCCTGGGAGAACAAAAGTTGCCAGGCAGTGGGTAGGTTTGAAAATAAAAGATACAACATGTGAAAAACTTAGCACAATTCCTGCTCTAGAAAGTAGATGGAGCAAATGTTAGTTGTCTTTCCCCACAAAATCCTACTTCACAGACTTAAGAAAAACATTAAAAGAGATGATGTGTATTCAAATGTTTTCTAGAGATTAAAGCATGATATAAATATATATTGTCACAATAATACTGTAGTTTACTTATTTATTTATTTTTCTTTTAAGTAGGTTCCATGTCCAATGTAGGGCTTGAACTCACCACCCTCAGGTCAAGACCTGAGTTGAGATCAAGACCTGAGCTGAGAGTTGGAGGCTTAACTGACTGAATTACCCAGGGGTCCCATAATGCCGTAGTTTAAGTTGACCCATGGCCTCTCCTTGTGGCAGGCACCTGCCAGAGCCTCAGGTCCCTTCTCAGTTTCTAAGGCCTCAGGTCACTCTGTTCTGCCTTACTCCTGTCACAATTATTGTGGTCTCAATAGCCACATCGATGATCCATCAAAGACCTTAGCCTCTTGGTTCCTCCACTCCTTCCATGCAAGAACCTTGCCCTCTACCTGTCCTTAGACAGTTACTTTACAACCTCAGTTATAACCCTCCTGCTCTCTGCCACCAATTCCTCTCTTACTGGCTGGCTTCACTTAGTGCCCCTTATCCAACAATCCATTGGCTCACTAGGACCCAATGTCCTTTACCCCCCTCATGCTGTCACTTACACAGATTAATTCCTGGAGCCAAAACATTTCAACCAGTCATTAGGATATTCATTCAAACCCTTTGTCCTCATGTTTATTGAGTTCTTGGCATCTCCTGACCCTGATTAATTCAACTGTCAGCCTTCTTCCTGTCCACAGCTCCACCAGGCTCTTAACCATGGCACTATGCTGCCCATCAGTTTGCAAAAGTGTAAGTCCCTCTTTATAGCAGCTAACCCCAGGAATGCTGTGAAAGAGGAATGAGGAACATGTGACTCAGTAACATTTAATGAAGTAATTACAGGGTTACATTCATGACGTATTGCCCAGCCAAAGTGCAGCTTTTTTTTTTTTTTTTTAGATTTTATTTATTTATTTTTAGACAGAGAGAGTGGGAAGGGGCAGTGGGAGAGGGAGAGAGAATCTGAACCAGACTCCACAATGAGCATGGAACCCAACACAGGGCTTGGTCGCAGGACCCTGAGATCATCATCTGAGCTGAAACTGAGAATTGGTCACTTAACTAACTGAGTCACCCAGGTGCCCTGCAAAGGTGCTACCTTTATGATCTCAGCTACAGCCTTTCTTGGAAAGGGGAAAGGGCTCCCCGGGTTTCTCCAGGTGATCACTTGTGAATCCTAACTTGGCTGATTGCAGAGTGTTAACTGCTACCTCTGAGTGTTACGGGTGGAGTGGGAGAACATCCTAAGCAGAGGAAATAAATCTGAAAGCTCTGAGGGATAAAAGGGTCTTTTGTGTTGTTGTGTTTCAGGAAGAAAAAGAAGGCATTGTGACTGAAGGGCCAGGGGAGAAGGAAGAGAGAAGTATGGCTATGTAGGTGTGAGTCACCTGCAGGCATTACAGCCCGTGGTTAGAAATATAGACTTGTGTCCATGTGCAATAGAACATCATTGCTCTTTAGTCTATCCTAGACCCCTTTATATCTAACTGGTCTGCTGAATTACCACACCCAATCCAGAATATAAGCCAACTAGGGGCCATAGCACTTAGACAATTCCCAGTAGACTCCTACCCATTGACTCTCCACTTTCTTGTGCTTTCTGCTTCTCTTTGTTCACAGATTTTAGACTACCTAAATGACAATCTTGGATAGGAAACTACTGGCTCCATTCCCAGGCCCAGAGAAATCTCTAGTTTCTCATTATTAATCAGATATCATTCTGAGTATAGAGAAAATAGAGGAAAAAGTCATTGAAGGGTATGTTTTTATTATTGTTTTGGAGGTATTCTATTGTTGTTTGTTTTTAATAGAACTTTCGTTTCCATTTAGGTCGTGTCGTGGCCCTTAATAATCCCCATCTGGCATTCACCTACTCTTGTATAGGTCTTTCCTACATTATATCAGGATTTCTCTGTGTGAACGTTATAATATGGCAGAAGTATTGGCGTGCAACTTCGAAAATTAGGTTGTAAAAGGCATTGGACTTCTACACTGCTCTCTCTTTTGGCTCATTCACTCTGATGGAAGCTAGCTGTCGTGATGTGAAGGTTCCAAGTAGGTCTATGGAGAAATCTAGGTGGAGAGAGACTGAGAGTTCCATCCAGAAATTGTGTAAATGAGTCATCTGGGAAATGGATCCTCCGGCCCCTTCAGATGATTACAGCCATGGCCAAATCTTGATGCTATCTCATGGAAAGACCCTAAGTCAGAAGCATCCACCCTGTAAGCTGATCCTTGATTTCTGACTCTCAGAAAACATGTGAGATGATAAATGTTTGTTGTTTTAAGCTGTTAAGTTTTGAAGGGCAACTTTTAAGCATCACTATACAGCTGATTAGCTATCAAGTCTTTTTTGCTCAAGCTGGAAAAAGTTCTTGGCAAGGCTTGGCCCTGAGGAAGCATGTGGCAAATGAAGACCATGTAAGGTGACAATCCCTGGAGGTAGATAGACACTTAGGGCTAAATCAACGATAGGTACAAAGAACAATTTCATCTAAGCAACAGAATTTTAGGAACGGAGAACATTCAGCAGGTCATAGGGGGCATCCCATGCAGCAGGCAGCACCAGGGAAGACTGTCAGGGAATTTTCAGGTCAGGAGCACTCTTGCGGACAGACTGAATGATGAGCAGGAGTCTGTCAGCAGGCACTGCTCTCACATCCAAGCAATCTGCAGCAGGGAAGACTCTTAGCAGGTAAAGATCTCAGATGAAAGCTAGGCTTCAGGGAAGGGGATGACACTTCCTGAGAGAAGATGGACAGAAAGGAAGAAGGCTGAGGACAGCGTTGTCAAGAATTGATAAAGGATCCAGTGATAAGTGGTGTCTACAAAGTAGGGTCAGAACTTGGAAAATAAATTCAGCTGTTAGAAAAGGCCCATAAGGTCAGAACTCAATTAGTGGAGAGGCTGACTTATTGCTCGCTCTCTGAGCAGATAACTGAAACTCCTATGAAAGAGATGAATCCACCTGCCCAATGTCAACAGTGGTCACTGAACCTAAGACAGAGGGAGATCTGTAGATGGGAGGCGGGGCTGGAGAGGCAGAACTCCAGACAGACCTGATTAACTTGGATTGTTTCTTAATTCATACATACAGCTTATAACGGCTGGGCCCCTGTTTCCCTATTTTATCCTTAAAGATGTAAGAAGAGTATCTCAAATTTCTCATTTCAAATTTCAGTAAAATAGAATTACTTATATTTCGATATTTGCTGAATCATTTTATGCCATTGTTTTATTCCCTTTTTTGTGATTTGTTATCTGTGGGAATTACAGAGTGATAATAATCTTTACATTTGTAGAAGCATTTTATAATTTGGAAAGTACTTACATCTAATTTATGACACTCAAGTGCTCTGGAAGGAAGCAGGGCGATTATTATTAACTCCAGGTTACAGATGAGGATACTGACAATCAGAGGTGTTAGATAACTTGCCTGAAGTCACTTGAATGTTAAGTGGGAAAGCCAGGACACAACTGTTCTCTGATTTCCTATCTAGTGTTTAAATGTCTTATGATCTTTTAAAATCTATTCAAAATGTAAATTAATCATTAAAATGTTTAAGTTTAGTATTTGGGGATATAATTTATTCTGCTTTCCCTAATCATTATGGTGAAGTTTTAGAATATAAGTGAGGTCCGGAGCTGACGACCAAGAAAGAATTCTTGAGACGTCTTTGGTGCAAAATGGTGACTTTATTAAAGCACGGGGACAGGACCCATGGGCAGAAAGAGCTGCTGCCCCAGGGTTGTGAGGGGTGGCTGATTATATACTATGGGGTTGGGAGAGGTAAGGAAAAAGGGAGGTTTTGAAAGAACTTTCATATGCTAAAGAAGACCAACAAGATACCAGAGGCCTTGACATTGTCAAGTTAAAAACAAAAAACAAAAAACAAGGTTGTTTTTCCTTTTAGTAAGGCATTAACAGTATAACAGTTAGGAGCTTCCTGGAAGAATGTCACCCTCCTGTTATCACACATCTTCATCAATGAGCTTTAGGTTTAGAAGAAATTTAACTTTATTTACATTTCTCCCTGCCTCGGCCTCCCTCAATTTTATGGAGGGCAGGATGATGTTAGGGCTTCAGGAACTGAGTTATGGAAGTTAGGCTATTGATTAGAAAGCTTTTTCCTTGTAAATCCCTAGGACATTTGTAAACTGAGGGAGACTCAGGTCTTGCAGGATTGTGATCTCTACAAGTTAACTATTTGTTTTTCCTTTAGGGCAGCCAGGAATGCCTGAGGCATGTCACATATATCCCATGGGGGGTGGGGTGTCAGCTTCTGTTTTGTCCTCAAGCTTGCTTTCTGTTCCCTCATCAATTACCTTAATAATTTTGTCCAGGAACCAAAAGTCTAGCTAGTGGCCTTTTAGATATTGAACTACATGATTCTGGACTTTTTAGGTTCTGGCCTCTGATTTCTAGAGGAGGAAGTCCAGAATCAGAGATACAAACACAAATCTTGGCACCTCATTTTTAACTGAAGACTCTACGTCTACTGTGGCAATGACTTAAGAAGTAAGGGAAAACCAAATAGGAAGTATGGCCTCAAAATTAGTAGGTTTATTGCATATTGAAGATTAAATTCATGCTTCTCTATCTCTCCATCTGTCCATCTATTTGTGTCTTTCTCATGTATTTGATATTATATTCACATAATATATATTCATATATATTTTGATAGGTATTTATGTATTTATCAAAATTTTATTTCTTCTTGGGGCACCCGAGTGACTCAGTCAGTTAAGCCTCTTGATTCGGCTGAGGTAATGATCTCGGGGTCATGAATTGAGCCCCACATGGGGCTCCACGTTCAGCAGGGAGTCTGCTTGTCTCCCTTTCCCTCTGCCCTTCCCCCACACTCTCTCTCAAATAAATAGATAAATCTTAAATAAATCTATTTCTTCTTATATCCTTTTGATGAATTTGAAATGAATCATTATGAGGAACTTTGATATTATTTGTCACGATCAAATATTTGTATCCTACATATATGGAGAAAATGGAAAGGAAGAGAGGGAACTATTGAAATAAGAAACATCCCCAAGGAATATGGATCTAACTCATGTAAAATTGTGTAGACCCATACCAATTGCAATGCAGGTAATGTGAGTGATACTGCTGTGTAATACTACAGATAATTCCCAATGAGCATCTAGATATGCATTGATACCTTTGATACCTTTCCCAGAGGAAATTGAGGGGAGACTCAGTATCTTTTACAGAACAATCTTTGAAGTAATATCTGCCCCCAATTTCATTGCATTATTTATTATATATTTAGCAACCTGTGTAATAAAATCTTAAATCTTATATATCCATCTAATTAATTCCTAAAAAATTGTTTTACTGTGGCAAAATATACATACACATCAAATTTTATCATTTTAACCAGTTTTAAGTGTATGGTTCAGTGGCTTTAAGTACATTAACATGATTGTGCAACCATCATTCCTGTGCATCTCCAGAACTTTTTCACGCACTGAAACCCTGTGCCAATTAAACAGTAACTCTCCACTCTTCCCTGCCCTTAGCGCTTAGTAAATGCTATTCTATGTTTGCCTGTATGAATCTGACTACTGTGGAAACCTTGTATAGTGGATTCATACAATTATTTGTCTTCTGGTTTCTGGTCTTACTTCACTTAGTGTAATATCTTCAACTTTCATCCATGTGGTAGCTTATATAAGATTTAATTTTCTTTTAAGGCTGAATAGCACTCTAGTGAATGTAAATACCCATTTTGTTTATCCGTTTATCCATAGATGGACATTTGGGTTGTTTTCACCTTTTGGCTTTTGTGAATAATATCACTGTGGATATTGGCCTACAAATATCTGTTCTGGTCCCTGCTTTCAATTCTTTCATGTTTATACCTAGAAAGTGGAATTACTGGATCAAATGGTAGTTCTTTGTTCATTTATTTTTGAGGAACACCATACCGTTTTCCACAGTGGCTGCACAGTTTTACATTCCCACCAGTAATGTTCAAAGTTTCAGTTTCTCCACATCCATGCCAAAATTTATTATGGAATTAGCATCCTCATAACAGAGGCCCTCGAGAGCTCTCTTACCCCTTCTACCATGTGAGGACACAGTAAAAAGGCGATTGTCTATGAATGGGAAAACAGACCCTTACCAGATGCCAAATCTGCCAGTGACCTGATCTTGGACTTCCTAGCCCCCAGAACTGTGAGACGTAAACTGTGATTTATAAGCCACTCAATCTGTGGTATTCTGCTATAGCAGTCCAGATTGACTAAGACAGCAGACCTCATCAACGCATGGCTGGGCCCGGTTGCTGCGGGCCTCTCCTCTTAGCCAGGAATACTTGATGTCTATCAGCAGGCACAGCATGGACCCAGGGAGGAGAGATTGGTAGGCCTGGCATATAAGCCTCACTCTTAGGAGAATTTGCTCCTGAGATCTTGGGAAGATTTAGGCCATAGCTTTCTCTCAACTCCATGGCACATGTGTGTCTCTAATATAAGTTGTCATATTCTAATTTTTTGCCATGTGCCTTTGCCTTAATAGATTTGGAACACATTGAGTATAAAAATCATTTCTTTTTCACTATTGTGCCTCTTAAATTAAGCATAGTGCCTGGACTATGATAGGATTTCAGTAAATATTTGATACTTTTCAAATATGTATATATACACACACATATGCACACACACACACAGCACATATACATATAAATATGTCATGTAATATGTAGTAAGTATTTATATACTCAACTATAATTCCTTTACTCTGGAAAAAGAAAAGAATGGTTTTTAGTGTTCAGCTAGCTAACTTCTCAGCTATTCTTGGTTCCCAGTTACAATTTCCATCTTGTGTTCTAATTTTGATGACTAGTGCCTTCTTTTGATTTCTATGCTTAAGACTTTTTGGGAGGAGCAGGGGCTTAAAATTGACTGTTTTCTGACTATTTTGTCCCAGTGTCCTTCTTGTCATTACTTCATGAGACTCAGTATCCAGTGCCTGGGCTCTCCTGTCAGTGGTGAGTAGATGTTGCCTTTCTGCCAGATCAGTCACGTACACACCAGCTCCTTGTTTGTTTCTTACTGTTTTCTGGGCCACTATGACAACCTATAGCTTATATTGAACTTTTGGATATTATCGGACCTGTAAGCTGCACGGCATGTCCACCTGTCAGACTGGATCTCCTCTCATACCTAAAACTGTCTGTCCTTCCCCACCCCACAGAGGCACATCCTGAGCTCTAAATGGCTGCATGCCCTGTAATGGAAATCTAGCAAATGCAGTAGTTCTTTCTTTCTTTCTTTTTTTTTTTTTTTAAGATTTTTAAAAATATATTTTAGAGAGGTGGCAGGGAGGAGCAGAGAAAGAGAGAGAGGGACAAGCAAACTCCACACCCAGCATGGAGCCCAACGCAGGGCTCGACCCCACAACCTTGAGCTCATGACCTGAGCTGAAATGAAGAGTTAGATGGTCAACGAAGTGAGCCACTCAGATGCCTCTAAAAGCAGTAGCTTTTAATAATTTGGAGGGTTATGAATCCATTTTGTACAGCAGATGAAAGCCCCCTCTGCAGAAAAAAAGCTTGCAAATATACATGAAATCTTGCATCTGATTTCATGCAGTTGGTGGACTTAAACTGAATATCTAGTGACCTGGCAAATAGGGTGGGGGGGGTGGGTCAGACGCAGGGGAAGAAGGGCAGTCATTAAAGCCATTGCCATGGTGGGCACCCACTGTCATCTCAATTGTCACTCCTATTAGATAGGAAAGGGATGCAGTCATTCAGTAGGACAGGATTCCTTTTATATGTGATTTAAAAAATATGTATAAAAGATATTTTCAAAAGCTATAGTCTCTAAAGTGGTTTCATGAATAGCCTGAAATACTGTGTTTATTGAACAAGAAAAAGAAGTATATTCTAACTGTCAGCAGGGGATGATTGCCACCTTCCACTTAATAACTTCAGTGTTGAAAAGAAGCGTGGGCAAAACGAAAAACCCACAAACTAAGCTTTTAAACATGTCAATAATCATGAGTTAATGGGGAATGAAAAATGAAGAATTTGAATGATTTTGAGCTGAAACTTTTAAAGTTTTTTTTTTATTTTCAGTTTTGCAAGTGATTCTGATGATTGAACCAGGAAAAAAAAGGGAAATCAAAAAGAATGTTTAGATTTCACTGCTGCTAAAAGGAAAAAGAAGAATCTACGGAGATTTGAACTGAAATTTTCCAAATTATTCTTTTTTACACAGAGGTTAATCAACCATGGATAAACAATTCTGAGGTGAATTTGATGAAAGCTTTTTGTTTTTTTACGGATTAGTAATGAAGACCAAGCTCACAGAGGATACGTAATATATATATGTCAATATTATATATCTAGAATTTCTCATTTTGCAAACTATTGCCTTATTAGTCATATGATATTAGTCAGACTCCAGAAAGAGATTACCTATTCTTGTGAAGCCAGGGGACTATGACTGGCTTTCAGGATAACAATGTTTACTGAAGAGCTAATTTCCTAAACCCTTATTGGAGAGGACTCTGATTTGTCCATGATAAACAGTTTAATCTTGAAAGACAATTTTTTTTTTTGGTAATGTAAAATGGGAGTTAATAAAGAATTTATATTTTCTGTCATAACTAAGGTAAGTCATATTTATTTTTGAGTAATTATTCCCATTTCATTTATATGAGATCATTACCTAAGATGATTTTATTTTATTTTTTATTAACACATAATGTATTATTTGTTTCAAGATGATTTTAAAATAATTTCTTTTTCATATTTTTTACATCAGTCATGAAAATCTAGATTTCAATTACACTATATTTTCCTTTAAGTAATATGAAAATAAAAAAATGAATAAATGCCCTTTTCTTATATATTTCTGCCTTCCTTATTAAGAATTCTCATGCTCAGTTTTGAGGAGAAAATAATCCTCTTTCCCTTTCCCCAAATAATTGTTTTTGCCCATGTCAGCATAAATGGGAAAAGCTCTTCAAGAAAGTAATTGAAAAATGTGGTAGGTTCCATTAATCACCAATATCCAATACCTCTATACATCTAGGCATGTGGGAGGATTGCACTTCCCATCTCCTTCCATTTGACAGGTCATGTGACTGGTTCCAGACAGTGAACTGTAGGTCAATCCCATAGCTAAACATTTAATTGCCAGTGCCAGACACTCCAGAGGATTCTTCTCCTACCACAATAACAATGCAGGCATGTATAAAGATGGATCCACCATTAGTTTGAGCTCCTTGAGGCACTATGATGAACAGAGCAATAAGCAGAGCCAACCTACATTGGTCATTACCATATGCTACAGAGAAATATTTCTGTTTTAACCCCTGAAATTTTGGGAGTGTTATTTAGCACGGTATAACCTAAGCTATTCTAACTAATACAGGGAAAGCAATTAATAACAATTACTACTAATAATTCTGATACAAACTTGGTATGATATGAACTTGGTATGATATGAACTTGGTAGATACCATATGTCAGACACTTAAACTACCCTATGAGGTAATTATTAATATAATTTTTGTTTTATAGATCTGGCACCTGAGACTGAGAGACTAAGTAAAAGATTACCCAATTAAGAACTATTAGAATGAGGATTTGAATCTAAATAGATTTATTCCTCAATTTAACTATTAAACACAGTGACCTTCTAATAACACTTCAATTGTACTTTCTAAGACTTCATCAGTGCATCAGGGAAAATAATGTTCTTGATTATACCGCAGATGTTTCATCTTTTGTCAATAAGTGTGGATGAGAAGAATTTAATCGCAAGCCAATTTTCTACTTCCTTAATGAAACCATATATAAAACTTTTAAAGTCAAATTAACATTTAGGGACTATCTGTTATGAATTAGGTGTTTTTACTAGGTGCATTTTACATATGTTTTTCACTTATTCCTCCTTGACATCCTTTCAATTTATAATATTACTAACCCCACTTTATAGAAAAATAAAATGAAGGACCAGGGAAGATACATATCATGTCCAAGATCACCCAGCTTATAGGTGGCAGAGGAGTTTAAACTTCTGACTTACAATCCCATGCTTTTCCTATTTGGAGAGAATTCATGCATATAAACACAGCAAATGAAGCAAAGCTCTGTTAGGATGGTTCATTTAGGATGGACTGGGTCTTGAACAAAGTTAGCTTAGGGAACTGTGAGAATTCCTGCCAGCTCTGGATTCTCAGCAATCAGAGCGAGTCTCATCATGCTGGTTCACAGCGTGTGCAATGCTCAGTCTAGTAACCCGACAGCACTGAACTGGGAAATGACTCTCCCCGCAGCACTTGAGGGGAAAGTGCAGAATGGATTTCCAAATACGCCTGAAACGACACTGCAAAAGCCACAGACACACCATCTGTTACGGCTTTCAGTTGCTGTAAAGGTTTCATCTTGAATACCCTAAAATTTCTCCCTTTAGAAGAAGACTATCAGCAAGCATCAGGGTTTTGGTCAACTACAGCTTCCTGGATTCCGTACCACTCTGACTGATGCTTCAGTCCATGATATGACATTGGTCTTTCGTTAGGTCCCTCTGCTGTGTAACCTTGCATTTCTAAACTCTAATTTAAAAAAAAAAAAGTTAAATGAACTTCTTCATATTTTGCTCCTTAATCTTATCATCAATTTGTCTATGATGTTGGCATCATGACCAATTCTTCACTAAAATTCAAATTTCAATTCAATATGAACACAAGATTGCCACAGGAGCAGTAGTAGAACAAGGAAGACTTGATTCCTGTTGCATTCAGTCTTAACCGTATTTGATATGTCAGTAAAATTCCTCAGCGAGCTGGCAGTACCTTGCTCCAGGTGTGATAACAGTATATTTTATCATAATACAAATAAGTATAAAGCCCTACCCTTTACTTACTCTGAATTTTGAAGTTTCTCTATGGAATGTTGTGAGCTTCTGACACCTCTCTGCTCATGAAAAGTTTACTTTAGTTTCTTTACACAGTGCTTGTCAAAGGTTAGGACTAATTATAACTTTAACTCTGCTTTTGGAACCAAATCAAATCCAAAGTGTTAATGTCTTTAAGATTCCGTCCATGACTGGCATTTAGAGTCTTCTTGAGCATTTGGAATTTACAGAGCTGAATTTTTTTGGCAGAAGAGTCTGAGCATTGTTGATAAAAAAGATAAAATGTCCAAGGTCTGAGTCTTCTCTCTGTATCTTCTACCTCCAAGAGCCGGGCATAGGATCACTAGAAGGCAAACTTTCCTGTTAGACTTACAGCAGGAAGGTGTTTAGACTGCAATCAACATTTTCCTTTTAAATATTTTGGAATAAAAAAAATTTTCTGGGGGAATCACTGGAGTCACTGACGATTCTTGCAAATAAAAATGATCAAATGAAACACAGAGCACCATAAGTCAAATAAGAAAAGAAAATTGTGTTAGAATTTTGCCAACTTGTTATCCCCAGAGTGTTGAAGCGTACCTGGAAGAAATAACTCACTTTTCTTTGGGTATAATTTCTTGAATTTATACATTTCACATGTCAACTTATTTTTATCTTTTCATTCTTTGCCCATCTTCTCCCACACTCTCACCACTACCACCATGCTGGGCAATAAAGAAAGTCAAAGAAAAGAAAGAATTTAATTGCAAAATGGCAGAATTCCTTCCTTCTTAATAACACTTGCTCTCCTTAGTATTTCATTTAAAACTAGTCAAACTGTTTTAAAGTGAAAAAATATGAGTGCTGGAACGTGAAGGAAACAAAGTCCTAGGCCACTAAAAATTTCTCTCAAATTAAAATATACATGTGAGGGAATCGTGCTGCTGGGAACAAAGATTTCTTGTTGTTTTTTTTTTTTTTTTATTTAGCATTGTGGCTTTCATTAAGGTTCCTGAGTTTGGTAGGCTTTTCCTGGAATTACCTTGATTTTCTGCCTTAATAAAGCAACCCCCTTCCACATGCCGGCTCAGGGGTGGACAATACTGGGCGCTGCGCCCAGAATGATCGCGGAGATCATCGGAAATGTGTGTTGTTATGTGGATTAAAGCTAAGATTAAATGGATGATATTCAACAGAAAACAGGAAGAGACAAGAACGGAAGCTTACAGGGGAAAAAATGCAAGGAGCCCCTACATATTTGAATGGATGCTCAAGGTTTTTCATAAGAAAAATGCAAGCTAAAACTTCACTGAACTAAAACAAACAAATAAATGTGACATTTGTTCTCAGTATTTTAAAAATTTTGTGGAACCTCAATGTCTCTTGAGATTGTAAGAAAAAATTTTTACTCTCTTCAATCATCATCCCTTCTCTTCCACAAGACACACGCACACACACACACACACACACACACACACACACATTTAAAGAGTTTTGTGGTAAATAAATAAGTTTGGGTTAATAAGTTTGAGATGCTTCTTTTGATGATTCATAATGTGCTGAAGCCTGTTGAAGACTTTATGAAATTCTAAGTTAGTACAATTGTAAAGACTCTTACATTGTTTAACAGAGCATCATTGCCCCAGGAATACTGATTACATTTTTGGTAATCACAGCTTCAGGAAGGCTGGGCTAGAAATACAAGTAAGAATTAAGCCCCAAATTTGCAGCAACTAAACCCTAGGCAAATTGGAACTTTGCGTAGGCGGCACGTAATTGTGGAGGATGCAGTAAAGCTACACGGTCAAGGACGGGGCCCTGGTTGTCAGAAAGCCTTCTTGCATCCAGCTAGTATCTGCAGCTCTGATTCCTCATTATAAAAACTGGAGATATTCATATATACCTCAGTGTTACTGGGAGAAAAACCCTGAAAGACTGAAAGACTGAAATTTGGAAGCTTCAGGAAACAATGTTTAAATTCTTTAAAGTACATGGCTCTAGACGTGTCAACCAAATCAAATTCCTCCTTATTTGTTGGTAATTATAGGTTCATGAGAGTCTTTTTTTTTTTTTTCTTCCTTTTGGAGCAAAGCAGGTAGCCTCCTGAGAGCACTGGCATGATTTCACGGCTAGAAGAAAATATAAAGAAGCAATGAGTCAACTGTTCTCAGCTTGTGAGAATTATCAACAAAAATACAGTTCTGAGGACGTGAGGGAAAGAAGGTGTATCTCTTTATTATGTATTTATCTTGCTGCTTTTTGTATTAATATTGACTGATATTTACCAGGTTTTTTTCTTTATTATTCCTACGGCTTCCAAATCCACATCATATATTTATAAGAAGAAAATATAAATGTGCTATTTTTTTTCTTTTCCTATGTAAACATGCTGATGTATAGGAATGTACATAAAATAATGATCTAGGAAGGAAGAGAACCCCTGGGGAAATGATAAAAAAAATAAAAATCTATACGGTTAGAGATCTCTTGAAGGGCAAAAGAAACTAAAAGGAAATAATTCTGGCAATTGCCAATGAAATGAATTGGATGTTCCTGTCTCTGAGAAGCATTGTCAAGAATTTGGTGATTTGAGCCGAAGCGGAAATATGAATTTAGCATGAACTTTGAATTTTCAGAAGATTATCTGAAGCAGATAATGATGCAAATACTTTCCCTGATATTTGGTATGGCATTTTAGGTTCCTGGAACTTCTGTAATAGCCTTTTCATAAGAGTGCTTGTCTAGTATTTTAAATACTCTTAGACGTGGTAGGTTTTGAGAGTATATGGGTGTGAATTATGTTATTACCAACATGCCATTAAGTCAGAATAATCTGGAGAAATTCAAGCAAAATTGCACAGATATGTAAGAGAAAAGAAAAAAGAAAAAAATTGCACTGGTTTTTCTGCCACTCATATATTTTTCCCTAAAATACCTTTCACTGCAGTGGACCACCATGGCCAGTAAAGATAGTCTTGAAGCTATGAAGTATTAGTTTCTTGCTGAAGTTCAGGAAACAAAAACAACTCTGTTTTATTCAATCATTAAAATCAACAACAGGTATTTACTGAGATCCTTTTATAGTCAGATCCTTCTATTATGCTGGGCTGGAATACTGAATCGGGGAAATAAGGCATATGCATATTTGATAGATACTGAGTGTCTACTATGTGCCAGACTGTATTAGGCCATGGGATATTGCACTACACTAAACAAAAACACACAAACAAACAAACTACCCCCCCCAAAAAAACTCTGGTGTTGAAGTTTATATTCTTATTCGCTAGTTGGGGAGGACAGTGGACAGCTTAAGTAAATTGTATATAGAGAGGGATGAGGAATATATCATAATGATAAAACCTAAAATAGGGAAGTGAAGCGTGGGAGAAGGAAGGGAGTTGAAATAGTAGATAAGGTGGTGAGGAAGACCTCGCTGAGAAGAAGACTTTTACAGAATTGACCCAAGGAAGTGAGAGGGGGAGTACTGTGCGTATGTGGGGGAAGAGCATTGGGTCTCCAGGCAGAGGAAACAGCAGTGCTAGGGGCCTAAGTAGAAAGTGTGCCTGGAATGTTGGAGGAAGAGTAGGAGGTGGATGGGTGGGACAAAGTGGAGGAAGAGCAAAGCATCAGGAGATGAGATCACAGGGTCCACTAATTGACACTTAGTTTGCTTCTATGTCTTGCTTTTGTCAATAATGCTGCAATAAACATAGGGGTGCACATATCATTTTAGGTTAGTGTTTTCATTTCCTTTGGATAAATACACAGAAGTGGAGTTGCTGGATCGTATGGTAGTTCCATTTTTAATTTTTTGAGGTACCTCCATACGGGTTTCCATAGTGGCTGTAACCGTTTACATTCCCATGAACAGTGCACAAGGATTCCCTTTTTTTCACACCCTCACCAACACTTGATATTTCTTGTCTTTTTGATAATAGCCATTCTGACAGGTGTGAGGTGATATCTCATTGTGATTTTGATTTGCATTTCCCTGATGATTGGTGATGTTGAGCATCTTTTCCTATACCTATTAGCCATCTGTATGTCTTCTTTGGAAAAATGTCTATTCAATTTCTCTGCCCATTTTTTAATGGGATTGCTTGATTTTTTTTTTTTTTTTTTTTTTGCTATTCAGTTGTATGAGATCTTTATATATTTTGGATATAAACTCCTTATTGGATATATCATTTGCAAATATCTTCTCCCATTCAGTAGGTTGTCTTTTCATTTTGTTGATTTTTTTTATGTGTAGAAGATTTTAGTTTGAAGTAGTTCTACTTCTTTCTTTATTTTTTTTTAGATTAATAGAAAACTTTTCTTTATCTTAGCTAATATAATGGTTGGTTTGTGTGATAATTTCCACAATGCAGATTCACTTATCTTTGTTTTTGTTGCCTTTGCTTTTGGGATCAGATTCAAATAATCGTTGCCAAGACTGATGTCAAGGAATTACTGCTGGAAAATATCTTCCAGGTGTTTTATAGTTTCAGGTCTTACATTCAAGCGTTTAATTAATTTTGAATTAATTTTTGTGCGTGATGGAAGAAAGTGGTCCAATTTCCTTCTTCTTCTTCTTCTTTTTCTTTTTTTAAAGATTTTATTTATTTATTTGACAGAGAGAGGGAGATCACAAGCAGGCAGAGAGGCAGGCAGAGAGAGAGGGGGAAGCAGGCTCCCTGCAGAGCAGAGAGCCCAACATGGGGCTTGATCCCAGGACCCTGAGATCATGACCTGAGCTGGAGGCAGAGGCTTTAACCCACTGAACCACCCTGGTGCCCCCAGTTTCCTTCTTCTTTCGTGTGGCTGTCCAGTTATCCCAACACAATCTATTGAAGAGACTGTCTTTTCTTCATTGTATATTCTTGGTACCTTCATCATAACAGGCATATCCTTTAACT
>CM052900.1:40513452-40547313 GCA_028534135.1 Potos flavus
TTTTATCTGCTGTTAAATACATGGATTTCTAGATGATATGAACCTAGGAGGTCGGATCAAATTGGAGGAGAGAAGGTGGGGAGAGTACAAAGAACAGTCGTTCATGCCTAGGATGGTTTTGGGAGGAATTCAGTTTGTGGCAGCGGGGCACTCTTGTTTTGGTCAAGCTCCAGACATCATCTGCTGGAATTCCTAAAACACGGCAGCATGGTGCCTGGATATTCTACCCCAGGACAGAGATTTAACTTCACGTAATACCCTCCAGCGGTGGCTGCCTGTGCAGCCATTTGAACTTTCTCAACCCTGGTGTTCCGGTGGATTTTTTGATGAAATTCCTGTCAACATATTTTAGTCCATGATTTTAATTTGAATTTGCCTTTCAATTTAGCGTCACACTTCAGTACAAACTTGAAGGTTTGGAAAAACAAACCGTTTACCCTCTGCTTCCCCTGGTAATACCTAAAAGCAATATGCTTCGGGGGGACCCCTCCACACAGGCTAAGGAATGGTGATGGTCGAGGCCATTGTTCTTTTGTTTTAAACTAAGTGCCTGGAATAATTTCAGAGCCTATGAGTCAGATAAGGCAGCTGAAAGGATTTTCACCCAATCCTCTCTCATAACCCTCCCAGCACTGGACACTGCATTGGACCACGCTCACAAGAAATTCATCTGCAGAATTTGAGCTCCAGAGTAGTTCTGACAATCCTGGCAGCTGACAGGAATTGAAACTGCACTAAATGTTGGGTATTCTGAAACATCTCCCCCTTTTAGACTTCTTGATTCCTTATCCAATAAAGAATGCACAGAATTGAGGTGGGCTGAGTTTGAGTTCTGCTCCTCCATTACGGTTGTGCCATCCTGGGCTGGCTTGCTTATTTTCCTCTCTGAACCTCAGTTTCCTCACTCAGAAATGGGAATAGCAATACCCCCACCTTAGCGGATTGGTAAGAAGGTTAAATGAGATAATGTTTGTAAAGCACTTAACACCATGCCCCTGGCCCATAGTAGATGCTCAGTAAATAATTTTTTTTTCTAAGTAGGCTTCAGGCTGGGTGTGGAGCCCAACGTGGATCTTGAACTCGCAACCTTGACATCAAGACCTGAGCTGAGATCAAGAGTTGGATGCTTAGGGGCGCCTGGGTGGCTCAGTGGGTTAAAGCCTCTGCCTTCAGCTCGGGTCATGATCCCAGGGTCCTGGGATCGAGCCTAGCATCGGGCTCTCTGCTCAGCAGGAGCCTGCTTCCCTCTCTCTCTGCCTGCCTCTGTGCCTTCTTGTGAACTCTCTCTCTGTGTCAAATAAATAAATAAAATCTTTAAAAAAAAAAAAAAAGAGTTGGACGCTTAACTGACTGAGTCATCTAGGGGCCCCAATAAATAATTCTTAAAAGAAGGACAGGGTGCCTGGCTGGCTCAGTTGGTGGAGGGTGTGACTCTTAATCTTGGGGTTGTAAGTTTGAGGCCCACATTGGGTGTACAGATTACTTAAAAATAAAATCTTTAAAAAAAAATAAAAGGACAAAGGACAGCTATCTCCACGTTATCTGACATTTGAACAAATGCTTGCTTTCTTTCCAAAAACAAATCATTAGATTTTCACCAAAGACAAAGACTTTTGTTTTTGTTTTTATGTTTTTAAATCTTCCTGGGGTATTTAATGCAGAAGCAAGAGTAAATGCTGTGTAAAGAGGAAGACTAGATTACATTCATATGTATCAATCTAAAATTTGTTAGTCTCGTAGAATAAATGAATTTTTTTTTACTTTGTATGATATCAGCAAAAGATACTTTATTTCCATTTTGTTTTTACCCCTGCGTTGCATGGAAAGATTATTAATGATTCATAGAGCATTAAATAACCTTGAATCACAAAGTGAGAAAATTCTTTTTTTTTTAATTTTTTTTAATTTTTTAATTAAAGCATAACATATTATTTGCTGAGAAAATTCTTCCTTTTCAATTATCTTTCATGCCTTCTGATTATGTCAAGAAATGGTGTCTCAGTTCCAACTTAATAAGACTTTATCATTTTAGTAATCTCCGTTAACAGAGAGGACAGAGATCAGACTGCAGTTTTATTGGTTAACGGTATTTATTGGGGATTAAATAATAATATTGTGTTGCTTCCATTGTACATTTTATACATATTGTAAATATTTTTAGATTTAACTTCAGTTTTTGTTAAACTGATTAGTAAAATAGCATTTGATTTTTTAAAAAAAATATTTGAATAAAAAAATGAGCCATTAAAAAATATTTACGAAAGAATATCACAACTTATACCCATATATGGTAAAAGTGGGATGATGGTGCTGAAAGAGCTCCCAACTGGGAAAATACTAGACTAGATGACCTGCCACTTTTCCTTCAGACTTCGGGGACTCTGAACAGCCAATTGAGGATCTGACTCACTCCTTCAGTGCTTGGAGAAGCTGATACACAGGGCAGTGACTCAAAGGGTCATGTTGGATGAATACTCTTCCCTTACCTCCTACTTCGCCTGCCTTTTCCTTTTGGACTGCAAAGAACAGGGAAGGAACTAGAAAAGAAAATGAGATTGGAGCAGGAATAAGAAGAATATTCATTCCAAGATTGTCTGCATGGCATATGTTTTCTCAAAGAAAGAACAAATGAAAGAAAGACCCTCTCTTATGAAAAAGAAAGGCAGCTGTAGTCTGAACAGAAGTCTCACAGCATTTTAACCCAGGAATGAAAATGTCTTAGTTGCTGAAGCCATTGGCCTATTCATGGTCTTGCTACTTTTTTTCCTCTTCCCTGAATAAGCTTCTCTCCAGTATCTGAGGAGACATTTTTCTGTTTTGTGGATTATTTCTCTCTGCCTCTCTCTCTGTCCCTCTCTTCCTCCCTTCTTTTTGCTGCTCTAGACTGTTCTGAGGTGTTTTTACATTACCTCAAAAATATTTACCTGGAGAATATGAAATAATTTCTTTACTGACTTTAATAAAATATTTGACAGGTAAAAGGCGATGAACGTGTTAATTAGAACATTTTAGCCTGACAAAAATTATTCTTGATATCTACAATTACATAGTGTTTATGCAAATACCAAAAACTGACTAGGATTTGGGTTTTTTTGTATGTGTGCCCTTTATAGGCTGAATCTCAATAATGCTCATTAAATGAACAGACCTATTGTTACTATTTAATTCTTATTACTCATTTATGTTTTTAAAAAAACTATTTCTAACAAGGCTAAGATTTTACTTACATTTCCTGGAGTGTGGGTATGGCTTAGTTAACAGGGACTAAGAAATAGGTCATTGTAGACAGGAAATATCTCAGAGATGATCTAGCTCCTTCCATGCATTTTATGAGTAGGCAAGTTGAGGTCCAGAGAGATTAAAGAAATTTGCTGAAGCTTATATCACTAGTGGTTGCACGGAGCTAAAGATGAAACCCAGAGTCCAGCTTCCCAGGGGAGGGCTCTACCATATTGTTCACCTCCTAGGCGTACAGGACTAGTTACCATTTGTTTCAACTCCTGTGACATATCAATCTTAACAATTTTTCAATTGCTTTTAAAAAAGAGGTAAGTTTTTCAAATCAATAGTACAAAGCCATCTTTTTCTCTTTCCTCAATTTTTTATTGAACACTCCATAGTATAGCCCCTCTTGAATCCTAAATGTAAACATGCACTTTCCATTAATAACTTTTTATAGTTGAGATCAAAGCTGGCATTAAAGCTTTCTCAAGAGTTGAGTCTCTTTCATTTCCTTTCTTAGGAATGTGAACATTAGGAAATTGTACCTCAAGCTGTAGTTTGCCAGGGGATCTATCTGTCTTCACTTCAAAGCAATCTTTCTTTCATATTTGTTCCTTTGATAAACAATGTTGCAGCATTTATTGCCGAGAGGAAGAGAAAAAAAGTTATCTAGGCACGAAATGAAATATTTTGAGACATATCAAATAGTGCTTTAATCCGATGGGTGGTTTTGCATACAGATTTAGACATCATTTTCCAAGAGAATATACATGTGAAAATGATTGAGTAAGCTCACTCTTATATTTTATATTCATAAATTATAATTTATATATTTATGTATAACATATATATTACATGTATATAAATATATGTACACGTTAATATTACAGTGATAGAGTATCCTTCCCCCTCAAAAACACACACAATAACCCAATTACAGATTTTTTTTTTTAAAGACAACCTTTCTACTAAACAATAAAGAAAGTTGGTTCCGTCATGTGTTGTGCTTCCTTAAAAAGAAGAGAAAAAATATCCTCTGAGCAATAAAACCCCTTGTGGTCAACACTGAAAATATGAATGCACAGCTCTCATCTGTGAGATGAGATCTCACATCAAGATCTCATCTTGAGATCTTGATTTTCAAGATTTTCAATTTGATCATATTTAAGCAAATTCTTCCTCTGAATGCCCTGAAATTCTATGCAACATTTTGTTGGAGTGTTACTCCAGTGTTTTTGTGTGTATGTTTTCTCAGAAAGTGTCTCCCAGAATCTATCAGGTTCTCACAGGGCCTTGTGTCATAACCAAGGTTGGGAAGCACTGTGAGGGGACAATGTAACGAAAGTGGAACTTCAAGCATCCAGCAGCAGTTGAGGAAGGACTCTGAGTAAGCTCTCTCCTCACAGCCCGCTGCCCCCCTAAAAACGTGCATACTATAACACCATTTATATAAAACTCGAGAAAACTAAAACTCAATTATAGTGACAGAAAGTAGATTATTGTTTCCTATGGACTGGCAGCAGGGAGGTGGGAGGACAAATGGTGTATGTTTTGAACTCCTTCTCTCTTGAAAGCTTGGACTGCAATATTGAATGAATTCCCATTTTAAGAAGAAGAATTGTTCCTGGTATTCTTTTCTAGGGATGGATGTTGGTGATGGTGGTGGGTGGAGGGAGATTGGTAGACCTTTGAATATTCCTCTTACTTCTATCTACCTCATATGGATTATAATCTTTCAGTACAACAGTTCTTTCTCAAGGTTGACATCCATGTTTACTATCTGGTTCTGCTTCTGGGACAAGTTGGGAAAAAGCTTTATTCTTTTACTCATTACATGCACTTGCAAACTCACTTGCTTCTCATACAAACCCAACTGTGAGTTCTGTGTAGAGCTGTTCAAGAAGCAGCTTTCAATTACCAGGGAGAACTAAAAAAGGTGATATCATAGTAAGCATTGAAATAGTAACAGTGACGGTAATACCTTCCATTTATTGTGTTTCTAGTATGTGCCAGTAATTGTGCTTTAAATATTATCTACATTAATTTCACAAAAATTCTGTAATAGACATTATTCTCCTTATTACACAGATGGGAAAAAAAGGATATTTAGCAAAATTGAACAAATTACCCGAGGTTGCTCAATTACTAGGCAAGGAAGGGGAAATGTGGATTCAGTAGGGTTGTGCTCCCCAGAGGCAGTGCTTGCTTCACTCCAACTTACTGATTCTACAGATAACAATTGATCAATGCTCTTAGTAACTACAGTGTTGGTTTTCCACCAAGTTACATCTTAGGTTGAAAAATCACCTGGCTTGAATTCCATCTCACATTTCCTCCTGTGAAAGAATCAATTTCCCAAGGTTATGAGGAAAGACAACAAAAGCTCGGATAATCCACCACCCTGAATGGGGTAGAGATGGATGGTTTTATTATTATTGATAGTCACCAAGATGAAGCCAGGCTAAAAAACTGATTCTTCAAGGAACGTGATTGCTTTATTTTTCTAAGAGTAGTCATTATCCAAAATCATTTAGACAGGTATTGTATGTGTGTCATTTCCATGTCTACTTTGGCCAGACATGTTACTCAAGGAAAAGTGCAATTTGGTGGTGATGGGGAGGAAAGGAACACATTTCATGAAAACAGCAAGCTATAACATTTCTAAGTTAATGTTCTAGTCACATAATACTTTCATAGACTCTTATTCTTTCATCGATACATATGCAAGGATTAAATAGTGTGATATTCATTTTTTACCAAACCATCTGTACTCCCAGCCACTTTTATAGACTAAAAGAATTTGCAATTAAAAGTTCTAATTGTGTGATGTTGAACTTCTTGGACTATGACTATTTAAGGAACCAATCTATATTTTTGGTCTCCTGAAAGATTCTCCCTTTACATAACTTTACAGCCCTAAATGTGCCAGAAGACCAGCGAATTTGCCACGGACTAAAGGCCTTTAAGTTCTGACATGACCAATTGCTTTAGCACTCAGCGTCCCCTGGACTGCCCTCAGCAAACATGCCTCACTGTGCCTTCACACAGTTTGACAAGGTGTGGCTTTCAAAGTCTTTGCAAACTGTTCAGAAAAGAATACACATTTTCATGCTTTTTTTTTTGTATCAAATCGCAAGTTGTAATTTTTATTTTTATTTTTATATGTGCCTATGTGCATAAAATAAAAAATAAGTAGCATTTTTTCCCCTCTTAGTACTCTCATTCTTTATCATGCTTTATTTTCATCTCCTAATCAATCCAAAACTTCCAAGAGACTTATTAACTGATTACATGTATATCCCTCCCTTAGTTACGCTGGGCTATCTGGTGTTTGGTTTGTGATACTTAAAATTTCACTAGGGTGGAGAGCACTAGTAAGGATGACTCTTTTAAACCTAATGTCTTTTCCTGTTACAATGGCACTTAGGTTGTACATACTTTTTCCCGTTCTGGTCTTCCTGAGTTTATCTAAAAGAGCTTGTGGAAATTAATTCAGAAGAGAGGCAGTCTACAAATTCATTTAATCTCTTCAAGAGAAAGTTAGTGAAGGCAACAAATTAAATGTCCATAATTTAAGAGAAAAATTTCCTCCCATAAGTATAAAAAAATCAATATATTTGAAGGCTTGGATTAAGTATGGTAAGGTTTAAATAAACTATCACGCTTATTTTTGTTATATCTGTTTTTTGTAGGAAGAGTTCTTTTATAGACTACAGTCTTTGATTTCTGCCTAGTATTTTCCACTCAAGTTTAGCAATATTTTGAAATATTTTACAATTTATAGAAATAGCAGCTATATTTTATTGACATTATTCATCAAACTTACAATTACCTCTAAGTTTTTCTGAAGCATAATTTTCATTTGATTTATTAATTTTTTTTTTTCCAGAGGACAGTTTTCTTCAGTCCTTAAAGACTCAGCTCCTTACATGGGTTTTGGTGGAGGTCGTGGGGCAGCCCCAGCGGGTCTAAATTGGGGTGGGGGTTGTTGGGTCCTTCCAGGCTTCAGGAGAGCAATTCCTGGCTGCCTTGCTGTGAATGGCACAGCTCACACAGTAATGGAGTCTCGCACACAGCCTGGGGAGCATGCACTAATCATTTAGTATTATTATCCTTTCATCACAGCTGCTTTGATAAGTTCTACTTCTAAACAAAAAGATATCTGAATAAATGGTTTCAAGGATTTGATTAAAGCACTAATACCACTTTCTCTCCAAAACACTACTCCTTCCTTAAATAATCCTCTGTGCCCACTGTGTTGTCTTGTGTATAACTTTATAAACTTTATAAATACCTACATAGATATTTTTTGCAGATTTATTGAGGTATATTTGATATACAATAAGGTGTGCATGTTTAAAACATGCGGCTTGATAAGATAAACTATGCTTGCACCTCTGAAGCTATATGATTTTATTAGTGTAGCTGTATGGATAGGTAAAGAAATTTTTTAATCAAAGGAATTTTTTAAAAGAGAAATTTTTAAAGTAAAATCACAATTTAGGTGGTTCAGTCTCAATTTCATTTATTTTCTTTACCCAGTAGAACCACTCAAGGTAATATATGCCGAGTGGTAGATGGGCTAGATTAACTTCATCATAATCCTAAAATGATCACCATATTTATCTACCTGTTTTTACCTAACATTCTCTTAACATTATTTTATCACTTAATAGGACATTTTGGCAGTCCAAATTTTGCAGGACCTATTTTTCCAAATTCTGGGATAAATTTATTTGACTGCACATTTTGGTAGCTAATGTTCTTTTGACCGGATTACTACATAGGTACATTTCAAAGCAAAAAAAAATTATTTGAATAATTAGTTCTCATTCTAAAATGATTTATGACCGCCAACATATATTTCCTTTTTGTGTTAAAAAAAGGACGGTACTGTAACTAAACATGTGTGTGTGTGTTTTCACAGACTCTCTGTATCATTGTCCGTCCCAGCTGTCTAGAAGGTGTCTGTGTTGTCACTGGTCTGAGCAGTCTCACATCTGCACAGAGAGAGCAGTTAGAGCCTTCCCAGCCACAGTGAGGCTGTGACGTGGCCTCGCATGGGCTTGTGGCCAAAGAACACGTAGTGTCCTCCTGCACCCCTGCGACGGCCTGAAGGGGAGAGTAGATTGCGCCTCTCCTAACACGTTTCTCAGAGTTCCGAAATGGGTTCTTCTTGGAATCTCAATGCCTGGGGCCTCATTTTTCTGAGCTCAGGAAATGCATGTTTCTGAACTGTAGAAATTTGTTCTCTCTATGCCAAATGGATATCGATTTTTTAAATATCTTTATTTCCTCTGGCACTAGTTCCTTTAAAGATACTTATGCTCTTTTTAGGCCTCTGACGTCCAGGTAAGGTAAGGGGGATGAAATACTGTTTTCTGCCATGTCTCCTTCATCACAGCTTCAGTACAAGCATTTATGCTGATCGGAGGAAAGTTTCCAGTGTCATTGCTCCCAAACAGTGGTGACATTCTCGAGAGGTATAGATGGGGTCTCATGTCTTGTATGTCCATATTAACCTGGAGGTCCTTTGAAAGTAATTTATTTTTGCATCTTCCCTGACCTGGCAGAGTATCCACATGTGGCCAGTGGTTAACACTTGTTTATACAATGAATCCTTACCTGGCCAAGAAGAGAGGTAAACCCCAGGGCCCTATGATGGCAGGCGAGAGGCAGCCGTGGGTGAGCACAAGAGAAATACAGCTCAGTGCAATTTTGAAAATTCATTTCTGGTTCCATAATTTATTGGATATACATTAAAGTGGAGATTTTTTAAAGGTGAGCCACTATTGCCCAGACCTTTGGAATATGACTGTCTAATGTTATCTCTGTCTTGTAGGTTAATTGTGGACTTTATTTGGTTAAGGGACAGGTAGTTTAGGCAGTTCTATAAACTCAGTGAACATCAATACTTCTACTTTGGAATGAATTCTCACTATGACTAGAAACACTAAAATGTGAACTACAGAGAAGACAGAAGACTCGTTTTTATTTTTTTTATTTTTTTCCCACTTTTAATTTTTCAGTGTTACAAGATTCATTGTTTATGTACCACACCCAGTGCTCCATGCAATACGTGCCCTCCTCAATACCCACCACCAGACTCGCCCAACTCCCCACCCCTGTCGCCTCCAAACCCTCAGTTTGTTTCTCAGAGTCCACAGTCTCTCATGGTTCTTTGTCCCTCCGATTCGTTTTTAAAAGTTTATCTTATTTTCCCTTAGCAGTCTAGGTAAAGTCTCGCACAGGAAGATGGAATGTTTAAAGCCCTCTTCGAGATTCCTATTATCTTTAAGCTACAGAGAAAGTCAGAGAAGGCATAAGAAAAAGAAAAACATCTAGTTGTATCGTAGTGATAAAGAAAAGATGGAGACAATTATCATATGATCTCTCTGATATGAGGAATTTGAGAGGCAGGGGTGGGGGTCGTGGGGGGTAGGGAAAAAATGGAACAAGATGGGATCGTGAGGGAGACAAACCATAAGAGACTCTCAATCTAACGAAAAAAACTGAGGGTTGCTGGAGGGGAGGGGGGTGGGAGGGATAGGATGGCTGGGTTATGGACATTGGGGACGGTATGTGCTATGGTGAGTGCTGTGAAATGTGTAAGCCTGATGATTCACAGACTTGTACCCTGGGGCAAATAATACATTATATGTCAATAAAAAAAAAAAAAGAGAGAAAAAGAAAAAAAAAAAGATGGATTCTTTTAACTTAATCCTTGCCGAAAATATTTTCAAATATATTAAATTATTTTAAAATATATCCATATTTTTACCTCAATAAGTGTATTATGCTATTGTGCAAATAAATAAAATTGAATGTTTCTTCAGAAATCTAGAATCTTTTGGTTCCTTCGGTCATGTTGTATTATTAATTGTTAATCAAATTCTTGATGAATTCCTAAAACATAATTAATAACATTCTAGTGGTTAGGGATACAATAATATAAAAATATGCTCCCATATACAAGTTGGAGAAGTAAAATATACAGACAGGATATGGCCAGTGAATAAGACGGCATTTCAAATACCAGCAAGATTAATTTTCACTGAATGTTAGATGCTATAGATTATGATATACACTATTACTTGTCTGTACCACTAAAAAAGACAAGCAAAGTCAAATTATATTGGCAGTATGTCATTGATTGAATGTATCCTGATTTGAGAGATGTTAAAACTTGAAAAGTGTGCATCTTAGAATTAATGACACACTGCACATTTGACATAACAGCAGTAGACTATTATGAGCCCTGGTTACAGCAGAGATCATAACTACACAGTGACCACATGAGGACTGGTAGGTAGGATGTTCTTGGGAAGAATAGCAAAGTATGAGCAGAAAGTAGGGAGAGTGGATGTGTGGTAATAGCTAATATATATACTAGCTATATATAATAATATAAATACATATTAACTGCCCGGCACATATATTTATGTATATATATATACACACATATATATATATGCACACACACACATATATATTAAGAGAGAATTAAAAGATATATATTATATAAATAGAACATATTATTTAAGTATAATTAAACATGTAATATAATATACATACAATTAAATATAATTAAAAATATATAATTTAAAAGTTGCTGGAGAATTCTGGATGATGCAGGAAGTGGACCTTTTCATGTCAATAAATGCTACCACAGTAGAGAAATCAATAAAAAGCTATTAAGACACACTGTGTTCTGCTTTCATCAGTGTGATTTTTAACCTGAACTCGTCTGTTTATAAAATACAAATCACTATTGGGGGACACGTTAGGAGGTTAGAAATAAAGTTCCTGAAATGGCATATTTTTTCAGGGGACTGAATGTGATCTAAAATATAAAACACGAAAGGGATGTTTATGATGAAAATTCTGTTCACGCCAAGTCTGCAATATAGCTGTACTAATTTAATCCCTTTAGGGAAATTAGGGAAGGTTTAGGACATCTGGAAGTGTTGGGAACGAGCAATACAAACATAGTTTAAGCATTTGGGTTATTCCATGATAATATATATTCTGTACACGTGCACATTCAAACATTCACCCTCCCTTCCCCCGCCCATTGCTATCTCCTTCAAAAATACTTCAGGGTTTTGTCGTCGTTGTTGTTTTGTTTTAGAAAGGAACTATAAATATTTAGAGTAGGTATTCTCAGCACATCATCACTGAATCACTATAGTTACTGAAAGCTATATTCCCCATGAGGGCCCTTGTCTTATGGTTTAGCAAGACTCTTTCAGATTGGGCAGGTTTTTTCCAGAGACAAGAACTTAGGAAAGAGTCTTATAACTGGGGTCACATCAGAAAAGAGAAAATCCATTCAGATATGTAGGAGATAAACCAAAAAACTGAATTTATGTGTATGTGTGATGAAGATTGTAAAAAAAGACACAGTTCTTACCCTCATAGAATTTTAATAAACCTTACATAGATATTTACATATGTAATTAATGCAGTAATAACTGTTATTAATAATAATTATTTTAGCTCTATTTGTTAACTTTTTACCACAGCCAAAAGTTGTGTTGATGCTTTAATGCATTCTTCAATTGTTACAACCGCTTTGTTTGGTAACTGCGTTTATTCCCATTTTATAGAGGAAGAAATTAAGTACAAGGAAATATAGTGGTTTCAATGAGGTATTTGTGACAGAGCCAACTTTGAAGTTAGTCTTTGAGCACTACCATGACAGGAGAATGTGATAAATACCCTAATAGGGATATGAGCAAAATGCTGCAGGAAACCCTCCGCAGTAAGGGAGCACACTTACTTTCCCTGTGGGAGTGAGGATGGGAGCGGGTCGGTCAAACAAAGTTTTACAGAGAACATGACATTTGAATTGGTGTTGAAAGATTAATAGGAGCTCACCAGGGGAAGACCGAAGAAATGTCTTTCTGGGGAGAGGAAATAGTCTATGTAAAAGCTAGAAGCCTGAGAGGGATTGGAGGAAGCATGAGGAATTGGCTGTGCATAGGTTGGAGAGCAGGCTTGGCGACAATGAAGTTAGGTGATGATAAAGTGATGCATGACTACACAGGGCCCTGTAGACCGTGCCAAGGAGCTGGGCTCGTCCTGTGTGCAAAAAGGAGTGGATTCACCACGTGCCTGTTGGAATGCTGCCCTGAGTAGCCTTGTGTAGACCACCTGGAAGAGTTAAAGCAGTGACTCAGATGGCAAAGGGGGCATTATTCAAGAGTCATTCCAACTGGGTAAATCTTGGTGACCAAGTGGATGTGGAGATTGAGGGAGAGAGAGAGTTAAAATTATCATAAGGGCACATCTGTGTGTTCACTACGTAATCATGAAATGTTAGGCCATAACTAGCTAAGCATCACAGGCTTACTTCTTAGATTCCGGTCAAGTTGTGTAAATAGGTTTGTCTTTGGATCAGCTCGTTTTCCCCTATGAATTACAGATGGCAGGATATATTTTCTTGTTTCCATCTAGTAGCTAGAGTTAAGTTTTCTAAACCTGTGTGTCTGCACCTCTTGTTCTGGGCAATTTAAATGATAAGGAGGGATTACTATGTAAGACATTTTAATAAAATAGCTTTATTAAAAAGCAGCCATTTATTATTATTCAATTTTTACATCCTTATGTGGGAACAGTAGCTAAACATACAGTTGCCCACTGAACCCTGAGTTCATGGGACAGTCCCCAAAGTTCTCTGGGACAGGATGTCTGTGGCCTCCCCCCATCTGCTGTCATTCGGCCTGCTTTCTGCATTTTAGCCTCTCTCTGGTTCCCACGCCACCACCCCTCAGGGCCTGGTCTCTCTCTGGCCAAAATAGTGTTATTGCTTTCCTCAGTTCCCAAACTAGAGTAGCTGTTGGGGCAACATGGTTTGATTTGGGATAGGCGGAAGAGATAAGCTCAAAGTCCCAACAAAAAACAGAGTAAGAAATACCCTGCCCTTTGAGACCTTGGCTGACCACACTCCAGCCTTGTGTTTATAAAGCCTTCAGTGCAGCACAGAAGAGACATGGAGACAGAAAATTGGACGAGATGTTCAATTTTTTCCATATTTAAAATTTTAGGAGTAGTCAGTTATATATTTTAGAACGCTTCCCCCCCATCTCCTGTTCTTAGAGTATCTGTCTAAATCAGCTCTTGTTGAAACCATGCTAAAATATTCTGAAATATTTCCTTTGCTTTGGAAGGACATCCTAAACTGAGTTTTTAAAAAGTGGAGTGGATGATTTAAAAGTTAATAGCTTAAAATGTCTGCTCTAGAAAAAAGGAATAATCAGAACCACACCTAGACTTCAGATTTTATAGATCTACCAGTCTATTTTGAGGTCATAAGCCAAGGTTTGAAAATTATTCTTTCTTTCTTTATATTACCCTTGGCTGAATTCTTAGAACTGCTAACCCTTTTGCTGAATTTTGTGGCCTGGGTTTCTTTTCTTTTTTAGGAAAATATGGTAATAAGTGAATGCATGATTGTATAGAAGAATTTCATATAACATGGAATCATTTATATAAGTCTTTCTGCTGATCTCAGTTTAGTAAAGCAAATAATACATATTGATTCAAATATATTAAAATAGTCCCACAAGCTTTTGATATTGGCCATATAATTAGGAACCTATGTGATTGTTTTATTGACAACTTGCGCCTTAGGAGGGCCCAGGTTTAACATGGAAGGAGTTGACTTAATTCTAGTATATATTAAAGCCTTATTTGTGCATTCTTCATTTTATTAGGAAAATGTGTATTTTGGAACTTATAGACTATGTTATTCAGGATATTTCGTGTATTTATGCAAAAAAAAAAAAGTTTTCCTAAAACTTCCAGGAAGTTTGGCTTGATTCTTGGCTATTGATATTTCTGCCAAAATGCTTCTGGAGACCTTACATGAATGTTCAGAATTTTAAGAAGTTGTTCAAGAACACACAAATGACTGCCCTGATTTTGAAAAAGCACAGCTATAGAAATAATGAATGGCACACACAAATCATGAAACCATAGGAGAGAAAGGAGGCTCCAGAATCTTCTAGCCTAATATCCCAGGGATATAGGTTTTTCCCAAGCATTTGATACATCTTCATAAATCATTCATGGCTCCTTTCTTCAACTTCTCAAAAGAATCCTTGGCAAACAAATAGTTAAAAGCCCCTGTTCTAGGACCTCCCATTGCTCTAAAAGTAATCAATCTTATTTTTATCATTAGCTTAGCACCCAGTTAAACAACAAACACTCTATTAGTCCTTGGAGTAACCCGTAACTATTTTTACATACAGAGAGCCGTAAGTCCTAACCACAAAGGCAACACCTTCTCGGTGTGAGTTTTGCTGTCACATTGTTCATTGACTCCAGACTGGGATTTCTTTGCTTCCTACACTCTCCAGGCAGTGCAGTTGTCTGTGTGAACCAGGAACACCGCCCTCTTCCTGGGTTCATCTGGTCTCCGCAGGGCGCACAGTGCCACGAGGTGCTCTGCCACACTCAGCATGAATCAGAAAATATGAAAATGGCTCAGGAAAAAAATGGTCATACTTTATTCTTGGAATGCGTTATTATTAGTTTGATCCAGTTAGATATTAAATGAAGCTGGCATAATCAACAATGACATCACTAGTTTTATTCATTTTATTTTATCCCATACTTCCTAGGAATAGATTCTTGGAACAACACTTCGTTAGTGAAAGAAAACATCAAGACTTAGAGTTTCATCATGACTGTTATCTTTGGTAACACATAGTCTTCTATATACGTGAGATGCCTGAGTACTAGTCTAACTTCTAATTTCGTTGCGGTGGATCACTGCCCTCACAGATGTACTAAAAAATGGAGTCTTTTGAAAGGAAGAGTTCAACTCTAGGATAAAACTTCCCTAAGGAAATTAAATTTGATAAGCTTTTATTGAGCCCTTGCCATGCACAAGGTGTTGGAAACCAGGCAAAGATAAAAATAAGACAACTTTGGTCTTCACACACTGACCTTTTGTGAAGGAGTTTGCAGACTCCTGTAATTCATGGGCATAACACAATTTATACACATTGCTTTGGTGCAGTGCACTGCATGGCGATCGTATTGTACTCTGAGGCAGGAAATAAAACTGGAATGCAGAAGAAAGGCTTCATAAAGGAGATGACTTCGGGTCAAGGTCTTAAAGACTAGGTAGCATATATATGATGGTTGTTTTCTGCTGGACTAGAAAAACCAGAAGAAAGCAAGAGCTAAGACAAGGAGGTGTGACGGTTCATGACTTGTTCAGGGAATGGTAAGTAATCCCAGGTGGCAGGAGTGTAGAAGGCATGAGGAGAGCAATGGGGTGGGAAGCAAGGAGGGCAAACGTGACTGTCCTCAAATGATACATGCAGGAATTTACACTTTTTCCACAAAATGTGGTATCCAAAGCAGTGTGAGCAAGAAGTATTTGGGTCCTATTTATAATTTACTTTTTGTCTCTTTCTTTTTAAATGTATGTTTTTATGTGTTTTTTAAAAATTTATCTATTAATGGAACAGTAAATGGATGTCTTATTTGATTAATATACATCTATTGGAGAGCCATAATTAATTTTCTCCCTGGGATGAGCACAGTCAAAAAGCATGAACAGGGTACCAGGGTGGCTCAGTCCATTAAACGTCTGCCTTCTGCTCAGGTCATGACCCCAGGGTTCTGGGACTGAGTCCCGCACCGGGCTTCTTGCTAGACAGGGAGCCTGCTTCTCTGTCTCCCTGCCTGTCCCCCTGTTTGTGATCTCTCTCTCTGTCTGCCGAATAAATAAATAAAATCTTAAAAAAAAAAAAAAGCATGGGGATAACTGTTATGAGTAACAACATTTTCAGTCTCAAGTAGTGGATGGAAGCAGATTAATTTCTGAATTGGATGGTGGACATTATGAGATCTAGATGGGTCTTGGAGGTGATATCATTTAACTCAGGTTCTAGAGATGAACTATAGCCAGTGACTATCAATGATGTTCATGTTGGTGGAAAAGCGGGGCCTGGATAATCCATTTGCATTTTTTTTTTAAGACTTTATTTATTTGACAGAGAGAGAGAGCGTGCACAGGCAGGGGAAGAAGAAGAGGGAGATAGAGAAGCAGACTGCCCAGTGAGCAGGGAGCCTGACTTGCTTGATCCCAGGACTCCAGGATCATGACCAAAGCTTAAGGCTTAAGTGTCTGCTTAACCACCCATCTGCATTTCTATCATGAAGCCCACATGTTTTTTCTTACCCATGGACATTCTTTCCTTTTGACAATATTCCATCAGCAGGGCACCTGGGTGGCTCAGTCGGCTAAGCCTCTGCCTTCGACGAAACCTCTGCCTTCCGCTCAGGTCATGATCCTGGGGTCCTGGGATCAAGTCCTGCATCGGGCTCTCTGCTCAGCAGGAGCCTGCTTTTCCCTCTCCCTCTGCAGCTCCCCCTGCTTGTGCTTTTTCTCTCTCTGTCAAATAAATAAATAAAATCTAAAAAAAAAGAAAAACAAACAAACAAAAAACAGCACAATAAAACAATATTCTGCCAACAAATTGAACATAAATAAGTCCTCTGTTCACGGCACTGGCAGATAAGCCCCAAATAACATTAGCTGAAGCACGATGAAAAGAACATATGTAAAAGCATACCTTAATGACAGAAGTGTGTTATAAAAAAATAATCATTTTTAAAAAGCATTTAAGATGAAAGCTTGTTATCTGGAAAACTGTCCTGTGGTATAACCCTTTACTCTCCAAACCACCAGATAACAGTATTCCTGTTCTGTGATAAGAGGAAAGGAGCCGGGCAGGCAGATAGCCCCACTCCCAAGGCCCCCGACAATCATCAAGTCCCTGACTATAAGCTGAAATTCTTACAACGTGTTACTTTCTTGTTTTGAAAGTTACCTCCTCCATCTTTTTTAAAGTTAATTTTTAGGAAGAAAAATTAAAAAATTATAACATAGAATCAGCCTTGAGGTGGAAGGCTTAAAAGTCTTTTATTTTCGTTGATTTCAGTTTTTACTGCAATTGGGTGGAGGTTTTGTTTAATATTTCCTTAATTGTTTCAGATGATACTTGAAATCGGAGACCACAAACTGGAAGCTCATGGATAGAATTTGATTTACAGATAGTTTTGTCTTTGTATTTCCACACGGTCTCTCTTATAATTTTTAAATTTTAAAAAACAGTATTTAATTTTGAAAATTTGGAGAAAGAACATCAATTTATGTTTTATTTAAACTCACCAATTTTTATACACTTTGTGCATTTGCTTTTCTTTCTCTTTCTACACACACATACACACACACACCCCTCAGGTTTTCATGTGTTTATTTTTTGCTTTTATTTGTTTTTATTTTTTTATTATTATGTTCAGTTAGCCAACTTGTAGTACATCATTAGTTTTTGATGTAGTGTTCAACGATTAGTTTTTCATGTTTTTAAAAAACTATTTAATAGTAGATTGCATGTATCATTCCCTTTTATACCCCAAGACTTCAGTGTGTATTTTCTAAGAACAATGATAACTCTAATACAGTGATAAGTTCTGTAACCCCAGTATGATAATCAAATTTAGAAAACTTAGCATGCATCTATTTCTCTTATCTACTTTCCATATTCCACTTTTATCCAGTTATCCCAGTGACGTTTCCTAATGTGGCGGCCCTCAATACATAATCCAGACCAGGATCGCATTTTGGCTTTCGTTGTCTTGACTGTTTAGTTTCCTCAGTCTGGAATCGTTCCTCAGCCTTTCTTTGGTTTCACATGTTTCCTGTGATGACATCTACCACATGTTTGAAGAATTCTGGCCAGTTATTTTTATACAATGTCACTCAGTTTGACTTTTTCAAATGTTTCCTTGTGATTGGATTTTGGTTCTGTATTTTTGGTAGGAATGTGACAGAACGGATGTTGGGTCTTCCTTAGGGAATCACATCTGGCAGAAGAGGCCGATGTGCCCTGACTCAGTGATGTCAATTCTGGTGACCTTGGCAGGGTCTTGTCTATTTTTCCACTGTATTTTATTATTTTCCTTTTTGTGATTAATACGTAATTTGTGGGGAGATGTTTTGACGCCATGTAAGCGTCCTCTTCCTTATCTGACTCCCATTCTCACCTCAATTGAGCATCCATTAATGATTCTTGCCTAAAGGGTTTTTTTTTCTTATGATAGTCATAAAGTGATGAATTTCCAATTTCAATATTTCTTCTCTATATTAGTCAGCAGTAGACCGTAAGGAAGTCGACTTTCTTTTTCTCTTTTGTCTTTTTTTTCTTTCCTCCTTTCTCCTCTCTTTCTTTCTAATCAGTATGAACTCATGGATTATTTTTTATTCAATTTTGGTTTTTTTTTAATTTATTCATTTATTTGAGAGAGAGAGAGAGAGAGAGGGAAAGAGAGCACATATTGTGGGGGGAGCAGGGAGGGAGGGAGCAGAGGGAAAAGGAGAAGCAGGCTCCCCACTGAGCAGGGAGCCCAGATGTGGGGCTCCATCCCAGGACCCTGAGATCGTGACCTGAGCTGAAGGTCTTAACCACTCAGGCACTTCTTATTCAGTTTTGTTTTAATCCATTAGTTTTCATTTATTTTGATTCTCAAATTGTCCCAGATCTGTCCCCTTCATACTGCCTACCTGTGTCCTTTTGATTTGCTTATTTAGTTAGTTAGTTACTTAGTTAGTTACTTGCACTCCTTTATATTCTGGCACAAGATGTGCTAAGACTTGTACTTTCCCTGCATCAGCCCCAGAATCAGCCATTTCTAAAGCAAACAAAAAATCGGTTCTTCTTAGTGTGGAACGATATTTAGAAAAGTTTGAACTCTGATCTGGGCATTAGGCTCATTGCTTCTGGAGTGTATTTTTTTTTTTTTCAAGGTCTTTCAGTAGTTTTTGGCTATCTGTTGCTGTATAACCAACCACCCCAAGCCATAATGACTTGAAACAACAGCTTATTAATGTCTCTCACAGTTGTGTGTGTTGACTGGGCCCAGCTAGGCATTTCTCACTTGGGCTTATTAAGCAGTTGTAGTTCAATGGTGGCTGGGGCTAGAGTCGTCTGGAGGTTTGACTGGTTTGACTGGCAGTTGAAGCTGGCTGTCAGTTGAGAGCTCAGCAGGACTTTCTACCAGAGCATCCCTACGTGGGCTCTCCAGTCAGCTTAGGCTTCCATAGCGTGATGGGTGGATTCTGAGAGGAGGTATCCCAAGAGTAAGAGAGGGAAATAAGAACTCTTACAGGCAAAGTCTGGAACTGGCCCCATGTCCCTTCCTGAAAATTCTATTGATTAAAGTAGACACAGACAAGCCCAGATTCAAACAGGTGGAGACATAGAGACCACCTCTCTTGTGCATGTGCAGGGAGAGAAGAGGTTGATAGGAGCCATCTTTGGAGACAAACTACCATATTTATATTGGAAATGATGACTTTATCCTGATACCTCTCATTTTGTTCCAATCCCACAATGATCTCCCTTGTTTGTAGCTCCCTTCTTCTCGGTTGTTCAACCAGATAACACATAACACAGGTTTGCCTCATGCATTTCACTATGAGAAATAAACACAGTGCAAAGAGATCAAAATTTGTTTGCAGTTCTTGCTTTTTTAGACTGAAGTTTTATAATTTAAGTCTTCATACAGCTTTACCATGTTCTTATTGTTTGTTCAGTTTTATATTTTTTGTTGCTATTATAAATGTTGCTCTCTTTTGTTGCTGTTACAAATAGGATTTTATCTTCTATGATAGTGTCGAAGTTGTATTTAGTTGCCCACTCATTATTTCTTTTTTTTTTAAGATTTTTATTTATTTGACAGAGAGAGAGATCACAAGTAGGCAGAGAGAGGGGGAAGCAGGCTCCCTGCTGAGCAGAGAGCACAATGAGGGGCTCGATCCCAGGACCCTGAGATCATGACCTGAGCTGAAGGCAGAGGCTTTAACCCACTGAGCCACCCAGGCGCCCCACCCACTCACTATTTCTTAATAGATTGCTTATGGATGTTTTTGTTGGAAATGCACTATTTCACCATTACCCATTATCTTAGATCTAGCCTGTTAGTTGGCTAACCCCTAACAGCGTTTGTGTTTTTTTCAACCATTGAAAGAATTTTTTTTCAAATTGTTTTATAAAGAACCTATAGTATATGAAGAAATTATCCGTAATGCAAAGCTCATCCCAATATAGGTGTTTTACAAATTTAATTTTTATAAGTACATTTTTTTAATAAGTGCACTGACCTCATAATTAATTCATTTTCATCCAAGGCATACATTTGGCCACTTGGTACTGCCCCCAAGTTAAGCAATGAGTCTTGTAATTTGAGAGATTCCCGCAGCTAGTACAATAATGATTACTTATTGCATGTATATTAAATAAGAACTATTATGATAAACTTTGCATAAAATGTCTTCATACTAAAAAAAAAAAAAGTCTTCATACTGCGTGGCATTTACAAACCCAGTGTCTTTTAAGAAAGAAGTTTACATCAGAATTTCCCACCTGTTCCAATTTTAGCTCATTTAAAAAGTAAGCAAAATTGGTCCTTGAATACAAAAGGCATTTATAATAAAGAACTCTTGAATACTCAATTAACGTGTAATGATCTGAAGCAGTTATCTAATAACCTGTTAATTTTGAAACATTTGTTTCTCCAGTTCTCTAACATCAACTGGCTGTATGACAATTCAATTTAGTTCTGACACCATGTTCCTGGAGTTAACATCAGATCTTACAAATTAAAGGGCTTGGTCCCAAAAGGTGCCTCCACTTTTGACACCAGTCACCAGTCCCAGGCTTCTCATCCTTCTGATTGACTGGCTATAAATTGTGGACTCCCACCACCCCCTCCTCAGGTTTGATAATTTGCTACGATGGCTTACAGAACTCAGAAAAACACTTCACTCATGTTGACCAGTTTATTATAAAGGGTACAAGTCAAGAACAGCCAAATGGAAGAGATGTATAGGGCAAGGTGGTGGGGAGAGGAGCAAGAGCTCCCATGCCTTCTCTAGGTGTGGTACCTTCCCAGAACATCTGTGTGTTCACCAACCTAGAAGCTCTCCAAATCTTGTTCCAGAGCTTTCCCAGAGAGCTCAGTGTGCAGCAACCCTTCCCCTTCCCAAGAGGCAGGTGGGTAGGGCTAAAAATTCCAAACCTCTAATCTCCTGCTCTGGTGATCAGGCCCATCCTGAGGTTATCTAGGGGCTCCATCCTAAGTCATTGCATTATAAACTCAGGTGTGATCAAAAGGGGTTTGTTATGAATAGCAGAAGACATTCCTCTCACTCAGGAAATTCCAAGGGTTTTAGGAGCTCTGTGCCAGAACTCAGGACAAAGACTAAATATATTTCTTATTACATGAAAGTAGATATTTCACATATAAACTACAGCTTTTTTGAATTTTACCATAAGTAACAGTGGGGAGAAAAAACAAAGTGGGAGACAAATATGAATAAACAGAAAGAGATAAAACGAGAAGAGAAAGTATGTAGAGATGAAGGAGACAAAGAGCAAAGCAGAGAAAAGTATTCATATGCTTTAGGCAACTTGTAAAACTTTTTACAACATCCCACTGATTTCACAGAATTTATTTGAAGTTGGAATTGGTTTTAACTCTATATTAATTGTGATTAAAATTCTGATCATTTTGAATTATTTTCTCTTTCTTTGAATGATGATGGTAGTGATAATGATAATTCATATTTTTGAAAGATACTGTCTGCTTATTGTTAAGATATATATAAGACTTACCATAAATTTTGATGATTAAGTATTTTTATAAACATGTAGTTTATTTTCTTAATATTGGAAAAGTCACAGGTAGCTTTGACTACTACAAGAAAACATGAGTTAAGTCCTTGAAACTTAATGAAATGACTCAGGAACCTTTAATGCAAGGCAATTATTTCAGGAAAGTTGAACTATTATAATCATTCATTAACCAATTGTAGAATGGTTCAGTGAAGTTTTCTGTAGGAAATACCCAGCCACCAGAGTCACATTACTAAGTTACATAAATAAACATAACAAATTTGCCTGGGGCTGACTTGTCAAGTATTTAGTTCAATAAAGAAACATCACTTCAAAGTGTCTAAAATAGCTCCCAGAGGTAAATCCAGGGACACAAGAATAATGAAAATAAGAACAGCTCCTCTCGTTTGAAAGAAAACTTGATTAATTGCTTCTTCTGAGTTAGGGTCTCTAGTGGACAAATGAGTAAGAACCAGTGTCTCTTGGGAGAAATATATTTGGGCAAATTTCTGTGATTACCAGAGTAGCAGTAAAATGTTTTATTCTTATTGACTTTCTAAATAATTTCATCTGTCGCCTTCATTGACATATGATTCTTTTTTTTTTTTTGACATATGATTCTAAGAAGAGATATCTAACAATTAATTCAAGAAGTCTGAATTTATATTGAATTTGTTCTCAGATCAGTAGGAAAATCAACAAGAAGGGTGGGCAATGAGACCCTAAAGAATAGAGACATCAACACTAGTAGCTACCGTGTATTGTGTGGTTTGTAGGCGTCAGGCACTGTTAGGTCTTTTACATAAACTTTCTTACCTTCCTCCTCCCCAAACCCTGTGTGGTAGATAGAACCACAGAATCTCTGTGGAGGTAGGACCTTCCTTTCTGGTCTACAGAGCTGCAGAGGAATTTGTCTCATCTTTGGCATTTACAGATTCAGTGATTTTTAAGAAAGTCTTTCAAAGATACTATTTTTTCTTTAAAGGCCATTCTTCATACCAAATAATCTACATTTTTCTCTTCTTCTGTCTTCTTAATAATAAAATTTGCCACCACCCCTATAGATGTGATTTTCTGAAATGTACACAGAAATTCAATGGCCTTCTAATATGTACATGACTGAGGAGGGGGAAATCACTTCCCTTGTTCTGAACTCTAAAATTTTATGTATACTGCTAGACTATATTATTGTTGGCCCAGCCTTATCACATTATTCACTGTTTTTAAGTTTTGATGGCAACTATAACACCAAATTGATTTTCACATGTGAACTACTGAGCTGTGACCATCCATCCTAATCCCGTGATTATTGATGGGAAGAATTTTTAATTTATCTTTTATTATGTACTTCATATATTTATTTGTGTCATTGTATTTAATATATAACATTTATATATTATTCATATAGCCATCTTATATAATATATAAAAATAACTTTTATATTTTACTTGTTTACATATTTATATGCTATATATATTTGCCTTATTAAATTTCGTTGTATCAGATCTGTTTGTCATAATCTTAAAATCCATTTCTCTAACATATTTTATTTCCTTCTGACCTCCTGTCATGTCAACAGTTACTTGTTTAGTGAATTTGCCAATTTGCCAAGCATTATATTTATGTCCTCACTGAAGTCACTGACCACAAAACTTTACACACACACATATATATAAACACACAGTCTTGGATAGAACAATGGGACTATGCCATTATAAAACATCACTCAAATTTAGATTTGTTCATTAATTAGTCTTTTGTTTGTATTACTATGTTGATAACAGTATACTCTGTCAGATACCTTGCTAAAACCCTCATCAAAAATGGAAAACCTTTCTTTTTTTTTGGAAAACCTTTCTTAGTTAATCCTTTGTTAACATTAATGAGGCTTTACTCCTTAAGTATTCCATAAGTCATATTTGTTAAAGAGTTTTGTGGGAGAGACTGATACCAAGGTCACCAATCTATAGAGTTTACATCATCTATCTTTTCTTTCAAATTCAGAAAAGCAGTACCCTTTCTCCTGTCTCTGAATACCTTTTATGAGAACATTTCCTTAAAGATCGTGGACAATGGTTTGATGTTTAATGCTTTTGCTGTACCCCGGGAGAGAATTCATTTAGGAGACCTAAGAGCACCTAGAATAAAAAAAAGTGTTCTCTAACCATTTCCTTCCCTAATTTCTGCTGTAATTTCATTGCATTATTTTTAAGTTTTCTTCACAAACCACAATCACCTCCTTGATAGACCAAACAGAGAAAATGCTGGAATATTTTCACTTTGTCATGTATTAACGTGTCAGTGTTCACCATCATCATCACACCGATTCCCTATTTTCCTGGGACTGCACTTAGAACAAAAATTTGTTTGTTTCCTCTTGATATTTTTTGCAAGCCTTGGTTCATTTCCAGCTTTAACCCTGGTTATATTGTTCTTATAGTAGGCTCATTTCACACTTTGTGTTCATCTTCACTAGGTGTTATGATTTAATGTAATATTTATTAAATAGTTTATATAAATTATCTTGTTTGATATTCACAACATCCCAGGAGGTATGAATTATTAACCCATTTTACAAATAAGAAATTAAGGACATTAACCAAGTCAGGAATCTGATATGCAGTACAACTAGACTAAAATAAACAATCTTATTTCAGAGTCTGCGCTCTCAACTGCTATAATACATTGGCTTTTCCTTCCATGTTTTTCCCCGACCTTTTAAAATCTGGAAAGCTCCTTCTGTAACCATATTCAATAAGCCCTTCTTTTTTTTTTTAAGCCCCTTCTTTCTTACTAAAATGTGTTAAATGTACAATAATCTTGCTGCTCTCTTGAGTCACTTTTCCCCATTTAAAGTAGATCTATGTCAGACTCTTTTTTTACTTTTTCACATTTTACTTCCTAGATTTTAAGTATCAGTCTGACTATGACTAGGATTCCCCTTTTTGGGTGCTCCAAATTTAAAGATCACATTTTACCACAATTCTTATATGAAACTTTTATCAGCAGATTTGTTCTTGAAATTCAGAATTAAGAGGATATATTCTCATAGCTTCTTCTGCTTTCAGAAAAACTTAACTATTAAGAAAAGTAAAGATTTGGGGTGCCTGGGTGGCTCAGTGGATTAAAGCCTCTGCCTTTGGCTCAGGTCATGATCTCAGGGTCCTGGGATGGAGCCCCACATGGGCTCTCTGCTCAGCAGGGAGCCTGCTTCCCCCTCTCTCTCTGCCTGCCTCTCTGCCTACTTGTGATCTCTCTTCTCTCTGTCAAATAAATAAAATCTTTAAAAAAAAAAGGTAAAGATTTTTCTAATGTACTGCTTATAGCCCTAATATATTTTCAATGATTATATTATAGATTTAAATATGGAAGTAAAATATGGAGTTAAAAGAAAAGCACCACATAAAACAAGATTATAACACAGTACAAAACTCACACAGATGGAAATAAAAGGCTAGAATAAGTGTCTTGCTCAATGAATGACAAAAAAATTATACAAAGAACATTGTTGCGAAATTTTAGAAAAGAGAATTTTCTAAAAGCTTTCTGAGGAGAAAAGAACCTTGAACATGTGATCTATAAAGACATGAGAATCAGAGTAATACTGGACTTCTCAATAGTATGCCAGTGACTTGTCAACGGGATGCCAGAAGACAGTAAAGCAGAATTTTTTTTTTTTTTCTGAAGGAGTGATTTTCATCCAGAATTCTATACTTAGCCAAACTATTGGTCTAATTTTGAGGGTGGAATAAAAATATTTTAAGACATGAAAGGGCTCAGAAAACATCTCCATGAAATCTTTTTTCTGGGAAGTTTCTCGAGGGAATCAAGAAAAGGAAGACTTAGGATCCAGGAAATAATGAGAATAGAAACAACCCTCAAATGGTTATTTAACTATAGTTAGAAGATAGATAATGAGGTGGGAATGTAAAAGAACTAAAACTTTACCCAGTAGAGTGGGAAATAAGTAATGTCTGAAATTAGTAAATCAAGAAATAGCAAATAAAAATATAATTTATTGGTAGCTATTGATCAGAAGAAATAGCTAAAAAAGTTAAAAATTGGTTGCCCCTGAAAGTGGGGTGGGGTGGGGTGAGATAAAGGAGAGTGGTTTCCCATCATTAATTATTAAATACTTTATTTTTTAACCAAGTGCTTATGAATCAGAATAAGTGGAGTTATGCTTCAGTAATATACAATCCCCAAATCTCTCTGTCCTAAAACAAAAGGCAATACATGCATAATAAGTCAGCATAGGGGCTATCCTCTATGTAATCTTCAATTCTGGAACCCAGGCCGATAGAAGCTGATCTTTTTTCTTTTCTTCCTTATTTTTTTTTTTTTTAAGATTTATTTATATATTTGAGAGAGAGATAGCAAGGGAAGAGGCAGAGGGAGAGAATATCTAAGTAGACTCCCGCTGAGCATAGAGCCTGATATGGGGCTCGATCTCATGACCCCTGAGATCATGACCTGAGCCGAAACCAAGAGTCCGACACTTAACTGACTAAGCCACCCAGGTGCCCCGAGGCTGATATTTACGTATGTTCACACATTCACCAAGGCTGTGAGTTAGAAGGAGCAGGCTACAGATGATCATAGGCTAACTCTTAATTCTTATGATAGGATTTGCACACATCCCATCCTTTCATTTCGAAAGATTGCTGGCCAAAGCAAATCTCATGGCCCAAATTGATGGTACAGAGCTAAGAAATATATTCCACTCTCAGGGAGTTGCAGCACACATTTGAGAATGACAATACAGTGTAAAATAGCTTGCAATACTTTTGCAATAGTTAAAAATATGATATAATAAATGTGTATCACTTAACCAATTATCTGTATCAAATTAATGGTTAGCTATTTTCAGGCAGTTTTGCCATTTTGAAAGGATCGATATGATGTTAAATGCTGATTGACCAATCAAAATGATGGCATTGGTGTTTACTGATGACATTTCAACAACATAGCTAAATTATAAAATTTGTCTTCTTGAGAGACCCTCTTATCCTAGAAACAGGCGAGTACATTGAAGTAGGTGGAGAAATAGATACCACCTCTCCATGACAGACTGGCATGTATGAAGAGGGAGGGAAGAGGTGGACAGCAGCCATCTTTGAAGTCAAGCTACCATGTAGCCCAGAACTCATGAGTGTATACCAATACATCCAATTCCATTCCAACCTCACAATGATCTTCCTTGCTTGATCCCCCTTCTCAGTTTCTCAGTCTAATAATATTCACAAAGTAGTTTCAGAATTGTTGTATATATACCACTATGAAAAATAAACCTACTGAAAAGAGATCAAAATCTGTTTGTAGTTTGAGACTCAATCTCTAGGACTCAAGTTCCAAGCAATAAACCTAGGAAATTAATGATAAAAAAGTCTCTTCAAAATAGGTTCTACCTACCCTCCTAAAAACATTCTTCTAAAATTAACTTGATATTTAGGCTACAGTATTTAGAAAAATATAGAATGTCCAATGCTTAAAGAAAGGAAGTGTAAGGCAGGTTTAGATCACTTCAGTAGGTGAAAGAAACCTGACTGGAACATCTCCATGGAAAACTACTGAGAGCGCCAAATGGGGCTCTTGGTAACTCCAAACATTTGTAACTTCTGAGTCACACCACCCGGGCTTTCTTTCCTCAAATACTAGCTTTCTTCTTTATCATATGCTGACTTTTGGTTTCTATTTACCTGTCTAAGCCATTTTGTTGGCAGGAGCTATTTAATGCTCTGTTCTGCCTAGAGCTCCTCAATAGGCACACCTGTAAGCAATTGTATATTACAACAAAAATGAATCAACCATTCTTCTGGCTCCATTATTTTGGTTGTTCATGGATCATCTCTATTGGCACAGAGCTCTTGGCCTGCAACCCTCCTGTTGATTTTCAAAGGTGGAAAAATGCCCACCCCCCCCCCATTTTGAAGGAAGGAGTCATGAAGCAAAAGCATCTAGACATGGTATTTCGCTTAGCTGAAGTGAGAGCTGCCGATCTACTAGTGCTAATTAAAATCAATATTGTAAACAATGAAAGGCCAGGGTCACCTGCGAATATGAGAAACTTGCCGAGTGCAATACTGTACTGATACTCAGGAAGAGACCAAAGCTCATCCTAAAAATACAGGGGGAGAAAATAGCCAAGAATTTAGTGAGATCTGCCAAACTCTATCCAGAAAATTGATCTCATAAATTCAGTTTTGACCAGAAGTAGAAATCAGTCAGTCTTGTCTCTATTCTAATTAGCTCCTACCCACATTCTAAGGTTGAGAAATAGGACAAATAATTAAACATCTTGGAAAATCCCAGGAAATCTCAGTCTCAGTTTCCTTACATCACTTAGAAATACACCTAGATTTCATTTAATTTTGAAAATAAATTTCAGAGAATTTAAGCCACCTGTTATTCCTCACACAGTAAAGCAATTATTAGATAAGCTAAGAATCACCATAATCTACTCTCATTGAAGATGATCACCTACTACTTGTATGATAGATGCAAGTGTGCCAGCGTATACCGCTGTTCATCAGAAAACATGTCAGCCAAACCCAGTCCAATGAGACCTCACTACCCAGGTCTTCAGTTACTCACTCAGCTGGGGGCTCTGATTTTCTTTCAGGTTGCCACCACCTTAAATATCTGAAATCAGAAATAAAAACCTTCAACATTTTATCGACATATTCTTATTAACAGAAACAGTATTATGAATGAAGTTTCCAATATTTTCCAGGACAAATGTTCTTTTTAGTAAATGGTCTCTTGATAACTGCTCTGTGAACATTTAAACACTGTGATTACAGTTCTTAAAATGACCAGAAGTCATTACTTGAAAGCTTCCTTACTATACAATTACTAGGTCATGTGCTTCTCCTGTGCTTTTGTGCTACTCCAGCATGATTCAACTTTTGTTTGGGAAAAACAGACTTTGTGTCAGCAAAAAGAAAAATCAGTCTTTTATGGAAATCCATAAAATTAAGACTTGCATTATGTTTATGCCATCAAGCACATGGAAATAATTTGGAAGTATTGTATTTTTAGTATGTTACCAGACATTAATTGCCTATGTACCACATCTAACATCCTGATAGGGGTTATCTCATACCATTTCATCTGGACATCACCCTCTGAGTTGGATACTAAAATTAAAACAATCTTGAGAAAGAAATTGTTTAACAGGAATACCTGTGTCATCTTAAGTCACACAATACATAGGTGAAGCTATTAAAGTAATTCTTGAAAAAGGTAATCAAAGTCTTAATAGTTGTGGTGAGACTGGTGAGGAGGTGGCTGATTATGTGAGAGATAGAAGGAACTGAGGGGCAACTGGAAAGCCCCTTGGTTGACGTACCAGGGAAGGCACCAAAGAATCAAAGGAGACTCAACCTATGTCTAGACTTTCATGAAACCAGTCTTCACTCATCAAAAGTTATGCCCCATCTCACAATTTCTGGGTATGGATTTAAACTTCTTTTGGGGGCTCAAAGTCACTACAACAGGTTTGGCACCAATGTCTCTAGCCAGTCTCTTCTTTCCAAATCTCCCACTAGGCTCTAAGGTCATCCGGGGCCTGTGTACACAGGCTCTTGTTTCTCACTTCCTCTGCAAGAGAAGAACCAAATGGAGGAGGCTATCCTAGAAAAGAACACTAACTTCCCAAGGAAAGGTTAAGAGACCGGTGATAGGGAGCAGAAGAGTGCAAAGGAAGACCAGGGATTACCACAGTGGAGATCAGTCACCTGCTGCTTGGATGACGACATCAGGATAGGCTTCGTTCCAAAGGTAAGGCTCTCTTTGTCTGACAACAGGGAATCAAGCCAATTATCTACAAACAAAGTTTTTTGGGTTTTGTTTTTCTTTAAATCCCAAGCTTAGTGAGGATTAGATCCTAATAAACTACAATTTCGTATTGTGTTCCCCAAACTAGAAATCACAATAGATATGTTGTCCTTTGTTCCTTGTCAGTGTTGTCAGACTCTAGTCTGTACACTAGTGTTAATCTTCATGATCACTGAACTTTCTATCTCTGGTTACAAAAGCTCCAGGCATGTATACAAACCGAACAATAGCCAGGGAAGGACAAAAGTTCATTCATGAGACAGCGTCAGAACTGCAACAGAATAGAGAAACTATTTTTTTTTCCCTTTTAAATGAGGATGAAACACACGCCATAGATTATTCTCATTGTTTGTGCTGTCACAAGGGTCATTAGCGACAATTGCAGCTCATCACTCTTTCCTTCATTCCTGCTGCTAAACATCCATTCAGACCATTCAGTGAGGGAGAAGTGGGAAAGATTTTATTCAAACATGGATGATCAACAGATTCTTGCTTGATTTTGGAACTAGTTCCATTTAAAAAACATGCTTTCTGATGTTAAAAGGTTTAGTGTTTAATATTTAATATTACATTGAATTAATAAATTACAGAACATAACATATTAAACTAATATTTAGTATTAAAGTTGCCTTTTGATGATATTAATAATATAAATAATATAATGATAATAATAATATCTTTTAATAATATTTTTAAGATATTTTATGTAGGGCTTCTAGATAAAAAAAAGCCACCAGTCCCTGATATAATGGATAAATGGTTTATTTTTTTTTAAGATTTTATTTTTATTTATTTGAGAGAGAGAAAGAGCACACGCAGGGTGGGGAAAGGCAGAGGGAGAGAGAGAAGCAGACTCCCTGCTGAGCAGGGAGCCCTACATAGTACTCAGTCCCAGGACCCCAGAATCATGACCTGAGCAGAAGGTGGAGGCTTAACCTACTGAGCCACCCAGGTGCCGCTCCTATCCCCCCTTTTTTTTGATAAATGGTTTAAATTCCCTTCCTTGTTCTGTTATACCTGTCAGCTGGATTCTGGTAACAGCTAAAGGTTTAGTTGTATAAAAGAATATCTCATAGAATTCTTCAACATTCAGGTAGATGATCAGATTTTCCTGCCTCAAAATGTAGTTTTTCTTTCACTGCTTCATTTGACCACCATTTCTCAAATATGTTTTATCCTATGTTTTATCCTAAACCACTTCTGCAAACTAAATGGCAAAAATTTGTGTTTTTACTAATCCATTAATTCATTTATTAAACACTTTCTGAATATCTACTATGTGTTAGATACTGGGCTAAGGGCTGGAGATAGAAATGATTTAAGTCATTCTCTCTCACCTCAAGGAACTTATAAATATTTTGATAAGATCAGTACTACTAATATTAATTGAGTACTTAATATGTGTCAGGTAGTTTTCTAAGAACTCAATGCGTATAATTTTTTTTAATGTATAATAGTATCTTTTTGGAGATAGATATATTATGATTATTAATTATTATTATTATTATTCCTGTTTCACAGGTGCAAGGACTAGGCACAGAGTGACTTGCCCAAGACTACACAGGACAGTAAGGGGTGGAGATAGGATTAAATAAATGCAGGCAATTTGACCCTGGGTTCACGCTCTTAAAAGCTATGCAGTGATACAAAGAGGTGCCGTGCTAACTGCAGAGACAGTGCCTTACCCAAGCTGATGATAGGGGCAGGTCAAGGCAAACTTTCACAATGAAATGGAGCTTAGGCTGAACCACAAAGACCGAGTAGGGGTTAGCTGGCAAAGGAATGAAGAAGAAATGTAAGGACATTGTGGAGATGAACAGCATGCCTGGAACCAAGGTCTGAGAGTGCCATACGGCCAGAGGAAGGACCGTCTTGAAGCCTTGCTGCTGCTGGTGGATGGGGTTGTGAGGAAATTAGTTTCGCAAGGGAGGGAGATGGTGGCTGGAGGTGAGGCTGGCAGGGCGGACCTTGCGGACCTCCTTAGGGAAACTGAATCTTAGCCTATTCCTGATACTGAACTACATGTTGTGTTGTTTTATTTGTTTGTTTGTTTTATTTTATTTTATTGTCTGTTTACATTGCTTTGAGCTACAATTTCTAAGCTGAGTAAATGTAAAGTCACTTTCCTGAGGCTCAGTTTCCTCATTATTATTTAAGGAGTTTGGTTTACATGACAACTTAGATCCCTTCTAGTATTGGGATTTATATCTATTTATCTTATTCCTTTAGTCTCGTATTTGTGTGATTAAGTTCTTTGTAAAACTAAGCTCTACCAAGTTTATTTATCTCTGCCTCACCTCAATATGGAAGCAAGGTCTGGTGAACCTGGGGTAATTATAGTTTGAAGGAGCGATGCTTCCCTTTACTTGCTGTCAGTGTAGGAGACAGTTGGGATGTTAAGGAATGACATAACAGTAGTAGAATTACAAGTTTGGAATACATGCCAGTAAGGCCAAATTATATATTAGTGAGGCATGATTCTCATAAAACACCATTACAGTAGCGTGTTCTGGTCCTTTGTTCTTTGCCTTTCCTGATTGCAGTGAACTCTGATTCAGAGATGCAGCTTTGTCTTGTCATCTCTTTTATTCAATTGCTTCATTCCGATTTCTTGTTCTGCCAAAATTATGTTGTCCTGCGACCTCGTCACCTCTGCCCTCCTGGTCTCTTGTCCTCATCTATGACCTTTCTCTGGGGCCCTTGCTGCCGAGCTTACATCTTTAAAGGATCTGCCCTGTTGCAAAACTATTTTTTCTCTCTTATTACAGTCAATGAGCTTTGCTTCCCACTCCTTTAAGTTTAGCTTAATCTCTTTCATGTTCCTTGGTAAAATTAGCATACATTTCCATTTGCCAGTAGTTTCTTAAAAACTTCTGTTTGCAAAAACTTCACGGTCAAGACTTACCAGGCATATATATGAGGGTAGATTTTCCCCTTCCTTTCCTAGCTCTCTCTCCTGCTTCTTCTCTCGTTCCTTCCTCTTTGCGCCTTTCCTCCCCACCCAGAAAGGATGTAAAATATCTTAAAAAAGAAATAGGATACACATGACTAGATCAAATGAAAGTAAAATTTTGTGATTGAGGAAATGAAGTTAGAGGGGAAATAAAAGAGAGGTCAAGAATGAGGTTAATGAGGTTAATTTTAAAACAAGGGTTAAGAGGGTTAAGAGGTTAAGGGTTCCTGCAAGTTTTTAAGAGGCAAGACACAAATTTGGCTCTAAGGAGTTTAGCCTCAAGTACTTAGGGGGAGGGGAGACCTGATTCATTGTATCCAAAATACAGACTTAAAAGCAGCACCAAAGTGAAAGGCAACATTTCTCCATGCTGAGAGAGAATTGAGACAATTTCTCTCATGGACCTTCCTGAAGAAGATAGACTACGTACAATGTTCTCAACAACATCCTAATAAAAGCCAGCCACACAGATGACTTTTCAAAGGTCGATATTCTGGGGCTTATATCATGCCAAAGCAATTCAGGAAAGTAATGTTAGAGGGCTACAATGCAGTCCTGCTCCTCAGCTCTGTACTGGGCTCCTTAACCCCGGGATAGATTTGAGAAGCTGGAGAGCAGCAGTGCGCATTCTGTGGCTCATTATTCGTAAGAGGTGAAGGGGTGGGGAAGGAGAGAGGCTTCCTGGCCAAATTAATCTGGCTTTGCAAACTCTCAAGATTCAACATGCACATTAGCATATAAAGAAGGGCTCTGAAAAGTCCTGTAGTAAAGAAACATACTTACCTTTGTTTAGCCTACTTTTTGTTTAAATATATTTAAACATAGAACTAGTTTTTATTACCATTTGTGTTTTCTCCCCAGTCCATTACTTGGGCCACTTCACTATGTCCAAGAAACAGATTAGTAGTTAATAATTTAATTGGGTTAATCACACACAAACATTTATTTTTTAAAAACATACTGAAATATACCAGCTTCTAGATTGTTACAAAATCACAGTGGAAATTAGGTGAAATTGAATTAAATCTCACTAAGGACTTCAATGACATTTTCCTTTGGGTCAAACAAAAGCTCTTCCTTTTAAAATATAAGAAAATGTCCATTTTGAAAAAAAAAAAGAAAATGTCCATTTTGGTATTTAAAAAAAAA
>CM052900.1:40547813-40566509 GCA_028534135.1 Potos flavus
TGACTGTCTCTGCTTGACTTATTTCACTCAACATAATCTCTTCCAGTCCAGTCCATGTTAAAATAAAAGTTGGGTATTCGTCCTTTCTGATGGAGGCATAATATTCCATTGAATATATGGACCGTATCTTCTTGATCCATTCATCCGTTGAAGGGCATCTTGGCTCTTTCCACAGTTTGGCGATTGTGGCCATTGCTGCTATGAACATTGGGGTACATGTGGCCCTTCTTTGTACTGCATCTGCATCTTTGGGGTAGATACCCAGTAGTGCAATTGCAGGGTCATAGGGTAACTCTATTTTTAATTTCTTGAGGAATCTCCACACTAAGAACAGGATTATTAAGTGTTTTTTTAATTATTATTATTATTGTTATTAGTGTTAAGCCTAATCCTAAAGTTGGCACCTAGGCAACTCTGTGGTGGTCCCAGGGGTGAGTAGCAGAGCCTGCAGAAGTGGTATTGGTGACAAGGCAGAAATAGACATTTCTGGTGGGAGAGAGCAAGGATGTTGCAATGCCAAGCAGAGAGGGGGGAACCCAGTAGAAGGGGCACAACCAGAAAAGGAAGGACTAAAGGACAGAGCTCACTGGTGGCTGACCAGTTACTCCTGAGCACACTGGTAACATCTTCCATGGACTCCCAGAAATGCTCAAGGGGGTACCTTCTAAGCTAAGCTCTGGCTGTGTGTTAAAATCCCTGGGGAGCTTTTCAAAGACACTTAGCTTGGGCCTCAACCTAGACCAATTAAATTAAACTTTCAGGCCTGTATCTAAATAGATTTTTAAAAGCTCCCTAAGTATTTCCATGTACTAGCTACCATGTACTAGCCATGTACCAAGGCTAAAGGGAACTAGGAAAACACAAAATACTCCTGAAAGACATCAAAGAACTATCATTCCTTAGAGATCACACTATCTAGGGCTTAACATGAGACCATCAGATCTCTTTTTTCTTTTGGGCTGAGAGCACCTGGCTTTCCAGCAGGATAAAGGGAGAGCAGTTCTGTCCTGGCTTTGGCCAAGGTGGGTTAGCAGCAGAGAGAGACAGGGGGGCTGATGGGTAGGGGAGCAGTGTACAGAGAAATGGGCTCACACTGGAAGCAGTAGCAGTGTAGGGAACTTCTCTCTCTGATCAGTCCCACACTGGCCTACCAGCCACCACATAACACTTGTATTGGGCACGTGCTGGGGGTCTAGACTCAAAATAACAAATGTCAGTAGAACTTGAGCTAATCCCACTGTGATTGTTACTGAAATCCTTGACTTTTTCCTGTAATTGCCCTGGTCTAGGGAAATCAGGGTTACATGTAGGGGTCAAGTTTGCTGGGTTGTTTTTGTTTTTGTTTTTGTTTTTGTTTTTTCATCAGCAGACTTGTCTTGGCTGGCATTAAAGCTGAATTAAGAGCATATATCAGCTGGGTAAAATGGAAAAGATAGCTAGAAGTAGATTCAATATGGTTGGCAGTGAGGAAGTCAGCTCAGGCTTTCAACTTGGCCTTTGCTGATCCATAGGGAAGACAAACTAGATTATGATGAGTTAACAACATATTAAAATGTGTGTGTGTGTGTGTGTGTGTTTTCTGGAATGTCTCTCTTTTAGAAATGCTTTCATGAGTTCTATGTAGCCTATTTGATAGTCCTTAGAATTTTTTTAAGTTATATTTATTCATTTACATCAGACCTTTTTTCCAAAAACAGTTTAGATTACTGAATCATTTATTAACTCCTACATCAATTTTTAAAAATTTTAAAGTTTTAATAATTTGTACTTTAAAGCATGTCATGATCCCACTTTTATTTACATAGTTTTCTAGTAAAATTTAAATTTTAAGCATGCCCTTGAATGATAATATTCCTGGTAGGGTCTCATAAAGTGCTTTTAAACTTTATCTTTAAGGCACTTTCCTGAAAAGTACACTTTCTGGCCAATTATACCACCCATTTGATCTGGGGTCTTTTGGCTGGCCAAGATACTGGTGGAAGAAGTTGCATGAATCCAAGACCGTGGGCACTTTCACTCCTCTTCATGGTGAACTCAAAACCCAAGGCAATCCTTGAATACTCTTTCTCATCTTTAAATTGGTTTTCTCATTGTGGCCACGTGGATGCCTTCCTGTCTTAGGGCTCAATGCAGATGTGAATTATTAAAGAACAAACTAGTAGACTGATCAAGGGGAAAAATAGATTATAGGCTGCAGAGACCTTTCAGCCCCAAACCCAAAGTGAGGAAAAGCTCGGGCCAGAGAGCGAAAAGATCCAAAGTGATTCCTGAAATAGAATTCAGCACTCTAGAACATCTAGACATATGATAACAAATAGAAAACAACAGTTTTTGTTTCTTCTTTAAGATGTGTCTTTACTAACTAAGGGCCTATCAAAACTTTAGTCCCCGAATCAAGCAGATAGAAATAAATATAGAGATCACTCTAACAGCTATATTCGCAAAGCCACATTGGTCCCATAGTTGTGAAATACATGTGTTTTCCAAATTATATGGAAAGATAATTGGCTAGAATTGTTTTTAAGATATTAATTTTTAAAAATTTATTTCATAGAATTAATTTAGTTGAGTTAAATTCATCATTCTTTGTATGTTTTTAATCATTCTTTGGATTTTTAATAGTATTCATCCAAAAAGCATTTTTAAATGCTTTTAAAATAAACATACCAGGATAGGTATCATCAGCAACATGCCCAAGCACAGAAACCAGCCCTGTGATGCTTCTCACAGCCATTGACCCAGCCTGGAGAGCAGAAGCAGGCTGAAACTTACTGCATTCTGAGCTCAGCTACATTTCCAATAGAATCTCTTGTTTTAAAATATAGCTTATGGCTTTATAGGAAATCAATCAGTGATCTGAATTGCTAGAGATCTAATTTAGCTATTCCAGACTTTTTTTCATTTTAAAAATGCAAAACTGCCTGAGAATGTTGAAGTCCCAACAAGAAAAGGCCAGTGCTATTTTGGGCTGTCTCTGAAGACTATCATAGAGAAGGGAGGGAGGAAAACGGAGGTAGACACATCTGGGATGCTATTTTCAGGCTCCTGGATTCCAGAAAGACTCTGGAAAGCTGGAAAGAGACCAGAAGTGTAAAAGGAAATGATTAATGAGTGAAGTCAGGGCAGAAGAACTCTAGATTGCTTGTTCAGGGTATGACTGAGACCTTGAAAACCAGAGAGAACAAGGAAAAGCAGGAAAGAAAACCTCACATGCATCAGTCCCTGGCGAGGTGGGGGAGAGCTATTACACATTTTAAAATGAACTAGAGCTAAAATTACATTAAAGAGAAAGAGGGAGAGAGAGAGACATTTGCCATATTAGTTCTGAATCCCACCAAGACCTTGAAGCTTTGGATCAGGTATCCTGGGGACAGAGTGGTGGCTCTCAGCCCTGACTACATATCTGCTTCCCCAGGAGGGTTTAAAAAAACACCCATACCCAGGCCTTACCCACAAAGGCATAGTACTAAGAACAGCTTTCCACATTGTGAAAACCTGTAGAGATTACAATGATACTTGTAGGTTACATGAAAATGTATTTTTTAAAGTAATATTCAAGTCACAGATACTTTAAAATAGCAGCATGGTATTATACGTTATTGTAAAGGAAATCTTAAGTTAGTTAAGTGGTTCAATATGAAAACTTTTCGTTTTCATTTGAGGAATGGTAATAGTCACACAATAATTTATTATGACCTTTTAACAAAGATTATTTAAACAAAGCTATGGAGACTATCTACCTAGAGATCAGTGCTTCTCAAACATTGATTTGCAAAAGAATCATCTAGTTGATCTTATTAAGGTGCAGGTTCTAATGTGATTGGTCTGAATGGAGCTCGAGCTTCGTTTTCTAAGGCGTGGCTGGTACCGCTGGTCTAGGCACCTATGTGGAGCACTGGGCTGCGGTATTTTAAATGGCTTCCTTTCCCATATTCTCAGACCTGGAAAACCTCCAGAAATGACTTCTACGTGAGATTTGTCACGTTCATTTGCAATCCAGGAGGGTGGAGTTGGAAGAAGAAAGACTTCTTTTTAATGTATCCTAAATGACTCAGCGTTTACCTTAGAAATACATAGGTCATGGGGAAACACTTTCTAAGGTAAAGAAGTTTCACCCCTCCCGTGCCCAAAAAGAGTTAATTCATGTACTCCAAAATTATGTCTTGACTCGAAGTGAAATGTTAAGTGCCATAAATAAACTATCAGCACAAAAAAAGCAGCAATTTTTTTACGCTAAGAAAATAACTTGTTCCTGATAAGTCTGGCTGTTCTGCACTCACTGCTAACATAAGGCGCCAGATATGTGGCGAGGAACGTAAAGAGGACACGGGGAGAGCTGAAGGAGGCCAGGGAGCAGATGGACTTGGGAGTTAACATCTTAAAAAATGTTTCAGATCATACACCATACTTAAGAATATTGCACGTGTTCTTTGAGAAATGTTTTCTTTTTTCTTAACACAAGTGAATTAAGCAAACCCAGATTCTCTCCTTTAAGTAAAAGCATACTACCACAGGCTTGTTGTTTCTTTTTAGGAATTTCTTTCTAAATAAGCCTTTTTTAAAAATGATAATTCCTTACCAACTTTTAGTTTAGTTTTTTTCCCTCCTTTTAAGTTTGAATTTTTTGAGCCTCCGAAAGACCTGTAAAGTGTCAGAATGTTATGTTTTCAAATGCTCCTCAATTTTTGGCACAAAGAACAGACTAATTTAAAACTCAAAGTATGTTAAATCCATGACCACAGTGCTTATAAGTCATACTAAGATGTTCTTAGAATCCAATAGAATAAGGTAATAAGGAAATAGTGTTTGATCACCTAGTAGAAATTAAAGAGGAAGTAATGTACTCTTCCTACTGGATGTTTTTTATTCTTTTTTTTTTCCTAAGATTTTATTTATTTACTTATTTGACAGAGAGAGATATAGTAAGACAGGGAACACAAGCAGGGGCAGAGGGAGAGGGAGAAGCAGGCTCCCCACTGAGCATGGGGCCCAATGCGGGAGTAGATTCCAAGAGCCTGGGATCATGACCTGGGCAGAAGGCAGACGCTTAACTGACTGAGCCAGCCAGTTGCCCCATATTGGATATTTTTTCTAATCATATTCCCAAATATTCATAGTCTTTCATATTTCAAAGACCACATGAGAGTTATTCAAAAAGGTAGTAGAAATTGCTCTGGACTCGAAGGTTGTTCTCTTGCCAAAGTTGCCCTACTAAAAGAAAGGTTAGAAAACGCCTTATTTTTTCCACATTCTTGTTCCAGTGGCTCTTGCCTCCCCTGATCTTCTAAGAAGAATGTCTGCGTTTGAGCATCCAGTATGGTAGCCACCAGCAAGGTGAGGTGTCCTATAAGTATAAAATGCATATTCAATTCCCAGACTTGGTATAAAAAATAATATAAAGTACCATATTAATAATTTTTATTAATTTCATGCTGAAATATTAGCATTTTGTGTATAGTGTGTTACATAAATTATTAAAACTATTTTTACCTTTTCTTTTCACCTTTTCAAAAGTGGCTACCACAAAACCTAAACCTACGTATGTATATGTATCGAACAGGGTTATTATATAGTAATTATCTAGAGTATTCATTTTTATTTTGGAATGATATTCTATTTATTGACTATTTGTTATTCATAAGCCAAACACTTTATCTGTATTAACTCACTTAACCTAATGACCTCCACTTTACGAGCGAGGACATTGGGCTTAGAGAAGTCACATAACTTGCTCGAGTCACGCTTCTAGTAAGTGGGAGAGATAGGTTCAAAACGACCTCTGTCTGAGGTCAAAGCCCATCTCTCAGCCAGGGTGTTACAGGTCAGGACAAAGGTGAGATGAGGGAAGCATTTGCCATTGGTGCAAAATTTAAGAACACTGAAAACCTCAGTAATAAAGACATATAATATTTTAATGGATTTTTTAAAAATCAAAATTAGTGCAAAAATTCCATAAGGAAGAAAATTTTAAATAAAGACAGCATTTGTTTCTGGACGTGCATGATGCGGCCCTACTCACCTCACTCCAGTCTTGGCCCAGACCATTAGTCCACCTTCTGGAATGACTGCTCACTTCCATATGTGTTACCTTTTCAAAAATATTCGGCTCTTGGAGAGGGGCCTGAACCTCACTTTTAATAACTTATGCTGGTAGCTCCCAGGCCTAGTGAAGAACATGGGAGGTAGTACTAAATACAAGAATAGAAAAAGACTAAAAGGAAATAACCCCCAGTATTTAGAGAGGTTTTTCTGTGTGTGTGTGTGTGGGGGGGGGGATCAGTGTGATTACCCCATTATCCCATCATCTAGCTATAAAACATTAGCAATTAAAAACAAATGTTTAAATTTTGCTGAATAGGCTGTGAACTTGATTTAAAACTGTGGAGTAAGCACATCTAACTGAGAAAGGTACTTAAAACAACAATTTTACACAATGGATGAAACGCCATGACTTTCACAGCCAAACTCAACAAATTGAGTATACTATTGGGAAATCTTGGCCGGTCTGTTTAATTCCCATTGTTGGCTGTGTGAATCGCAGGGTGGACCATTTACAACAGGTCTTTCCAAACACCAGTTGAAAGACAGGGGCTCCTAAGCAGACTTAAAGGAACTCAATCATTCCTCTGTATTGGAAGGTCTTCATCAAGAGGGCCAAACAGAATTTCCTATGTAAAAATCTTACTACCAAGTGTACACAACCATCTATGTCTCTGTTCCCTTTCCCAGCTAAGCTGCTTCAAGAAATAACCAAACCCCCAATCCTGCCTCTACCTCATTTCCCTGGTTAGTTCACTCCCTTCTGATACCCACCCCTCTCTCTACACAAAAAGTATCTTTGTTATGGTTCTCAGTGACTTCCTTGATGTCAAATCTAATGGACAAGTCACGGTTTGCATCTTTCTTGGTCTATTAGCTGCTTTTGACACAGCAATAGCCTCCTTTAATTACTCTTTTCTTGGCTTGATTCTCTAGTCTCCTGGTTTTCGTCCACATTCTTGGATATTCCTTCTGAATTTCCTTCAAAGGAATTCTGTAGTGGAAACACCCTTTCATCTCTGTCTTGTCTCCCCTGCCATAGTAGCATCCTCCTATCACTGATGTCTCCCCAGTCTTCATCATACATATCAATCTCCCTTCACCTTTAGAAACCTCAATTCGTACTGTGGGTTTGTATTGCTCCCCCAGGATCTATCCCTTTCCCTAAATGCAAATCATGCCATCAAGGGTAGCATGGACAGGATAATCAGAATTTTGGGACCTGACAATCACTTTAGATTACTCTATTAAAATCATCCGGTTTCTTTGTCTTCCTAATTAGCCTTTGTCTGGCTCATATTTGCCATTATAGCCTCAGTGCCTAGAGGAGAACTTGGCACATATTAGTATATATCAGTATGACTTTGGCTGGAAATGACAGAAATTCCAACTCAAAATGACCTAAACTAAAAAGAAATAAAGCCTATCCTAGAACTGGAAGTCCAGGATAGAGTATGCCAGTGGCTTCATGATGCCAGCAAGACCTCTACTTAGTTCTCTTCTAGGTCATCTTCACCCTAAGGCAAATTTCATTCATCGACATGGCTGCCTGTGGGAATCAAGGGGAACTACATGACCCCTTGTTCAAGAAGAAATCCCTCTCCTTTTATTTTTCTGTACCTCTAGTCAACAGTGGGTAATCAACAACCATAACTGGCCCAGTCATTTTATTTGAGGGGACAGGAAAGAGGAACACCTATTTGGAGTACATTTCCCAGATGTGAAAGTTCTTGGGATAGATAATATATAAAGCCAACCAGATTTCACGTATATAATTATAGAAACCATATTACTCAATTCAAGAAAAAAAAAAATCTCTGAGATTTCCCCAACATTCCTTTAAGCCAAGCCCTTCCAGAAGCAAGTTTTAAACCTTTGCTCCAAAAAATGTCCTTTATTTTACAAATCCCATTCTGCTTTTCCACTTCCCAATTCCTGGGACTATCTACCTCCCACACCTTGAGGAATTAAGGTCTTTCTTTTCTGTGTGTTTCTCTAAGTTTTGTCCTGAATCCCGGGGATTGAGGGGAATATAAATATAGATAGAGATATACAATTTCAGAAACATTCTGAAAATTTTATTTATTGGACAAATGGCACTCCTAATCACCTTCAATTTCTTCTGACTGATTCAAGTTGCCCAAACTCCAGTCACTAACCCTAAAGTCACTAAGGACAAGCCAGTTTTCCTCTCTTTATGATGCAAACTTCTAGATGTTTCCTAGCTTTGCAGTCACCCTTCCTCTTGCTCTGTTTCAAATCTGTGTTTCCTTTCCCTTGGCTTATCTGCTATTTTTAGCTCAGGGCTTGTCCTTTGGATTTGTCAGTCACACTTATTCCAGGTTAAGCCCTCGGTATTTTCTCAAAGCTCTGCTTGAACTCTGCCCTGGCTGGTTCTGCTCTCCACTGCCTTGGGCTGCCAGGCTCTGGGGTGCCAAATGCCCAGTCACCCTGCATGTGGCTACTTCTTCCCTTTCCTTGTGCCCTCTCCTCCCTTTACGTTTAAATTCCTTATTTTAATTCATATTTTGCAGTACTAGGCAGTCCAAACACTAATTTCCCCTTGTTCATCACCCATTACACAACCACCTACTGACAGAAGCATTTACAAGAGATTAACCACCGTTGGCTCTTCCAGTCAGGAGGGACAGGCTCAAGCTCAGGCTAGTAAAGCTGATTCACTCTAGCAAGCCTGGTCCCTGTTTGGTTTCACTTGAGTTACTTGGGTCTGTCTAGTTGAAGATCTGGCTCACTCCATAGAAATCAATATCTGAGCTAATCATCAACTAGATCTAACGAATTCAGGCTTGCCTGGTTTTTAACTTAAGAAATTGGGAAAGTAATAACATCAATTATCAAGAAACAGAAATATGATAATTGAGACCAGAAATGGGCAAACTTTTCTGTAACGAGCCAGATAGCAACTATTTTTGGCTTTAGTGGGCCTTCTAGTCCCTGTTACACCACTCAACTCTGCCATTACAATGTGAAAGCAGCCATGGGCAATAGTAAATGAAGGGATATGACTGTGTTCCATCAAAACTTTTATTTGCAGAAACAGGCGGTGGGCCAGACTGGGTCCATAGGTAGTAGTTTGCCAACCACTGATCCGGAGGGCCAGTACGCATGCTGACGGATGGGCCCCCGAGGCCAAGATGTGTGCCTGGAGGACGAGAAGGCACAAAGTCCCTCTTGACGGAAGTAAGGTCAGTTTATTTGGTGGTAAATAATAGGGAACAATTTTATATTAAAACAAGCCCAGATGTATTATGAAATAGAAAACCACTTTGGACCTTGTTGAGGCAGGCTCTCGGGAATACATTTTTGACTCTCCTCTGCTATTAGGGGAACTCTGTTGGGAAAGTTTAAGAAACGTTGACTGGGAGATACTTTTATAAATGACTACATGGTAACACCAATACCATCCTGTCTAATTGTAGTGCCTTCGTTTCCCCACACGAGTCTCAAATGTGGCTCGTGCTGGACCTGTTGTATTGTCCTGAGACTAACAAATTTTGTTCACTTCCAAGATTTCACAGTAGTCCCTGCCTGCTGGCCAGTGAGACCCTCAGACTTTCTTGGGCATTTCTCAGAAGAATTCAGTTATTTTAGCACAACGTCCTGAAGCTTTCTGCTGTTTTTCTGCTGAGGTTGCTGCAATTATTATGTCTATTATGTCTTTTTTTTAATCTTTTTTTTTAACTGCAGTATATTTGACACACAATGTTACATTAGTTTCAGGTTATTATGTCTTTTCTGGCTTATCCCACTTCTGAATATTATATAGTCGATCTTCATTATTCAGATTCCATATTTGCAATTTCACCTACTCACTAAAATTTATTTGTAACCCCAAAATCAATATTCATGACATTTTCACGGTCAGTAGCAGACATGTGCTGAGAGGCAAAACATTTGAGTCACCCAGTTTGCAAGTTGCCAGCTGAGGTCTAACAAGGTGACATCTGCCTTCTTAGTTCAGCTCTCATACTGGAAGTCTGTATCTTTTTTACAGTGTATTTACTGTAACACATCTGCTTTTTGTGCTTTTTATTGGTGATTTTGCTGTTCACATGGCTCCCAAGCATAGTTACAGAAGTGCTGTCTAAGGTGTTCCTAAGTGTAGGCAGGCTGGGATGCGCCTCACGGAGAAAACACACGTGTTAGATAAGCTTCACTCAGGCATGAGTTCTACTGCTGATGGCCATGAGTTTAATGCTAATGAATCAACAATACATATAAAGTGTCTTTAAACAGAAAAACACATAAAATAAGGTTATGTATTGACTGATTGGCAAAAATACAGTAAGCAGAGGCTCAAAGGAACCTAGCTCTGTATTCCCCCAGGAGCCACGGTTCAGCATTTGCTAATTCAGTGGTCAGTGACTTTACAGAACATAACGACCACAGATAAACAAGACTCCACTGTAATTCCATTTACAGGGTCTTGTTACTCTGTGCTCAGTTTTAACCATTCTCAAAGCTGCCCCATCATATTGCCATCTACTTCTCTAAGACAGGTCCTGGGAGGTCTTGCCACACATACACGGATCAGCAGCAGCAGCATCACCTGGGAAGTTGTTAGAAATGTGGAATCCCAGGTGCTCCTGGGTGGTTCAGTCAGGTAAGCATTCCACTCTTGATTTGGGCTCAGGTCATGATCTCAGGGTAGTGGGCTCCAGCCCTGCATCAGGCTCTGTGCTAGGCATGGAACCTGCTTAAGATTCTCTCTCTGCCTCTGCCCCTGACCCCACCACCTTGCATGCTGTCTCTTTCTAGAAAGAAAGAAAGAGAAATGCAGAATCCCAGGCTCCGCCCCAAGTGTAGTGAATCAGATTCCATATTTAAACAAGATTCCTAGGTGATTTGTATAGACATTGAAGTTTGAGAAGCACTCTTTTAACACACCTCCTTCATGCCCACAGTTATCTCACTGGTCACAGTTTGTTTTGTTTTGCTTTGTTTTGTTTTTTTCTGGTTACACTAGAATCGCCTTTACTTTCTAAATGCAAACACTAGCCTCTCATGGTCAGTTCTGTATTTCTAGTCTGATACCATCCATCCACCAACTCATGAATCCAGTAATTAAACCAACAAGCTTTTTTGAGTATCCATTTTGTAGTAGATATAATTCTGAAAGTAAGATTACACAGGAAAAAAAAAAAAAATCTTCAAAGGACCTGCATTCTGTAAGGGAGACAGATCTGCAAACCAACACCATAAATTACCAAGTAAACAGCAAGAATAGATTCACTACAGAGGCACAAAGGTAACATGGAGATTAACACTGATGGATATGATCTGCGAATACTTCCTGGAGGAATTATTTTGAACACAAAATAACTTTAATCCCTGTCAATAGGATTCAGCAAAGAAGTTGTTTTAAAACATTAAACATTAATCTTTTCAAATCTAATATGTAACATCCTCTGTGTACACACACCACAACTACTTTACAGTAGTTTTCCTACACAGAAACAAAAATAACAACAACAACGAAAGAAGTGTAACTAAGAAATAACAGAGAATATATGCATAGAGATGGAAGTTTTTTTCATACCTACTCTTCAAGTTCTTTTAATCCTGGCATAATAATTCAATTTCCCTTTCCTTTCCTTACAGAGTCTGATGATCCTGCAAAATGCGAGAGTTCTGATCATTTTGTGATCTACTTTTATGTAATATGACCTCTCTTCAGGCCAGAACTCTACATAAGAAATTAACCTTTTTCCAGTATGTCTTTTAAGAAGGCACAAGTTCATTTCCCCTCTTACATGAAATTAGATATGATGGAAGTATAAAACAAAAACAGAAGAAATATTGAATCAAATGAGCTACTGACTGTTGGACTGAACAGTCACTTAGAACTTGGAAAATAGCCTTATCCTCTGAGTACAGGAAAACTGCAATTTAGCTTGCTATCATTTTTCACTGATTGTCACAAAAATGCCTCAAAGCCGGTCTGTATCAGGCACTTCAGTTCACCAATGAGAAACCTGAGGCACTGGAAGGTGAAGTGATTTTATGCTATGAGTCAGCAGAGCCCTGGGAAGCTGTGAGGGAATATGAGCTGTGGGCAATTTGGGATAAGACCGTTCTAAGTCAGTGCGACTTTATGAAGAGGTAAATTTGAAATTAAAAGCTATAATTAACTCTCTAAGCTGGAGCTTTGTTCTAACCTCTTCATTTTGGAATAACGAAAACACTCTCTTAATATCTTCGAAAATAAGTAAAGGAAGGCTGAGTAGAAGTGTGGGACCTCTGGGAGTCGTACCTGTGTCACGAAGCCGGCGGTATTGTGACATGTACAATTGGGATACATGTGTAACAAGATAGGTGTGGATGTTCCAATGTACACTGTGAGTAATTTATACATGTATTAATGTGCTCCTGGGTAAAAGGAGTCTGAGTCATCCAGCAAGTATAAATAAATAAATGAACAAATAAATGAATGAATAAATAAATAAATAAATAATAAATACAGAACTCCTCACAATTCACTTCTATAGTTGCAGGAAGCTGGCATATTATTAAGTGATGGACTTTGACTTAGGGACCAAGAGTAGCAACCCAAGATAGCACTTCAAGAAGGCAGAGAGTTCGAGAAGCTGAAGAAATTGGGAGTTTGGAGTGCATGGCTATAGATTCTGCTCTGCCTCTCACTTGCTGTCTTCCTGGGCAGGTCCTTTCCTGTTTGTTTCATGTGCAGCGAGGGAAGGTGGCTGGACTAGGGGGTTTCTGGCATCCCCTACGTACAGTTCTTGGCTATCTGATTCTATATTTGCAAAGCGTGCTCTCACTGGAGTCCTGAGAGAGGCACACTCTGCAGCCATCACCCCACAAACTCAGTCCTGTTATTCCTTTCCCTTTCTTTGTGCTACTAACCTCGTTTCTAGAGATGTATTTCCTACCTGGGAAAACTGCTGAGATTCCCCGATATGACAGGAGGAAGTGGTTTGAAGTCTGACAGACTGTCCAAATTCTGTTTTCCCTAATCACTGTGTACTGCTGTTTTCCATGCTTACTAACTGTGTGAATGGAAGCTCTTGCTAGACCTCAGTTTCTTCATCCATGAAATGGGTATAATAATATCTATGTCACAGTTTCTTGAGGAAATTCAACAAATAAGATAATGCTAAGTGATTCTGCATGAAATACCAGGCATATAATAGATTTCAAAAACAGTAGTTCCTTTCCTACTTTCTCCACACTCTGCTATTTGTTATTACTTAAAGATAAAGGGCTAGGACTCCTAAAGTCAGACCACATTCAGTGATTGAAGACAGATTCAGCTTCTCACCCTTGAAACTTCATTACGTAGGCAATTACATATTCTGCTTAAACAGCAGGTCGAGGCCTTAAGTACACCACCAATTCTCTTTGTAATAGATGGGAAATGTGGGGCCTAAGCCAGCTATCCACTAAAGACTGAGCGAGAGTAAATAACAGCATGTAGGCACTTTGCAGAAGTCTGACATTCCGTATTTATGCCATACCTTTGGGGCAGAAGGGCTAAAATAGAACATAGAGATCTTTCTAATGTGTGCAGTAGGGGCCACTGTAATGATGCTGAGGTAATGCTTGGGTGAGCTCAAAGGAGCTGAAGCAACCAAATTGCCCCAGAGAAATGAGAGGAAACAGGTAGGATCATGGCCCAGGAGGAAGGGTTAAGGTGTGCTGATGCAAACAGCGTGATTCCTTTTTGTATATTTAAAGCCAACCACACAAAAAGGAAGGGATAAGAAATTTACCCTCTCAACTCAGACTTTTAATAAACAGCATTAATGTGAAAGTTCTTAACTATCCATTAAGTCCGATAATGGCACAAAGAACATTTAAGGCAAGCTGTATAGCTGGCAAAGTGTCTTTAAATTGTTTGCTGGGAGAAACCTCTCACAGAATGCAAAAGCTCTGGTCTTGCTGTGGTGGGCTGTGGTAGGATGATAACCCCCCTCATCTGACAGCGGGCCTCCCACCAACCCCACCCAGCCTCCTCCACCACACACACATTGCTTTTTCTCTTAGCTTAAATTCTAAGAAAATTGATCATGGTAAGAGCATGGCAAAGGAAGCTTAAAATGCTTTATATGGCACTTAGAAAGTTCGAGCCCTCGTTTGCAGAGAGGAAATCTAGGACACGTCATGATTGTGGACCGTGGGAAGCCACACATGAAAGCCTGTACTGTAAAGAGAAACCCTGTTACTAGTCAGAGAATCAGGGATGATTCTAAATGTGTCGCCAATTTATTTTGTGTGGGGGCAGGAAGCTGGGATTGGAAGATGCAAAAATTAAGAAAGTACGGTCTCAAAAAAAAAAAAAGGATGGTCTCTGACCTTAAGGTGCTCACAAGTTAATAGGGCAACAGATTGTGTCTCCTTTACTGTTGTTAGCACAGTAGGAGCTCAGCATGGTAACTTCCATTTGCAGAGGTAGCCACCTGAGGAGCAAAGCTGGCAAGATGTCTCGGGACAGTGCAGACTGAGGGGCTGAACGGTGCTAACCTCGCCAGCACACCCCCAGGGCATGCCCATTCCTTCCTTTATCCCTGTTGAGCTTGAGGCTTACAGACTTCACAAATGAGCAGAGTGCTCATCTTGGGACCTCTGGGCAAGTTTTCTGCTGCTGAGCACTCTCCAAACATCTTATTCCCATAGCTTTCTGGCTCGCATGGCCTAGATTTGCCCTGTGTATACGGCGATGTATGCGCTATGCCGTCATTTTTATACCACTTAATGTTCTCTAAAGATAAAGCTTAAAATGGAGCAAATGTATTATCATCAAAACAAAGGAAATCAAAGTGTTCTGCCGGTTTTGTTGTTCTAACATCTTGAGAAACTGAACACATAAAGGACTAATTTGTGCTGTTATTTTCATAGTCTTTAAAGATAGTGATGATCAACCCATTATTTTTAGACTCTAATTTAGACAAAATATAGTTTTTGAAAAGAAAACACATCGATTTTGGCATGAATCAGGGTGAGCTTTCAAAGTAAGTACCACACCTTATGAATTCTTGACTTATATCCTATAAAAGAAAGGACAGTGTTATTTGCAAATGCACAATATATAAAAAATACAGGATAAGTCTGGGACTTAGAGAGTTAAATGATGCCATCATAATGAGTCATCGGAATTATTGGTTTTTCCTAAGCTATACTTATTTTCTCACATTAGTAATTGTGTGCTTATGCTCTGATGCCAAGGTGTGCGGGCGCTGTTGCTGATCTGTCAAAATCCCCGTGCTTACTCTGTACCAGCGTGACGAAATGGGCCTGAAGGAGTAATAGATACATTTGCAGTCAGGCTTTGGCATGCACACAGAAGACATTGAACTTGACTATCTCAACAATAGGAATTTCAAAATGTTGGTAAGGGAATGGCAAGATCTTTTCTAAGAGACTGTGGATGTGGGTGGAGCTATTTATAGATGAGATCTTGATTTATTTCCTTTCCATGAAAATGGGTATCAGGTTAGAGACCTTCCTGAGAACAGCAAGGATCCAAAAGAAACTTCCAGCCTCATAGTATCTTTTCTTTTGTTCAGGCAAGTCAGGTTAACATAGGAAAAAAGAAGAACAAAGTACAATAACAGAGGAATGAGTACTTTTGCTTGAAGGTAAACATTTGAACGTCAAGTGTTTGAGATACTCAGGCTACATTCAATAACTCAAGAATGAGACTACTAATTCTTAATATTCCATCTGCTTGGCATTCTTTTCAAATTGACCAAGTTTCTATAAAAGAGTAGAATTTTCCCTACTCTACATGCTTTCTTTTTTTATCCCGTATAGTCCCACAAATCCTATGAACAATTACATGAGGATTTTGTGAAAGGAAAGTAAATGATCTTGAAGTAGTTTGCAGGACTGGCCATGTAGCAAGAGAAGGCCCGCAGTCCTGAACCCCAGGCCAGCCTCCCACTTCTGGAGACACCGTTGAAGCATGAAAAATTATATTTGTGTGCTTTTAAAATAAAGGCCCTTAAGAAAATAAGAGAACAGCCAACACATTCTGAAAAAAAAGAGCTGACCAAATATTAAAATAGTGTGTATGTGTGTGTGTGTGTGTGTGTGTGTGTGTTTGTGTGTGTATAAAACGGTGAGGCAGTATTGCATCAATAGACAGAATAAAAGAACAGAATAGAAAGTCCAGACATATATAGAGAGTCAAATACAAGAAGAAATTTAATATTTGATAATGGCGTCATCTCAAATAAATGTAGGAACAATGGATATTTCAATATATAGTGTTAGACATCTGGGTGGCCCCCTGGGAAACACAAAGTTGGATCTATACTCACTCTGAGTTAACAGGATAAATCCCACAAAATAAAAAATTTAAATGGTATAAAGGGATAAATCCTAAAAATATTAGAAGAAAAATATGGGAGGATTTTTTATGACTCAAAATCAAAAATCGCTAAGGCAAAATTGTTAGACTAAATACAAATTTATTTTAAAAGTCTGTTTAGGAAAATAAATACGGTAAGCAACATCAAAAAACAACTGACAGATTGGAAAAATATTTGCAACTCATATCACAAAAGGCTAATTCCTCTAATAAATAAAGAGCTTCTAAAAATTCAGGAGGAAAAAACCCAGTATCTCAAAAGAAAAATGAGCAACGAATGAACAGATGGTTTACAGAAAGTAAATTAAAAGGATTCAAACAAATGAGGAGACACTCAATCTCATCAATAATAAGATGCATGCAAATTAGAACTACACTGAAACACAATTTTCCACCAATCAGTAAAAATCCAAAGTAGAGGCCCTCTGTCAATCTGATTGTAGAAACAGGTGCTACTACGTACAGTTGGTGGGGTACTAAATTATTACAACTCTTATGGAGAACAGTTTTGTGCTGTCAGAATTATAGATGCATATTATATTTCACCAAGCGATTCCACTTCTTAATGTATACACAAATTTTCCACCACAGCACTTTTTTTTAAATTGTAGTACAAGTATCCATCTGTGAGAGAGTAGTTAAATGAAATTATAATATATTTACATGATGGAATGCAAAGCAGCTGTTTACCAAAAAAAAAAAACCCAAAAAACGAATATGCTAAATAGACTGATATGGAAAGAGCTCTCTGATTCATTGATAAGGAAGAAAGGTTCAGTATAGTATGCCCTCTGGAGTAAATAAATGGGAAATAAGAATCTCTCCTCATATTTGTTCACATACTCAAACAGAGACTATGGGAGGATACCTGAGATCTTCCTAACAATAGCTGGGTGGTCAAGGGTTGGAGGAGGAGGGTAGAAAGAAGAATTTCAGGCCTTGGAAAGAAGTTTTCAAAACTACAGCTGCGTGGGATCAGAGGCACAGTCTGGGCTCATGGAACTGACTGGCCTTGGTGGTCCACTCAGCATCAGACGAATGGCTTTGGTTTCATCTTCCCAGAGCTCCTGCCAACAGCACTGGGCAGCTCTCAGATTGTAGGAGCACAACCCATTCTAGAATCAAAGAGCAGACTTAGAAGACACCGCAAGGGGCCATTGCACTAGAACTTGGATGCAAGCCATCAGCATCCCTCCCCATTTTCTCCTCTGTTAGACTGGTAATTCTCAACTAGGGGTTACTTTGCCCCAAGGAGGCATGTTTGGTTGTCATGACTGGGAATACATCTATTTGGCTTAAAATGTCAATCGTGTTGAAGTTAAGAAACCCTGCGCTAGAGTGAGATACCACAGAAAGGGTGAAACCTGTGAGGGAAAGCACAGGGAAAATGAGGAATGTGCTGTCATTAAGAAGACTGAAACCTTTACATCCACCCCTGTGTCTGAGATAACTCAGAGACCCAGGTAGAGGCAAGAGATGGATGATTTTTCTGTGCCCTGGTATGACAAACACTGTGAAACTCGATCTTGAATAAAACATGAAACAAATCTAAAAGCACAGTGCTGTAATTCAAGGATAATAACTCCTTAAATCCCCCATGTATTGGACATCTGTAGTCAGTGTTGGCCCCTCTCGTTATTGCCCATTCCACTCACAGCGAGGCCTGATTTACACAAGACCCCGTGTGTGGAAACCCTGGAGAGATTCAGGAAAAGCAGCGCTCCCACTGCAGAAGGACTTTTGTCTCTGGAAGGTAATTCAGCAGCTGTTAACAAGTCTCCATTTACTGCAGAGCAGCTAAAGGAAAGAAGAACATTGTGCTGACTCACTAATTGCCAGACACTCGGGGCGGGTGCGGGAAGGGAGGGGAGGGACTGCTGGAGGACACAAATCACTCCGTGCGAGGGGCTGACTGGAATGAGGCCAGCATTCCAGGCTTCATAAGCTGATGTTCTGAAGCTCAGGGAATCATTTGCAATGGCAGAAACGACAGCAAGGAAATGCATTTTGATGCCAGGGAAAACAATCAGGGAGAATGAGAGCAAGTGAGAAAGAACAGATCATTAGCAGAGTGGAAGAGAGGGCATCAGGTATGAGCTGGCATCCTCCTCCGAGGGGTCTCCTGGTGGTGGAGACCCAGATTCCTAATGGGGGCTTTGTGGTGAGGACTAGACCCGCACACTGTGGCCTGGAGCATTCTGAGTGAGCACGCAGCTTTCCGTAGCATGTGTGGTATTAATCCCCGGACCTATGGGAAATGTGCTTGCCTTCTCACTTTTCAGGAATTTCTCTTAACGGGAGCTACC
>CM052900.1:40566609-40615371 GCA_028534135.1 Potos flavus
CCCCCTCGGACCGTGAAACTCTTCCTGGTGTTGAACAAGGAAGTGGAATTTATAGACTGACACATAGGAGTACATTCAGGGCAGGACAGAGAACGCTAGACTCATAGGTCAAAGCAACTCAAACAATATTTACCAATTGTTTTTGGCCACTATTTTATGTCCTGATGGGGAAACACCAGCAACAAAACTCCTTGAGGAATGACCGAAAATAACACTCTCTCCTCAAGAAATGAAGCATATAAATACACCTCGAATCTTTCGTGCCTTTGAAGGCTTAGGGAAAAATTTGCACACAGAGATCCAGATTCAGGATTAGCTACTCTAAGGTTCAATAACCAGATTCTCCATTTCCTTGGAATGGTACTAAAAATCAGAAGAGCTTCTATCCACGCCACCCTTAATATTTCAGAGGGTTGCTGTATACTGTCTCTTGTTTGCTCCTTGCAGCAGCCTTGATGAGATTGCTGTAGTGTCCTCATTTTTAAGACCAAGAAACCAAGGTCCAAAAAGAAGACTGTAAATTCCTTAAGGTCACAGAGCCAATAACACAGCTGTTTCTATACTCCAGTGCTACAAACACTTTGTAGCTACCACAAAGAACTTAGCAGGTGGTGGGTTGGGGTGGGGGTTGGGGGGAAGGACGGGGATCAGCAGCAAAGATTTACTTAGTATTCCCTATGTGTTCAGCACTGTGTTAAACACTTGCATTCTTTACTTTTTTAATGCTAGTAACAACCCTATAGTGTGGGGACGTCATTTCCAATATCGACTAATAACACAATACCTACATATGGTAGGAAAGTGGGAGCTCAGTAATAAAAATTGGTAACACCTGCTTCACCAGCTGAAAATATAATCATATCTTAGTTTTTTTTTAATTAACTGTTTAGGAATCCACATGCACTCATGAATAGAAAGTTCAAGGTTGCTCTCTTAAAGAGTCAATATATATGTTCTCCCATTATAAACTGTTGAAGAAAGTCACAAGCACACTCAGTTCAAAAGAATTTATCCTCCGTCTGAATGCCAGGTGGAGAGAAAACCGAAGCATCTGGCTGGTCCATTCATATCATCGATTCTGCTACTCTCCTACAGCGTCCGTTCCTGTTCCTCAGTGTCTTATTGAACACTTAGATGTTTCCAAGGCCCCGGGTCCAAACAACATTATTCTGTCAATGAAGCCTGTGTTGGTCCCGACTCTTGCAGAGGCCGCTGGAAAACCCATTTACTGGGGCTCTTTAGTTTACATTCACATACTCAACCATTGATCCCCAAACAGGATAAATATGCCTGAGGGGATTGGGTCTGCAAGGGTGTCAGCCTCTTCTGCCCACTGTGCCAGAATTAGCTCTGGGCCATGAATCTCTAGACCTGAGTTACAATACAGGCTCCACCTTCCTTCATGGCGGCTTCCCCTCTGAGGTCTACGGTATCTTTTCCCGCCAGAGGACGTCTGTCACTGCATTAGAGTGCAGTAAGGAGATTTTTTCCAATGCTGAAATTAAAAAAGAAACGGGGTCTTGATTCCTTTCCTTCTAAGCATTTCCTTTGGTGCCTGGATACATTTTTCTACCTTTGTCCTGAAAACAATACCTATTTTACTTGGAATTTAGAGAGCTACTTTCAGAAAGGCACATGTGGTTCTGAAGCAAGAGAGTGAGATTTGAAGAATGAATCTCCTGGACAAAGGAGAGCAGGTAAAGCGACATAGTTTTATTAAGCAAGGATACAGGAAAAAGCTCTCAGGAGTGAGAGGGGTCCCAAAGGGGTTGCCACTGAGGGTTTTTAGGGTTGGTCTTGTATTGAAGGCTAACCAGGGAACTTAAATCCTTTTAACAACTCTGTATATAGATAGCACCATTGAGTAAGGACTAGTGATAACACCTTTAATGGCTTACTTCCTTTTTTAGGGTCTGGCAATTCTTTGTTGGTCACAAGTAGCTGTTGTAACAAGACCTCACCTCTGACACTTAGGACAAGATGGTCTAATTTGTTCTCTTATCTCTGGTTTCCTCACACCTCCGCATTTTGGGGATTTCTGTGAGCCTGATCCCATAGCCCCCAAACTCTCTCTCCCTACCTCGTCCCGTGGGTCCCTTACTCAGTTCTATTATTTTTCCCCTCTAGGACAATAGGTGCATATTGAGCTTACATTGTCATAACTAATTTCTCCCCCAAAAATTAATTTAAAAATTTTTGCCTTCTATGTCTCCAAACATAGAAGAAGAACTTGGCACAATTTTGAGAGCTCCATCTTACCAGACATCCCTTACTTCCTGTGTGACTCCGTCAACTGGGCGATATTGCTAATCACACCGGTGTTGTATTTCCCTCTAAAATCTCCCCAGCAAAACAGTTTATATTGCTGTCTAAACTGCATGATTTCCCAGACTACTGAAATAAAACAGAAACAAAATATCTAAGTAATTTCAGAACATCTCAAAAACAAACCCATTACTGTGGAAGTCACAGCTCATAAATATCTTGCTTCTATCAACATATAGTTATGTAATATTAGACTCAGTGATGCAGATGGTATATTTCCTCAGGACACTTTATAAGCAAGCTGAAAATGCACAAATACCTCCAAAACAATGACAGAGGAAAGGGAAACAAATTCCAAACCAGAGGAGGCAGGCTAGAATCTCATTTTATGAAACCATGAGACATTTTACATAATGCAAAGTAACTTCTGTTACTCTGGGAAGAACGTAGAACACCTAAAGAAAATTACCTTACTGGATAGATTGGATTGAACACATATATTTTCTTCTCTTGTGTTTTCCCAACTCCCCACTAACACAAAAGAAAATGAGTTTTGTTTTAAAGATATAAACCCCACAGAGGCAAAGAAATGAGCATGATAGCATCAACATTTTGAAAACAAGAAAGATGGAAAAGGCAGGGGACCCAAGGAAGGTAAATTTAAAACCAGTGGCAGGGAAAACTGAGAACCAATCTGATTTATATGGTGAGACCCCAAAACTTCTGGAGTTGACAGCACCAGATACCTCAAGAACAGGATGAAGAGAGATGGTTTGGCTAAAATAAGGAGAATGAATTGAAACTATAGCTAAGAAGCAGCTGGATCAGATTGTTTCCTTCACTCCAACAGGCTGGATGACTAAGCCTCCCCACTCTAGCAGAAAATTGAAAGTTTATTCTCTGGAGAGGGTAAAAAGAGAGTCTTCAAACTGGGAGACATTAAACACATTAAGGATGGGGATTCTCTTTGGGAGTGACTACTCTACTGAAGCTCATTCAGCTCTATAAACGACCAGCTCCATCTTTTGAAGTACACACAAGAGACAGGTATGCATAGACACCAGAAACCATTATTTGTAGTCAAGAATTAGAAACAACCCCCTCCCTCCCCCAAAAAAAGAATTAGAAACAACCCAAAGGTTTATCAGCAATAGAATGGGTAAATTAATCGTGGCACATTCTTAGGATAGAAACTCACAAAAATAATGTTGAATAAAAGAAGTCACACACACAAAATGGTACCTATTGTGAGTTTCTAATTATAAAAAAGTTATTAATTTGGGAGAGGTAGTGAGGAGGGAACAGAAGGCAAGCTGAGGACAAAGCAGGAGCTGACACCCTGCAACCCCCTCCCCCCATGGGATATATGTGATGTTCCTCAGCCATTCCAGGCTGCCCTAAAGGAAAAACAAATAGTTAACTTGTAGAGATCACAATCCTGAAAGACCTGAGTCTCCCTCAGTTTACGAATGTCCTAGTGATTTACAAGAAAGAAGCTTTCTTATCAATAGCCTAACTTCCAGAGACCATAACTCTGTTCCTAAAGCCCTAACATCATCCTCCCCTCCATAAAATTGAGGGAGACTGAGGCAGAAGGAAATGTTAATGAAGTTGAATTTCTTCTAAACCTAAAGCTCATTGATAAGGATGTGTGATAGGAGGAGTGTGACATTCCTCCAGGAAGCTCCTAACTATCTTACTGTTAATGCCTTACTAAAAGGAAAAACAACCTTAACTTGACAAATAGCAAAGCCTCTGGTATCCTGTGTGTCTTCTTTAATACAGGAAAGTTCTTTCAAAACCTCCCTTTTTCCTTACCTCTCCCAACCCCATAGTATATAATCAGCCACTCCTCACAACCCCGGGGTAGCACCTCTTTCTGCCCACGGGTCCTGTCCCTGTGCTTTAATAAACTACCATTTTGCATCAAAGATGTCTCAAGAATTCTTTCTTGGTCATCGGCTCTGGACTCCGCCCGACTGAACCTCACCTATATTCTAAAACTACATCAGTAGGAGGGCATAGAGCCTGATAGACATTGAAGAGCCTTTCAGATGCTGGCAATTTTTTATTTCTTGAGCTGAGTGTGGTGAAATGGGTATGTTCACCTTGGGATAACTTGCTGAGGTATATACATTTATGATCTTGTTGCTTTTTCATATACATGCAATGCTTTGATAATGAAGTTTATTTTTTTTAAATGGACCAACTAACAGATCTACACATTTCATATCAACTTCAGAAGTCTTAAAGACCATATTTTCATTGTAGGCATGGGTTTCTGCATAAAACTTTCCATTAGTGGAAAAGAAATGGGTAAGACCATTGGGAAGGAAATTCTCTTGGCCCACAAACCTCTACTGAGACGTAACTTATACCTAGACCATGACTTCCATCATTTAGATGACCAGTCAGAATAAGCTCGTTCTCTCTATACTGTAAATGTGCAGCATTAAAAAAATCTCCATTTCTTCCTAGCTCATTTTGGTAAGCAGAATCTAAGAAGTCCCCAAGATTTCAGGCCCATGATATACTCACACTTTCTCCCAGTGATTCAAATAAACATCAATTTATGTACCAAACGAAGGGATTTTTCAAATTTAATTAAGTTCTCAGATCTTTGACATTAGAACCAGGAGGTTATCCTGGGCGAGTCTGTCTTGATGAGAAAGATTTCCTGGCTGGTCACAGAAGAGAAAATCAAAGGCAGGTGCTCTGGCTAGCCCAGAAGAAATCAAACCTTCATGCATGAAGTGCCTACAGAGGTCATGTAGCAAAGTGCAAGTAGCCTCTAGGAATGAGAATGATCCCTAGCAAAGGCTACTAGGAAAATGGGGGCCTCAGTCCTACAACCACAAGAAAATGAACTTTTCCAACCACTACTGAGACCTCAGGCCCCCTATGAAAATCACAGTTCTTGATTTCCGCCTGATGAGACCTTGAGTAGAGAATCCAGGCTTTCAATGTGTGAGCTTCTACCTACAGAAACTTAGATAATAAATTTGTGTTGTTTTAAACCACTAAGTTTGTGGTGATTTCTTAGAAAAGGGATACAATCATCTTCTCCCAATATTATCAGGCACTTGCCCACTTTCTATGTTGTATTAAAAAAAGTTACTAATTATTGTGCTTGGTTCAGCAGCACACATACTAAAATTGGAACGATACAGAGAAAAGATTAGCATGACCCCTGCGCAAGAATGACACACAAATTCGTGAAGCGTTCCATATTAAAAAAAAGGTTACTAATTATTAGTTACACTTGCCCTCTTCAAACTTTCTAAAATTCTCTAATAGAGTTATCATGCATTTCTCTCTGTAGCAGACCAAGGTTAGTGTCTCACAAAAACTTGATAACTCATCGGTCTATACCCTAAAAGACTGAGAGGGGTCAAAGGTGAAATTTAGAAAACAAAGCTTAGTTTGAATAAAGGAAGCACAAATTTGCTAACCAGCTCTTGAAACATTAACATGAATGAATACTCTTTGAGAGGTAAATAATAATAATAAAATAAGATGTAAGTACATAGTCACATAGAATTGGTTTCGCTTAAGGAAATAACCACAGAATTTGTTCCAACTGCAGGATAGAGATCATTTAGATTTTTAAAAGCTTTGAACCATTTTGTGTGTGACAGAGGCGGCAAAAAAGAGAAGGTGGAATCAGCTCCATCTCTGAGACGACATAAGGAGCGATGACCATATCTTCCCACAGCCCATTGTGGACGTTTCTTTTGGCATCGGACCATTGTCTTAAACGCAGCGTGGGTAGAATAACACGGCAAGTCCTTTGTCTCTGCCATGCTGATGGTGTAATTTGTGTGCCTAACTCTTCCTGTCTTTGCTGGATCCGTACCCTTTCTCTACAACCTATAAAGGCTGCTTTGTATATCTACCTCATCATTATGATCAATACGATGATATCTTCTAAAGGAAGTTATAGATAATACTCGAAAGCAAACTTCCTAACTATAATTAAAACAATTTCCAGCATTTCAAGCATACATACCTTCTATATTAAAATGGGAATTGAGTTGAGAAAAGCTGCATTTTGCCAAAGATTGTCTACACAAGGGCTGGCTGAATGCTTGTGGATTTGTAGAGAATTCCACCGTACTTTGTGGGCTCTGCCAGTCAGGTGTCAGGGAGTTCTGAGAAATGGCCTAATTAAATCAGCACATAATGAAAGAAGACAAAATGCTCTAGGTCTAAAGACACAATGGGCCTTTGGCCAATGCAGACTTTGACTGCCTCTAAAGAAAGTGACCGCATCTCAAGAGAGAAGGAGCGGCCAGCAGGAAAGACAACACATTGACAGGATCCACAGAACTCACACAGTGAGAGACAGTACTATGTTATTTTTCTAGACTTGGTTATATTTTGATATTGGACAGCTTTTTATTACCTATATTTTGTTGTGATTTGTTTTCTCATTCAAAGGAATATTTATTTTCATATGTAATTTTGTATTTTTTTCTTACATGGGTCCTCAAAGTTGTGTAATTATTACATATTGAATATAGAAGGAAGGAAAAAGGGCGAGAGGGAGGAAATTCAGTAATTGAAGAGTACAGAATTCATTTGAAGAGTAATGGAGAGTATCTCTAAAACTACACTGGAAAATATAAGACAATAAAATGATATCTTTAATATTTTGAACAATATATAGTTTTAACTATTTCGAGCCAAATTGTTAACTGTGAGTGTAAAGATATTCTCAGATATGCAATATATCAAGTAATTTACATTTTCTGCACCACTTATAAGGTATCTACTAGAAGTTCTGTTTTATCAAAAGGGCAGGTAAACCAAGAAAGAGATACACACAGAATTTAGGAAACAAGGGATCAAATATAAGAGAGACAAAGGACACTCGCAGGATCATGGTAAAGGGAGATTCCAAAATGGTAGCTGTCAGTGATCCCACATAGCGACCACTCCAGATTGGAGAAAGAGCCTTCTCTTTGAAGGACTCAAGTGTTTGAATGTACTGAGAGTAAATTTACACAACTGAGGCAGGTGGTAAATTTTAGTATTGAATTACTGATAAATTACATAAAAAACTATTCAAACAAAAAATATATATAATTATTCATGAGGTGAGGTAGTGAGTTGTGCAAGATATAAAAAATGATCATGGTATACTACATGGTTTAGCACTTACATAGTCATCATAAGACATACACTGAAAGTTGATTCAATCAAAATTACTATATAACTGGATTCAGTACATGGAGTGAGCTAAGTGTTACAGGAAGACATAGTAGGGGGGGAATAGAACAAGAAGAGCCAAATCCTTATATTTCACAGTGAAAAGTCCATAAATAATAAGCCAATCTGAAAAGGCAAGAAGGAAGATATTGGCAATTATTAGGAGAAATGGTGGTAAACTCCCAAATAATTAGCTTAAAAAGTTGAAAAATGGTTGTTTTGAGAGAACGAAAAATGCAACAAATGCAATGACCTTCAAGAAATTGCTCTATTTTTTTCACATCTTATGGGAGGAAAATTGTAGGGGAAAAAATGGACAGTATGTACATAAAAATGTAATAGAACTAAAAACTGAATTGAAAAGAATGTTAAAATTTTTAAATGTTTTCCACAGTTACATATTCTTTATATAATAGAAAATCAATTGATTTCAAATTTTAATTCTTTGAATGTTTGGGGAAAGAAGAGCGTTAAGAAAAATTATGGTATAAATCATAACTAAATTTGATGCAGTTGAAAATAATGTTGGTAACCATAAAGGTAAAAGAATTGTCAGATAAATTTCTGTAAATGAAATTACTGATCCTTTCATAGCTCTATTCCATGCTGTGCAGGAGTCAATTTACATGAGGGACTTTTCTGCTTTTGCTGCTGTGGGTCTGTGCCCTGAACATTCTTCTCGTTCTCACTCATTCCCTTAATAAGTACTTATTAATTACGTTTTAGGGCCATCCCCATGGTAAACACGAAAATGTGTTGTTTAGAAAGATGAGGCTAGTCCCTGTACGTGAAGTTTGAGGAAGATGCACTTTAAACTGGCAATATTGACCCCTCCCTTTGCCTTATCACGTACCATTTCTTCTTCAATCCAAGTCCTACACTTCACACGAGACCTAACTTAAGCTGTTTCCCATGCCAATCTTTCCAAAAGATGTAAGAATTTTCTTCAACATTCTTGTGTGTTTGTTTCTATAATATGGTATTTCTTTAGTACTTTCATAGTGATATGGGTTTTAAGTACACGTAGATGAATGACTGAATAAGAACATAACCGGTTGATTGTGTCGCAGATATAGTGGGTGATCATACCAGAAGCTGAGTCACATCCTTCCTTATTATTCCATAGTGCAGACAAACTTCATAGAGTGTGAGTTTCCCTTGTGCACAAAACTGGAACACCAGTATCTGTCTTAGAGCTCCCTTACAGCAATCACTAAGCACATTCAGTTCTAACCACTCCATAATAATAGCTAACGTATGTAAGTACTTACTATGTACCAGCCACGGTTCTGTGTGCTTTAACAAATTAATACCTTAATCCTCTAAGAGACCCCGAGATATGTGTATTAATTGCCCAATTTTATGAAGGACAAATTTGAGACTTGGAGAGATCAGGTAACTTGCCTACTGTCACAGAGCTTGCCAGATGCAAAGCCAGGCAATCCGGCTCCGGTAGTGTCCACCCTGTTAGCCTCTGGGTGACACTTTTTATCAAAGAAATGCTCAATGAATAGCAGCTAGTGTTAAATTATGACAGGCAGTTAATTTAAAGAATATATTGTATTTCAACTCTTCATTGACTTTTCTGTAGTTATTAATTGTAATTCCTCCGTATTTCATGAACATGGTGTTTTGACTTCGAAATGAGGAACACTAATTGAAAATAATGAGAAAAAAAATCTCAGAATTTAAAATACTTGAATGACAGAGTTTATCTCAGCGCTTTAGAATAATTTTTAAAAAATAGTATCAGAATTAAAACTATTTTTTAGACGAAAAAATAAGAGAACAGCATTTTACTATGACTATTTCATTGGTGCTATACATTAGATTTTTGTTGTTGTTGTTTTCATTTTCCCAGGAAAAGATGTTTGTACTAAGAGCTTCCCCTTCTTCACAAGAGCCCAAGTGTGAAGAGCTGATTTCAGAAGTCATAAGTCTGTGTGTTATTTCTGGAAAATTAAAAACATGAACTTTTGCTCTGTGGTTAATTGCACTTAATAATTAGGAAACTATAATCAAAATTTGAAATGAGGAAGGGTAAGATCATATTAATCATAAAGCACGGGACGAAAATAAAAATGTTTAAAATTAAATTATTTGAGAGAATAAAATTATAAGAATTTTTCTAAGTTTTCTAGGAATGTTAGTAAATAATAATGGGGCTTGAGAACTCTCAAACTAAAAACTCAAAGGTTTCTTTAAAATAATATCATTTGGGCATTGGTGGTTCAGGGGTAGAATTCTCATAAAATAATATCATTTGGGGCTCCTGGGTGGCTCAGTCAGTTATGCACCTACCTTCAGCTCAGGTCATGATCTCAGGGTCTGAGGATCGAATCCTGCATTGGGACCCCTGCTCAGCTCCTCCCTCTGCTCGACCTCTGACTCTCTCTCTCAAATAAATTTAAAAAACAAGTGAAATAATATCATTTATAATACTAATGAGTATTTCTTATGGATGACTTGGAAAATGTAAAAGCAAAAGAAGAAATAAAAATTGTTACTTTTTATTTCACTGTAACTACAATCACTACTCTTACTCGGTGCTCTTGTTACTCTGATTCAATATAAGCAGCAAGCATTCATGGTTCCTTCAAAGAGAAAAGAAGGGATCTGTGAGATTCGGCAATTGCTAGTATTTCCCCATCGATTCTATCCCCTCCAGCACTTTGTCTACAGAAGAACAGAGGTGGAGTAGGCAGAAGTGTGAGGCAAACTTCTGAACTGGCATTATATAGATGGGAAATCAGTAGCGTGTTTGGCGCATGCAGTCACTAAGAATTTTCCTTAAACGGGTGCAAAAAACAACATAAAGCTTTTCATGACTTGTCAGCCAGATCCCTTGAGCAAACCACTTAATCCCACTGAGTCTTTGTTTTCTCACATATTAAAGAGAAGATGAAAGTACTTTCCTTACTATCTAATCTTCTCGTTGTAAAGCTCAAAGTATATGTATATATTATATAAATACTACATACCTAATAAAAGATAGCCTATATAATATTACACATAATTTATAAAAGTGTTTTGGGAAAAGGAGAAAGTGTTATATAAATTTTGGTAACTAGCAATAAAAGCATATTTTTTAAGTCATATACTATTGTGTGAAGAGAGGTAAAACTGGTAAATTCTTCCTCACACTGTCATGACGTGCATATTTAGGAAAATTGCTTATCTCTTCTTTTTTCTTTATTTGTATGAAAGAATGGTAATGATAGTGATAGCTACCATTTAACAAAGCACTGGCAGTGCAAAGTATTTAAGTATCAGCAACCCTTGGAGGTAAGCAATTCAAGGTCAGGATCAGAGTGAGTCACTCACATCAGGTACAAAATTTAAGAGGGCAACAAAGAATTCAATTGTCAAGATGAATAATATTTTAATGTTATATTTTTAAAAATCAGAAGTAATCCAAATAAATCAGTGATGAAGAAAATATCAATATTTTAAATAAAGACAAAGTAGTTATCTTGTGTAACCTTGAATACATTAATTTCTTTGTGCCTTCATATATTTCTCTAAAATGGGGAAATACTACTACTACTACTAATAATACCTACTTCTTAGAGCTATGGTAGAGATTAAATGATTTAGTGTATACAAGTAATTAGAACAGTACCTGGCACATGGTAAATGGTTGGAACATGTTAGTTAAAATCATTTAAGATGACCATGATTACTGATTTTTCAGTTTTAGATATGAGAAAATTGAGGAGTCAAAGGATTTAAATGGCTTGCCCAAGGTTCCCAAGTCAGTCACAGGGTTCACACTCAGGACACTGTACTCCAGAGCCCTTTTCTTAATCACTAGAGTATAATGTTTCCCCATGAGGATGTGATGAAAACTTCATGCTCTTAAGGTGCTCTGAGCATGTGTGTGTGTGTGTGTGTGCACGGCACAGATAGACGAGTGAGTTGTACAGTGAGAGGTTTTAAAATCTCTCAAAATTCTACCTAGCATTAATGTATAGACTGAGAAATGCTTAACTGGCTGGCATCGTTCAGCAAAGAGGCAGAAAAGGAAAGAGAAGAAATACCCCCCAGGCTGACTGTGGAACAGGGTCATCCTTCATCCCTCTAAAAAGGTTAGGACGAATTATGTAACCAGGTCTTTTTAGATAAGAGGGCAATCCAGCTTTGTAAGAAGATACATCATCAGTGGTTAGCATTCAGCATTTCATGGCTTACCCTGTTTAATCTGTTCATTGAATTGAGCTGTAGACATATTTTTTATGAATAGCAGAAAACACACATGTGTGTTTATACAACTGTATCCATAACATACAGTTCACGGTACAGAAAAGTAGCACTCTGTTACTTAAAAGACTTACGACTTTAATTAACTCTTGGTAAAGTGAGCCACAGATTATTTGTATAGATTTCTAGGTCAGTCACAGTCATGCTTTCTAAGAATGAATCTTAGTTGTTTAAACCTGTGACTCAGTGCTATCTATCCTGGGTCACTGCCTCTTATATGTTATCCTTCATCCAGACTTTAGAAAATAATTTCATTTCTCTTGTGAATGAACAGAGGCAAATTAGAAGGTTAATTTCTATGTCACTTCTTTTGAATATTTCCTTACTAAATACTAGAAAGATTTAAAGTACAGAGTCTTGGCTTCTAGTCTTAAGTGTAATCCCGTAGAGTGAAACATGATACACACACTCATGCATAAATATGACAAAACAGGCTTGAATAGATTTATATGATGTTTCAGAAAAGAATCTCTTTAAAAAAAATGCTGACATTTGCATGATGCCTTTTTCTTTTTTTTTCTCCAAGATTTTATTTAAATTCAAGTTAGTTGACATAGAGTGTAGTATTAGTTTCAAGAGTAGAATCTAGTGATTTATCACTTACAGACAACACCCAGTGCTCCTTGCAACAAGTGCCCTCCTTAATCCCCATCACCCATTCAGCCCATCCCCCACCCACCTCCCTCCAGCAACCCTCAGTTTGTTCTCTATTGTTACAGGTTGCATGATGCCTTTTTCACAATTTACATATATTTTACAACTTCACAACATATTTATAAACCACTGGTTCGATGAATTGAAAACATGCCTTTTATCGCCTTCTATCAGGGATCTGCCACTAATTAAACCTGTATCCTACTGTTTTGGTACCCCATCTCCTTATTTAAAAATGGGGCTAATAAGAAAACCCTTCTAATAAACTTGTGAAGATTAAATTGATAAAACGCGCAAAGTGTTTAGAAGATGGCATGACAAAAATGTTACTTTGTCCAATATCACTATTGGAAAAAATCATGAAATATGCCAATATAATTACACCACCTTTAATAATGAGCATGGAAATTTGCCTTCTGGGATCCAGAGGCTTTTATTTCATTCGATTTTCTAAGACACTTCTACATCACAGTAAAATAGCTAACATTTTGTGCCTTACCCTCCTACAAGGAATAGTATAATGTTGAACAGGTCACTGTGTGTAGAAGACCTATGGTGTATATTGAATCTATAAACATATCTAGTGCACGCTCAAAGATTGCAGTCATGGTAGCTTTAACTCTTAAACAATTAATCTCAGCCCAAAGATTTTCCTAAGTAGAGAAACCCTTGTAATAGAGTACAATGACACAATGACTTTGATTAACAATTACCTTAGGAAAGATAAACACAAAACTTTTAGAACTTAATAGTGGTTTTCAAAAAGCAAAAACCCTTATTCAATAGCCAAAGCAGTATATTATTTAACAGAATCAATGTCATAGCTTCTTTGAGCCAACTCAATAACACATGTTTCCAGCATGATCTAATTAGAAAGAAAAGGGAAAAGGATGGCTTTCTATGTGGGAAGAAAAAAAGAAATTAAAGAGAAACATCTAATATCAGTTGCAGTTTGGATTTGCATGACCCATCGGTAAGGACTTGGCTTTGTCAGAACCAGCTGAAGAAAGAAACCTGATGATTTAGACAGTTTGAACTTGCAAAATTCAGACTCATGGGCTGTCTCAGGACACTACCTGCTATAAAAAGTGGAATTGGTAATCTAAAAAAGACTGACTAAGAATATACGTTATTTTGTGCAGATGGCCGGTTTTGGAGAAGTCAGAATACAAATGAGGAATGTGGGACAACGACTGCGTCTACCTCCAACCATCTGGCATGGACCTTGGGAACTTAGCAGCAGATTCCTCCCAGCCAGTGCTAAATATGGGAGGCCTTCTGTCTGAGAATATTAAACTACATATCTTTCACCCTTCACCTAGATTCAAGAAACTATGTGATAGTCATCCTGATTCTTTAACGAAAACGTAAGAGAAAACAACAAAGCAGTGCCTTTTGGGAAGATTGTATCGCAATTTATGAGCAATTCTATGTAATCACTATAAGTGATTATAGAAGCCAAGAATCAAGATTAATCCTTCTCATCTTTCTGAGATGTTCCTTTGATGTACAGTTCAGGATTTGCTTCTGACCCAGTCACTTAAATTGAACTCTAAGACATTGTGATGCTTAGGTGATCTTTCCAAATTAAGATCTAGTGAGCACTGACCTTTACGGAGTGTGCACCATCAGCACTCCAGCACCCAGACTAACATGCTTTGAAGGAAAGGCCAAGGTGGCCAGTGGTGCTTAGTTCACTTGATCAAGGGCTTTTGTGGTTATCTTTTCAATTCAAAGTCTTTTGACATTTAAGAGCTCACAACATAATCCCCTCAAAAGTAAGAATTACCTCATTACACACTCTGAGTTCTTTAGATGCAGCTTTTTAAAAACATCCCTAACATGCTAACTTGCTTCTGCCAAGGACGCCATCTTGCCCCAGGCATTCAGCACTGACCCAGTCTGACAGAAGCAGGACAGGCTAAAAATAGCAACAACAAAGGCTGCCGGGGCTTTGAGGATGCTTTTGCATTTTCCTTTTTTCTTTCTTCCCCACCCCCCCTTTTTTTTTATCGGTGCAGTGAAACTTTATTGCAAGTCTAAAACATGAACTTTTGATAGACAATACACATCTGAAAGTCATACTACATATGTCATAGTACTCCCCACTCCTCTTGCTCCTCACAGTTTAAAAATACACATGCACAAGTATGTATATGATTAATCCTAAGCAATGAAAGTGTATTTTTCTAGCTCTATATCCTGAATTATCTGCATGTATTCTGCATTCAGATCAGGTATAACTAGTTGCCCTTTTGCTCTACTGACATTATTTTCCCCTGACCACATATTTGTATTTCAAGTGCCTGGCATATAGTAATTACTTAGTAAGTGCTGAATAAAGTAATTAATGAATATATATCAGTCGGGATAGCCCAGGTTATACTGCAGTAACAAATGACTCCAAATGTTTATTTCTTGCCGATACGTTATGTCCATCAGACTCAGTGTGGCTCTGTTCATGTTGCTTCTTGTCATTGACCAAGAAAATTCATATATATAAGCCTGACATTAGTCGGTTGGGATAATATAATCTGCTTTCAGGGAGGGACATCAAATACCACAAATACTCACTTCTCTAAGCTCCCACATACAGAACACATTTACCCACTCCCCACAGGAGATAATCCTGCTACCTATGGCATCAGGTTCAAAATTCTGGGGCTCACAATGGTCTTTACATTGATGGGGAGACCTATTAACAAGTTATCCAGCTCGTACTCATCCAGTAGTCTCTGTCTAAGCAGGATCAGAATAACTATAATAAGTATTTTCATTCAGAAGAGGAGAGAATGGGAGCTACCGCAGTCACTGGTCCATAAAAGTTTGAGATCACATTGAGAAGTTGTAAATGGCCCCTAACCTGAGGATGAGGAATGTTCCCTGACATTTCGCATACATTCTCTGAATGCTCCCAGACATTCTCTAATTCCAACCCCAGGAATGGCTCTGAAATTCATTATTCTCCTTGGCGCTAATTCTGTCCACTAAGAAGTCTCTTTTTCTGTTATCTTCCTTGACTACATCTGAAGCTTCACTGGGAGCTGAAGTATAGTCTTAGTCACTTTTTAGCCACAGAAATATAAGGGCCTAAGTCTCAGGAAATCAGTCTCCTTTAGTCCAGGTGGCAGGGGTTTTCTGATAGTACCACTCACTCAGAAATGTAGCTGGCTTCTCATCTAGGTGATTCCAATAACTGTGCTTGTCAAGAGACATGCCTCTCTTTCTGTATTCAATCCAGGTATTTGAGCCTATCACGCCCCCTTGGTGTGCCACACCATTAGTCTCTTTCCCCTGAGCCATTTGTTCAATGCAAGATGCACTTACTAGATGTCACATTGATCAGTTCAAGGGTTTTAACAAAGGATATAATGGCCATATGCTTGACTTGTACCTAGCTGAATTTTCATTGTCTCCCTTTGTCATACAAAACCTGTCTCAGTTTTATCATTCATGGGTTATACATGAGAATCACTTATATCTTTCAAACCTGCAAGTTCCTAACTGTCTTATCATTCCCTATTTCCTTTCATTTCCTCTCATGAACTGGCCAATATTGTCTGAGCTCTTGGTCAAATGCACCTTATCAAATGCAGTCAACAGCAATTGAGATGCATGATGCTGTTTCCCAAATTCTTTCCAAGAGCAATGAGCTCATTGGGAACATTATTTGTCCTTTAAGTTATTAGAGGCCGCAGTTTTTATAAAATATTTCACCATTTCATAACATTAATTACCATGTAAACAACCTTTAGTAACTAGTTCCTTTCTACCCACAACCTGGCTTTGAAGCCATTAACACTAGATTAGTTTATTACGTTGTTGTTCAGACACTAATTTCTGTGTCAAGGTAGGCTAAGTTATGCTACAGTAATAACCTCATATCGCCAAAATTTTAGTGACTTATGACTACAAGGGTGTATTCATTATAGCTCCTGCTATATGTCCATTGTGGTCAGCTATGGCTGCGCTCCATGTTTCCATGTTTACTTTAGGACCCAATCTGATGGACAACTTTCTGGGCCATTTTGCCAGTCTTGCAGCAAAGTAAAAATGGAAATAATTTGTCCTGTTTTAATTTTAATTTGAAGTTCTCCAATTGTTATGAAGTAGAGCATCTCTTATGTCTATTTGTGTTTTTATTTTTTTATGAATTCTCTGTTTATAATACTTGATACTTGTAAAATTGGGTGGTTTGTCTTTTTGGCTGTGACTATTGTGGTGCCAAGTATCATGTCCAAAGTCACACAGCAGGTCAATGTCGAAGCCTGGCTTAGAACTTATCTCCTATGACCTTTCAAGTGCATCATGGGGGCTTCATTATTCCAACTTCACAACAAGAATTAGTTTCTTCCCATTTGAAATCTTTTCTGCCAATAAAATGAAGATGATATTACTTAATGTCCCTATACTTCCTGCCACAGTCTAAATCTATTTAATTTCAATATAACATCTTTTGTCTATGTGCCTGATAGTAATAGGTAAGACTACTAAATTTTTATACGTACACAATCTGGACCCCAGTTGAATATTTCTCAAAGTTTACCTCCCTAGTGATAATTGCAGGACTTTAACAGAAAACCAACTTTACTCACAGACCTAAAATCTTGCCAGATGAATAAATATTTCTATATTCATTTTTACTTAAATATATTACACAAAGATAGCTCCTCTTAGCTTAAAACTTTGAAAAAGTAATTCTGATGATCTTTAAAGTAGACATTTTATCTTTATACTGCTTCTTTACAAACCAGCTCTTAAGTTTGCTTAAACCTATTAGTAGGACCACTAAATACAGGAGTTAAGGCACCTAAGATACATTTTGTTGACAAAAGAATTTTTTTTTGATTAAATAATTTTTATATTCATCTCTAATTGCTTCTTCAAATAGGCTTCTCTTTATAACTCATGTTAACTGGTGACTATCTTAAGTTAATTCCTACTATTGCATTTGTGAACAAATATGGGCTTTATCCATTCTATTCTTATTTTAATAATAATTTCTGAGAAGCAAATAAAATGCCTGACTTGATTAGTAGGCTGTATATTAAGGGGAATACCAATGAATACCTAATTTATATCATATAAATCCTATTCTGGGTCAGCAAAAAATGAAAATGATAGGGCGTATAAAATTTCAGGTAACTCTACCATTGGCTCCTAGTTCTAACAATGATTAAATTTTTGATATAGTTTAATATATTATGGCTCAGAGTACAGAAGACTCAAAGGCACATGTCACCCATGCTTAGGAGCCCTATTTTTTCCAGTTCACTTGCCCTCAGACAATTGTGTAAATCCTTTTATGTTTTTCTACCTGGAATCTAACCATCTGTAACTGTCCTGATTGGCAAAATTAGATTTTAGATAGCTTCCCTTGGAGAAGTCTTGCACTAACCTTAACCGGCCCCATTATAAGTTCACTAATGCACTTACCAGAACTCTGCCAACTCATAGAAGCAATCATTCTGTTTCAAAGTCCTCATCTTTGTGGAAGCGGGTGGAAATGTTTCAGATACTGGCTAACAGGACTGTTTACTCTTTAACACTAACACTGGTTCTGACTCATGAGCTACCTTTTTTTTTTTGGGGGGGGTCCCTGAAATTCCTTAAATATGATTCCCTCTGGATGATTTAAAATGAAGTTTATTCCACTTCTTAAAAATGTTACACCTGTCTTGCTAAATTATTTACCTGTTATAATGCTCAAGGTTCACTCAAACTTTATCATGGCTTCCTTCTTTTTTAAAAATTAATTAATTAATTGTATTAACATGTAATATATTATTTGTTTCAGGCGTACAGATCTGCAAATCATCAGTCTTACACAATTCACGCATGCACCATAACACATACCCTCCCCAATGTCCATCACCCAGCCACCCTCTCCAGCAACCCTCAGTTTGTTTTCCCAGATTAAGAGTCTTTTAAATCATGGTTTCCTTCTTAATGAATTAAAGTTTAGATTCTTTTGTCCAATATTAACATTGAGAAACAAATAATTTCAAGCATAAAATTCTACTGTTGATGGTAATTTATATGATATTTTCAATTTATAGAGAAATTAACAAAAGTGTATAAGCCTATGGCTTTTACTGATTTTTCATCAATTTTTACTATATAGAAACTGTGGTGAGTTTTATGTTTGAGCTTAAGATGCATCAAGTTAAAAATGCTAATGCTGAAACTACCACTTGTGGAATTAATATCCATTCTGGATTTCTCCATTAGTAAAGGGTCCCTGTATTTTAGGAAGCAGCAATTCTCCTAGATACAAAACTGAATGTCCCATTCCCATTGTTGATGGGATATCCAATTAATTGTAAGTAAATGCTACTGGGTGGGCATTCCAGAAAGTAAAGGGAGCTGACTAATCTGGAAGGCAAATTTTTTCCTTTTTTTCTATCACTTTCTTTCTGAGAAATTAGGGCCAGAGTGGTCGTGACCAGTTTGTGATCAGGAAGCTACATTGAGGAGAAGGAGCCCAGACAACGCTGACATTGAATCCCATACAGCTCTAAGAGTGCCTCAAAATGTGCTTTGCTGTAATGGGAAATAAACCTCTAGTCTGGTAAAGCCATTTTAGGTACTAGGAATTGAATTGAATACAATTCCTAATTGAAAAAAAAACCAACAACTACTTTAGTAAAGTGTGCTTTGTAATAATACAACCAGAATCAGAACAACAGTCTTTTGAAAGACCATATAATCATTTCAAGTGGCATAAAAGTCAGATATATTCTATACCATCTTTATTTAAATGTGTGTCTTAGTGAGATGAGGCTATAAATGAAGTTGGTATTTCTCTTCTGTCTGTCCCCTGACCTGGTGAATAAAAGGGACAATGTCCCATACACCAATGATGGGATTTTATCATTGTGAAGTAGACATTAAGAGATCATTAAAACATATCTATCAATTAGAATGCTCAATTGCAAGTAATATGATAAAACCGATTATGTAACAATACCGCAGTAAATTATTTTGTCTTTCAGAATAATTTAGTATAATCTGGACTTTATATAGACAAAGAATATTTCACACACACTTACTAATACACATATAGTGAACATATGCTGTTTTTGCTATGCACAAATCACCTCCCACTGCTTCTGGGATCAGACCTCCTCTTTCCTCACAAATCTATTCCGTGCTACTCAAATGGGGCTAACCCTGCATCCTGTCCCAAGCTATAGGGTCTGTATCCAGCTAGACCTGGTCAATCAAATCATCTTTTATTTCTGGTCACAGTAGGTTACTGTGTATTGACAACTGACACAAGCTGAACCAGTCAGATCCTTCTTAAGGATATTTTATTAAAACTATTGGGAAAGACTTTCTTTTTGTTCATACGATATGAGTCTGGAGGTGCTGGGGGCCATTTGTCCCATCACAGGAAGAGGTCCTATCTGAAGAATACAGAGTTAGCAACTTAATAACCTGACATGATTTGAGCCCTTAGATTCAAATGTGCCTGAAGCCACACATGCCATTACATATGTTCAGGTTTCCTTCTCTCTTTAAATAAGTTCTGGGGCACCTGGGTGGCTCAGTCAGTTAAGTGGCTGCTTTCGGCTCAGGTCCCTCTGGTCCTGGGATCAAGCCCCGTGTTGGGCTCCCTGCTCAGTGGGGAGCCTACTTCTCCCTTTCCCTCTGCCTGCCACTCTCCCTGCTTGTTCTCTCTCTCTCTCTCTGTCTGTGTCAAATAAGTAAATAAAATCTTTAAAAAAAAATAAGTCTGTCACTTTAATCCAAAAGAGTCCTGGTTAGCCAAATGTGATATTAGGAGAGAGATGTTATAAATGATAAACCTTAGGTGGAGGGTAAGGGTAGAAGCTAGGTGACAAAACGTGGAAATTATGGAGTTCAGATTCAAGTAGCATATCCTGGCTTTTTGGTGTCTAACCCGTCGTATCAAGAATACAACTCAGTCAGCAGTAAGGTAGGGCATTAAGAGTATGGAAGAACCAGATAAAATCCAAAACCAGTAAGCAGAAGTCTCTGACTGCTCAAACCTAAGGCCACCTCCAGGTTTCTGCACTGACCCTGATAGGAATTGCTAAAACAGAACATTCCTGAGAAGAGGAATCCTGCCAAACCACCGTGCATAAAAGGCTGTAGCAGACGGGAAAAAGAGCTTGTCTCAGGGAGCAGAGCTGGGAGCACAAGGTTGGCTGGCCAAGAAACTCACTTCCCCACAAGAGCAGGTCTCTGTTCTCTCATCCAAGAGGACAGGGTCCATGGAGACCTCCATGCTATACTCCTCCTCCCTTTTCCAAAAGGGAGCTTTCATTCCAGTTTTGCTAAATGGATTTATGAGTAAATTAAAGTTGTTAATCTTTTGAACTAACCAAGGGAAAATGTACATCCTTCAGAGATACCAACTTGGAATTGGATACAGTAACTGGATGGGAATTTTAAGTTGCCTTAAATATGCAGTATGGGTGAAGGCATTTTCAATTTTGCATGTGGCAAAAGTAAGCAATCTTTAAAAATTACATGTATTAAATAAAGATATATATGTATATAAATCTTTGGGGGCACTTATAATAAATATATAAAAATCTATGTATACATACATATGTGTTATGTATAAATATGTATATGTGTGTGAGTATATATATATATATTGTACATGTGTGCATATATTATATATAATCATATATGTATATAAATGCTGTGTTGCTGTGAGGGGAAATGTTGTTGACATCTGTTATATCTGCCTACCCAGTGCCCATTTTCCTTTCTGTTGATAATAGAATCTCTTCCTTGTGGGACTGTAATATAATTAATGAGCTTTTACTGAAGAATGCTTGTCTAGGGTATGACCTCCGCAAGAACAGGGGCCTAAAGGTACAAATGGATCGAGTGTAGCTTGTAAATATAAACTGTGCCTCTTACAATGAAAAAAGGTGTAAAAAGAAACTAGTCTGACGGGCAGTCTTCTCCAGGTACTCTGATTCTATAAATATTCAGGATCTTCGAAGTGGTGAAATACCCTTTCCATGCCACTTCACTATACTTCTGTACTGTAACCTCAAAGATGATTAAATTACTCGTGTGAACAATTAGTGAATCTGATCTTCTGTTTGCAGACTAATAGTGGCACCGCCATACACACTTTATAGGTATCTATTCTGGATGTTTCAGATGGAGGGGGCCTACAGTCTCCCAGCCTCAAAAATGAGTACATGACTCAGACCAAACCACTTAAAGCATTCTAAATCCAGTGACACTCAGAGATCAGGTTTAACCCTAGCTATGCCAGCTGAGTCCTCACAGCCACTTTTCTGCTAAAATGACGAGGAAAGAATTTCATTGCCTAGCAGGGATGCCAGCTGGTAAAGAAGTGATCGGAGATGGCTTGCAGCAATCTTACGTGATGTGTGGAGAAAGTCCATCCATTAGAAGAGAAAAAGGATGGTTATCACAGCATCATTTGAAACCCTGCATCTAGATAGGCAGCGAAACTCAGCTATGTAAGCCAATCGAGAATGCCGTTTCTGTGTGTATTTGTTCAATATTTTATTATTTTGCTTCAGATTTTTTTGCTTAAGTTACTTTGAGTTCTGTTTCCATCACTTGTAAGGAGGAAAACCCTAAATAATAAATGGCAATTTCCTGCAAAAAGATTTAAAAAGCTTGTGTTAGGATAATGTGGAAAGAAAGCATAATATGTCTTGCTGGTATGTTAGATGCCATCATGAAAGCTTTTCTTTTTTTGCCTTTTTTTTTTTTGCTTTTTTCCCCCTCTTTTTTTAGTTTTATGGAATTTTCCATTGAAAGGATTTGGAAGACTTTATTGAATCAGCAACACAAGGCTATTAAAGTAGATAATAAATCCTTTAAATTTTGGCTATTTAACTATGTGAAAAGAATACGGAATTCTTTGAAAGAATTATAGTATATGAATGAATTTTTAAAATATTAACTATTATATGTCAAGTATTGCATTACATCTATTCTATGGGATTAGATTTGTGGGGGAAAAATGGACCTAGTCTCTGCACATACAGAACCAATAGTCTGGAATGGTAAAAATAGACACATATTAAGTAGACGTTAATACAGAGTGAATGCGTTCATCAGTGTTTAGCTGTAGAGAACAGAATTCACTCTAGCTGGTTTCAGCAGAATAGAATATTGACAACAAATCTTGTAACAACTAGATATTAATATAGAGTGAATTTATCTATCAATGTTCATTGCAAAAAAGTATTCTAAGCGAAAAGTGACTTTTGCAGGATATTAAATAGCTTTCAGAATCATTGAGAGGGCCGGAGAAACACTCCAGATCTAGTTTTTGGGTGCTCTTCTGTGGTCATGCTCACCAGGGTAGCCGTGTCACCAGAACCAAACCCTCGCAGCAACCTGCCCCCACTGTGTAATCCTGTGATCAGGAAGCTACTGTTTCTGCAGACAGTTCCAGACCGCGTGTTGCCTGCCGCTTTCTGTGCCAGGAAAAGGGCCGCCCGGGTACTGCCACTCAATCCCCATAAACCAACTGCGGCCTTGTTCCGTTGCTAATGCCGCCAAGGCCGGGGATCGGGGGTGGGGAAGGATGGCTCTACCAGGAGCAGAAATAAGGAAGCTCCTCATCTTTTGAGAGCGGTGTAAATGACAAACCGAACTTAATCACATCTAGAAACCTAGCTGCAAGAGTTCCTTAACAATGTAATTGTATTTTAGCCCTCTAGAAGGAGGTTGGGCTGGACAGCTGCATGAAATTCCAGCACATCCACAACAGAGACCACCGCCATTGGTTTGTAAGCTGAGTGGAAAAAATCCCGGTTTAAAAAAAATTACATTTCAGAAATCTTCTATCTAGAAGATCTTCACATGTCTGCTTTTAGCTATTGATGCATTTAAAAGCCAGACCGGTAGTTTTCTCTTCCCCCACAGGTTTTTTAAAATGTTTAAGTGGAAGGATAATGTGGTACCTAGTTATTTATTGTTTAATTGACATAATAACCATTCAACTCAATACAAGACTTCAAGGGCCAAATACAGTTGCTAATTTGGTGCTATTTTTTACTTCAGCCAATTAATTAAGAAAGTTAAAATTCCATTGTGAAAAGGGATCAAACACAGGTATAAGCAACTTATCAGCATCATTATACATAAAATCATTAAAAAGTAAAATGAAAAAATGCAAAGTGAAGCTAAAGTTTGCTTCCATTCTTGTCCACAAAATGCTATGACATGAATACAACCTTCTCAGAAATAGGTTTCTTTTTTTTTTTTCACAATTACATTTCCATATCCATAATGATACCTATTTCTTCCAAATTAAAACCAATTAGAGAACGCCATTCTTTTGCAGGATAGGATTACTCCACACAGACACTTTAGCAGTTGGCAAATTGGTTATATTAACCCTAAACCACAGCAGAGAACATTTCAAATGTTGTGGTTTTCTGGACTGGTCTAATTTTGGTAATTTGTATGTGAGAGAGTTGCTATTTAAAAGCTGCTGACAGTGTATTTTGAGAGATAAAGAAATTAAATAATTTTTTTAAGAAATTAAATAATTTTTAATAGATTTTAATTGTTTAGTAATAATCAACAAATGGTTCTTTTAATTAAAAAAAAAAAGGGTAAGGGGAGATGCCTAGGTGGCTCTATAGGTTAAGTGGCCAACTCTTGATTTTGACTCAGGTCATGATCTCAGAGTTGTGAGACTGAGTCCCACTCAGGGGAGCCTGCTTGAGATTCTCACACTCCCTCTGCCCTTCCCCCTGCTAATGTGTTCTCTTTCTCTCTTTCTCAAAATAAATAGAATCTTTTTTTTTTTAAAGGTAAGGGAAATATCCTAAGGGTAAGAGATAATAAAGTACTTTTTTGCTTTGCAATGATCTGGGATATAAATATTGGAGTTAGTGAAATTAGGTACATTCCACAAATAACTGTTTGAAACTTTGGCTTTATTTTGGGACAAAAGAGCCATTTCATAGCAAGTGGTGTAAATTCCAGAGCCTTTCCTTGAAGGTTCACAGTCTTTTCAGAATATTCAATGGACTGGTGTGTTCCTGACAGAGACAGTTGGTATCCAAAGTTAGCAGGAACCCCAAGAAGAAATTCATCACAAGAAAGGGTCTTGTATGGAATGACCTGAGTTCAGTGTCAAGGCTTTAGGTGCCAGAGAGGAAGACTAGAGGAGCAATACATACCCACTTGATTCAGCCTGCCTTGAATAAAATGACTGTTTATTTGAAATATGAGAGCTGAGCACTAAAAGCAATCCGCCTTAGGAATTTCAACTCACTTTGGCATGTAATATTGTAGTTCAAATGTAACATTTGGGACAGAAAATTCCTGTGTACCCTGAGAAAGTATTGTAACATTAGACATGGATCTTGGCTAGTGGACTGACTGACCGTATCTTCTTGTTTCTTATTCTTTGAAACTATTGAATTGGATTTTCTGTTTAAGTAAGCATTTTGGAAAGAGAAGATAGGCAAATGTGTTGCTCAGAGAGATTCCTGGGTCGTAACTGAGACCACTTAGGTACAATTTTCAGGAAGTATAGATTAAAATTCATTATTTTTTCAAGGTACCCCTGGTGCAATCAAGGTTAATAACCAACTGGGTTAAATCAACATGAACTAAGCATCATATCCTTTCATTTCTTGTCCTTTCTCTACAACCCTCAAATCCTTCTCAGGTGCTAGATGAACTATGGACTTTGTCAATGAATATACACCAAGAATTTAGTTTCCTTCTGTTTATATTTACTCTTTTGTTCAACATTGGATGAGCATTATGCACACTTATACTATACACCTTAACTGGATACTTAAAATAGAGTGACAATCAGAATACAGTCTCTCGCCCTCCAGAAACTGAGTAAATTGCTTCAACCTATTGCCAGTGCTAGATGTAATGAACCACAGGCATCAGTTAACATTAGCACTGCGTGCAATTCTAAAAAAGAAAATCAATTGATATAAAGTTAATTCCCAAATCCTTTTTCTTCAATATATATAAGTAATTTCTCATGAGTTTTCAGTATTTCCCGTTACAGCTGAGTTTGGAAAATTTGAACTCAGATGATTGTTGTATCCCAGTGTATTCTCACTTTGTCTCAGCTCAGAAAAATCAAAAAGACAAACCGAAACCAAAAAAAAAAAAAAAAAATTCATATTTGTCCCAATTCAAAGAAATACTGAGGGTAAATTTCTTTATTCAAAAGCAACTCACTGCCCTTTATTAGATAACTGAATGATTTTAATTATGTTTAGGACTCTCAAAGGGAAAAAAGCTGTTTCTAGAACTCATGGTTTAGAGACTATTGTTTGCAGGTGATTTTAAATGTATTTTTAAAAGCCCCATTATGTTTCACAAAGGACAGTTTCCTTGGTTTCCAGAGTGATGTTCAAAATGAGTGTAGGTGCAGTGAAAGAGAAAGATTACATTGATAGGTGTTTAGCATTTCTGTTGAATATGAAGGTTGTCCAATATTTTAATATAATGAGGTAATGTTTTTTTTAAGTCCTCATTCTGTAATGGATACATTTAACATCAGATGTCTCCCTATGAAATGAGTAATAAAGCCCATTTTGCTTGAAATTTAAAACAGTTTCAAAGATATCAAAAGTTATTCTGCCCATATCTTGCTTTTATAAAGATGATATGAATAATTACTTCAGGCAATTACTCAGAAAACACTTTTTAAATAACTGTGTTCATTGCCTAAAAAAAGAGAGACATGAGGATAAGATGGGTGAACAGAATCAAAATGAGTGGATTCTTGCTCTTAAGGAGCTTACATCATTTTCAGTCTATTGATGGACTCTAGCCAGTGGTTCTGTTTAGAAGTTAATTTCCACTATGGTAACAACCAAATATTTATGTACCTAATGCAATAAGGGATAAAAAATTTACTTATCCAATGAAATAAGGGGTAAAAAAATAAGGTTGCTTACAAAAAAGCCTTTAGGATGTCCTTTTTCTCTACCTATATGGGCTGTTTAGAATTGGCTCGCTTAGAAGCCAGACACCTGCTGAGTCTAGTAAATTATTATTGAATCATTTTAGGAGCAAACAGAACCAACAAGGTGTCTTATGGCATTTATTCAGCAAACAATTATTTTCCCCAGTCACTCTCCAGGGATTCTCATAAATTACATGAGCAGTGGTCCATAGGAAATTAAAAAACAAAACAAACAAAGAAACAAAACAAAACCCAACTGCCCATACTAGGCAACCATGAGAAGAAAAGTATTAGTAGATTATCAGAAGGATCTAATTTAAGTTTTGAGATAGGAGCCTCCTAACTGAGTTGGTTATATGTTGATAATTTTTAATGCTCTGGGTTAAGCATTTAGTTATAAAGTGTGGTCAAGTAAGATTAAGACTGGAGCATAACCATTGTTCCCAACGGTTCTCAGTGTTCTTTTAAAGATATATCTATATCTATCTATCTACCTATCTATCTACCTACCTATCCACCTACCTATCTACTCAGTTGAATATTTATTGAGTGCATATCGTATGCTTTCACTGTGCTTAGCATTATGGAGAGGAAAAAGAGACATGGTCTTTATTTTCAGCTCATGTGGTGATAGACCTAAATCAAAGAATCCTAATCACTGAAGTGTGCTGCAGAGGAGAAGTAGGTATTAACACTGGTAAAGAGCCTATGACAGCAAGGAATTAGGGGGTCAGGAAATACTCTCAGAAGACAGAATGTATAAGACAAGATGTGAAGCAGATGTAGGAGTTAACCAGAAAGATGGCCACTTTCTCCAGGGGGCGAGGAGGAACCAGAGATAAAGGTGAAGAGGTAGAGGCAAGATCATAGAGGTCTCTGTAGTCCATATTTAGAAGTTCTAGCATTGTCTCAAGAGCAATCAGTGTTAAGGGTCATTGAAAAGTCTACAGAGATGTGTAGTTAAAGATTTTTGTGTTAAAGAGTTACAGCTGTGAAGATTAGAGGGTGAATTAGGTGCATTTTCTTTAAAAAGTAGTAAATAAATGTCACAGAACATAAGGTTTTTGTTTTGTTTTGTTTTAAAGATTTTTTTTTATTTATTTGACATAGAGAGAGAGATCACAAGTAGGCAGAGACAGAGGGAACCAGGCGCCCTGCTGAGCAGAGAGCCTGATGCAGGGCTCAATCCCAGGACCCTGGGACCATGACCCAAGCTGAAGGCAGAGGCTTTAACCCACTGAGCCACCCAGGTGCTGGAACATAAGGTTTTTAACTCCGACTTTGGGTTTTCTAAAATTAGTATTTGGAACACTACAGGAGCCAATTACCCACCCTATAGCATGGGCTTATTTGTAACCTAGTACATGCACAAGCTATAAAGTACCAATGTAAAATTGTCAGATTGTTAAATCTATATAGCCTCAAACCAATCATTACAGAGAAATATGAAAATACGATGAATAACAGACAAGTCTGGATTGCCTTTCTAAAAGTTCCATGTGTTCTGATGAAAATGAAATTGAAAGGAATGGCTGAAAAGAATAAGTTCAAGGCAAAATATTCAAAAACAGGAAAAGAATATTTTCATTATCCCTCTAGTATTTGAAGGCATTGAAATTATTGAAATATATGAAATATATATTGAAGGCATTCCCAAAATCTAGGCAAAATATTCCTGTTTTCTTTTTTTCAGGCATAACAAATAGGTAAAAAGAGGTGGGATTTTAAAGATACTACAGGCTGATAGGAAGCAAATGCCTCACACATTTTAAAGCATTTGTCTGAAAAAAAATCTCTTTAGACATAAGAAGGAATTTTTAAAAAATGAGGAGAAAGAGAGAAGAGGCCCACATCAAAATAAATTACAATTCATTTGTGTCCCAGATACTGAGATGTAGACTTCCACTTGCATCGTGAGAGCGTAACTGGTATCAGATTCGCCCTTCACCCATAAACAAATATATGAAGAATCTGTTTGTCAGGTTTTAGACAAGAGGTAGAGCAAGACTATGATCCTTGAAAAAAGGAAATAACCTGAGCGGGGTCCAAGAATTGCCTAGGGCTTTAGGCTGGAGGCATTTCTGGGCAGTGCCAGGGGAGATGGAGCCCGAGTAGAGTACTAAAGTCCTGCTGAGTTGGAGAGGAAGAGTTGGTGTTTGCTGTGGGATTTCTTTTTCTTTAGTGCCCACGGTTCTTGGTCACGCCACTTGGGAGAACGAAGAGGTAGACCAGACAAAGAGTGGTGGGCAGCAAGTCTGAGAAATAGTACAAAGCTCCTAAAGAGGGAGGGGACCAAAAGGGTTGGTGATTTGGTGGCTAAATCTAGAGGTTTTATGGGTCCTTTGATGTGGTCTGTTTTAATCTGATTAACCCCTCCTGAGCCTGTCATCCAATCAGGTTTTTGTCATCTACCTATCCCGTGGGAAAGGGTGGAGGGCTTCTTCCAGGGTCGTGTAAAATCCTTTTAAGGGTGGTTTCCTCTTAGGGTGGATCCCCTTGCCCCTGCCTGCCTGCCTTCTAACTATTCTTCATCACAGGGTCCAAGCACTCAGAGGTTAGCAAAAAGTAGTAACAAAACAAGAGCGAGCCAAAGAATAGAGAGTATGATACAGCAGAGTAACATCTAAGAAAACTTATCTGGGGGCACCTGGGTGGCTCAGTCAGTTGGGTGTTTTCCTTTGGCTCTGGTCATGACCCCAAGATCCTGAGATCTAGCCCCCGTGTTGGACTCCCTGTTCAGCCGGGAGTCTGCTTCTCCCTCTCTCTCTGCTGCTCCCCCTGCTTGTCCCTTCTCTCTCTGTCAAATAAATAAATAAAATCTTAAAGAAAAAAAAAAAAAGACTTATCTCGGGGCACCTAGGTGGCTCAGTAGGTTAAACATCTGTCTCCCACTCAGGTCATGATCCCAGTGGGATCGAGCCCCGCATCACCCTGCCTCTCCCTCTCCCCGCCCCTCATGCTCATGCTTTCTCCCTCTCAAATAAATAAATAAAATCTTTTTTTTTTTTTAAAAAGAAGACTTATCTGTGTTTTCTTGGCATTTAGAGACTAGTTTGAGGCCCTCTCTACGTTGGCCATAATATCTCTACCTAAGAACAGTGTGGGGCTTTCAAGCATTATTAAGAAAGAGTGAGAAAAAGTCAGATCTCCCTAGGTGCATTCGAGCAGGCCAGAAAAAAATTGCTATGGGCTGTCCAGTGATGCTCTTAATGACAATACTGTGATTGAACAGTTGGTCTGGGGCAGAGAGTAGAGCAGAAAAGTTGGCTTCAGTATCAAGAAAAGAATCGACTGGTTTTCCTTCTATTTCCAAAATTACCTGAAGCTCTGGGTTTCCTATGATGAGCTGTTTCAGAGGAGCCATGTGTACATCCATGGGCCCCATCAGTCCCAATCGGGGGGCATTGGGCTCCTGAGCCCTCACAGACTGAGGTCCCCGAGGGCATTCAGATTTCCAGTGCCCCCCCTCACAGTGGGACACAGGTTACAGGGCCTTGGTTTTTGCCTCTGTGGGCATTCTCACTTCCAGGATCCTGGGCAGCCACAGAGATGGCATTTGGTGCTAGAGCCTTGGGAGGCCGAGCTGGCAATGGCATGCAAGGTTGCAACCAATGCCTCACTCAGCCTTCCTCTTTAGCTTCCTATCCTGCTCCCTACTCTCCTCTTGATCCTGATCGTAAAGACCAGCTTGGCAGCTCCTAAGAGCTCTTCTAGGGTTCCCTGGGGTCCAAGAGTCAACTTTTGCAGTTTTTTTCTGAATATCTAGGGCTGATCGGGTGATAAATTTGTCTTTAAGGATGATGTCGGCTGTGGGAGAACTGGGGGAGATAGCTGTGTATTTAATGAGAGCTTCTCTCGATTTTTCTAAGAAAACTGTTGGGTTTTCTTCCTGAGTTTGGGTAACACTTAATAACTTAGCAATATCATTCAAGCAAACCTTTCAAGTTTCAGGTTACCAGAGACTTTGAAAGCTATCTATTCAATCAATTTGTTCCCCATTGTCAATTTTTACCAGGGGCACCGGTGGGGACATCTGAAGTGGGGAGTGTTAAGTCCGAGGGATGCTCTTCTTGCTCCTTGACAGCAAGGGAAGAAGGAGCCATGATGCGGTACACATCGGAGATGGTATAGGAACTAGTGTTATGGGCTGCACCCAAGGTGGTGGAAGGGAGACAGAAGAGGCAGTGTTGCGAGAAGACAGAGAAAGAGGCAGCAGATGCCATGCTTTTTGTTTTTTGTTGTTTTTTCCACCAAAGAGAAATATGCGGTCCATGTCCAGCCAGAGAAGATAGGGAATTTCCCCAAACAAAGGGAATTTTGGCAGCTGCTTGGGAATATTCCTTAAAGTCTCTGTCCTGAGATAGACTAACCACAGTCTCCAGTTATAGCCATTAACCCGGGAAATAAACGAACCAGAAGCCCCCATGCACTGCTCAGTCCCTCTGTGATGCAGGCTGGAAGTAACAGCGATACTAGTTTCCAAGGGAATTGTTAGGGTCCCAACTGGGGTCTTGAGGAAGTACAGCCTGGGCTCCAGCTGGAAACCGGAAGCCACTCATGTACCCTTCTATCCCTTGAAAACAAAGTAACTCATCCCTGTATCTTTCAACAGCAGCCAGAACCCTGTGTTTTTCTGCATCGGAGAGGGTCTGATTTAACAGAAGCATTACATCCTTCCAAGTTAACTCAAACATGTAAGGGAGATTTTGGAAGGCTTCTATTGATGTGGATGTGTTGTTCCTTTGTGCCCAATGTCCCCTACCTCAGGCTGTGGGAGAGAACAGCCAGGAAGCTGGGGTCAGTCCTACATTGCTGACATGGATCTTTGTTTTCTCCTCAGGCTCAGAGACATTGTACATGGGGTACTTCTCCAATTTTCCCTCATGCTTCCAATTGTAATACATGGGTGGCCATGTCTCACCCTCCAACTTGTATTGTGGCCATTTGCAGGTCGAACTCTTTCCGGTTAAAACCCGGAAGGCATTCTAAAGGAGTCCACCTGTGTTGTGGCCGTGCCTCAGAACAAAAGAAAATGAGCCACTTTTTCCCAGTTAAAACCAGGAAGGCATTCTATAGGAGTATAGGTTTGGGTCAGGGAATTGCCCCTCTGTAAGAAAAGAAGAAAAGGCGTTCCTTACCTCAACGTCTTATGGTTAATCAGGAAGACTTTTGGGAAGAGAAGAAAAGGCATCCCCCACCTCAGTTCCTCCTTATCCTTTCCTGATTTGTAGCCCTTGCCACTCAGGGGACACCAGCCAGAGCCTCTCCCATCTCTGTGAGGTGCTGGGAGTAGTTAGACTTACCCAGGCTTGGCTGTAGCTCCAGAGAATGACCCTGGTTTCCCCCACCCTTTCCTTTTTGTTCCCTTGCTTCCCACCCGAGGGACTCGAGGGGTACCCACTATGACCAACTAGACTTAGTAGAATTGTTCTGTCTGGTATAGCCACATAATCATTTTGTAAAGGCTAACTCTTGGAGGGACAAGATAGGGCACCCAGGGAGGGGAAGTGCCCTGGGGTAAGCCCCGTGGAACTGGAAGTTGGAAGAGCCCTTAGATAGACCTTAGATAGACCTTAGTTCCCTTGCCCTGCCTGGCCATTCCTTCACATAGGTGGTGTAGCCAGTGGGGTGGGAGTTCTAGTTATGCCAAGGATAGGAGGAGTTGGAAACAGGAGGAAGAAATTGAGAGCTGTGTAGAAAAGAAGCTTAAAGTCTGCATAAAAATCTCCTTAGGTCTTTGTTTAAATAATAAACTCTGCTTGTAGGTTAAGACCCTATAAGATCGGGCACAGAACAGATATTCTGGAACTGTGAGCTGAATGGAGATTCTGGAGGTCACGCAATGCTTGGAAACATTGGAGTTTTGACCAATAGAGAATAGACAGACCTTAGTAAAATCCTGGATATTTAACTGAGGCTTTAGAAAAGCCACAATTTGGTGTAAAAGCTACACTAAACTAGAAGCCATCCAACTTTTTCTATAAAGGACCAAATAGTAAATATTTTAGTTTGCAAGCCATACAGTCTCTGTTACAACTAATTCACTCTGACACTGTAGAATAAAATCAGCCATAGACAGTAAATAAATAAACAAATAAATAAGCAAGTACTGATGTGTTTCAATAAAACTTTATTTATGAAAACATTTGGTGAGCCAGATTTTTCTCAGGACTGTAATTTATCCATCCTTCCTCTAAACCTTCCATAACAAAGCCTAAAAATGAAGCTTAAAATAACAGTATGCTTCATTAATAAATTAACTGCCTGTCAGATCTAAATTCAATGCTCTGAAGATAATAAAAAACCAGATTGTCAAAAATATAGCATCCAAAACATCCCACATACAAAAAAATTACTAGACATACAAAGAAGCCTGGAAATGTGACCCATATACAAGAAAACAAATAGTTGGGCACCTGGGTGGCTCAGTCAGTTAAGCGGCTTCCTTTGGCTCAGGTCATGATCCCCCATGTCCTGGGATCAGAGTCCCACATTGGGCTCCCTGCTCAACGGAGAGTCTGCTTCTACCTCTGCCCCTCCCTCCCTGCTCATCCTCTCCCTCTTCCTCCCTCTCTCTGTCTCTCTCGAGCAAAAATAAATAAAATCTTAAAAAAAAAAAAGAAACTAGTAGTCAATAAAGAGAGGGCTACAGATAACAAAGATATTAGGATTGAGAGACAAAACTTTAAAATAGCTATTATTACTATGTTCAAGAATTTAAAGAATTTAAAGATTTTAAATATAAATTAAATATAAATTAAATTTAATTTAATATAAGTATATTAAATATAAATATACAAATAAGAGGTAAAAGTAGAGTTAAGTATATATCATGCAAACACCAGTTAAAAGAAAGTTGCATGGCTAGGATAATATTTAACAAAGTAGACTTCAAAATTAGTAGTATTAGTAGAGATTAAAAAATTTATTAATGATAAAAAGGGCCAATTCATCAGGAAGATACACTAATCTTTAATGGATATGTACCTAATTACAGATATTTAAAACATACGAAGTAAAACGTATAAAATTGAACTGAGGAACAGACAAATCCATGGTTATAGTTCAACATTTTAACATTCCTTTTTTGATAAGTGCTAGAAAATGGTGACAAAAAATGAGTTAAGGATATAAAAGATTTGAATAACACTATCAACTAATGTGACTTCATTAACATTTACAGAAACTATACTCAACAATGCAGAATACATATCCTATTCAAGGGTGTATGAAACAAATACCAAGAAAGACTATCTTTTAAGCTATAAAATAAATAATAAATTTTAAAAGATGAAAAAAATACAAGGCATATTCTTTTACCACAACAGAATTAAATTAGAAATCAATATCAAAATCATAATTGGAAAATACTCAAATATTTGAAAATCTAATAAACCACAGCATAAAGAATAAATCACAAGGAAAATTAAAAAGTATTTTGAACTGATACTGAAAATATAATATATCAAAACTTATGGTAAAGCTAAAGCAGTACATAAAAGGACATTTATAGCTTTAAATGCTTATATTAAAAGAAGAAAAAGATATAAAATCTGTCACTTATGTTTCCACAAATATTTTTAAAAAGCAAGAAAAAAGGGACTTCTGGTTTCTAGTCCAGCATGTACGAAGCTGGAAGTCTCCACTCTGTCCTAAAAACACGTAAAAAGCAGATCAAACTGAAAAAGGAACAATTCTTAGATCCATGGACGAAAATTACTAATAACATAAAAGAAAAGGAGATATCACTACAGGTTCCACGGACATTAAAATGATAATGAAGAAATACTATAAACAATTCCATGCCCACAAATTCGATAACCGAGATGAAATGAACAAATTCCATGAAAGACACAATCAGCCAAGACTTACACAAGAAGAAACAGACATTCTGAATAGACCTATGTCTATTAAAGATATTGAATCACTAATTAATAATCTTCTAAAACAGAAAGCTCCAGGCCCAGGTGAGTCCACTTGTGAACTCTACAAAACCAATTATACCAATTTTCTAAATCTTTTTAGAAGATAGAAGCAGAGGGAATACTTCCAAACTTACTCTACGAGACCAGCATCACTCTAATATCAAAATCAGAAACAAACATTGTAAGTAAAGAATACTACAGACCAATATTTCCATGAATATGATGCAAAAATCCTCAACAAATATTAATGAAGTGAATTGAATAATATATAAAAAGAATTATACAGCATAACCAAGTAGGATTTATCCCCAGTAAGCAAAGCTGGTTCAACATTCAAAAACTAATCAATGTAATCCATCATATTAATAGGCTAAATAAGGAAATCCAAGATCTTATCAATGGATTCAGAAAAAAATCTAACACTTACTCATGATAAAAATTCTCAGTAAATTTGAAGTAGATAGGAACGTCTTCAACTAGATAAAGAATATCTACAAAAAACCTCTGGCTAACAGCATGCTTAATGCTGAGAACCTTGATGTTTTCTCATTAAGAGCAATCATAAGGCAAGGATATCTCCTACCACTACTGTATTCCAATGTGTGCTAGAAATCCTAACTAAAACAGTAAGACAAGGAAAGGAAATAAAAGGTATACAGATTGAGAAGGAAGAAGTAAAACTCTTTGCTGATGGCATGACCATTTAGAAAACCTGAAAGAATCAACAAATAAACTTTTAGGAATAATAGGCAATTATAGCAAGATTGCAGTATACAGTTTAATACACAAAAATCAGTTGCATTCCTATATACCAGCAATGAACCAATGGAATTTGAAACTAAAAACATAATGCCATTTACTTTAGCATTCCAAAAATAAAATAGGTATAAATCTAACAAAATATATACAAGATTTCTATGAGAAAAACCACAAAAACCTGATGAATAAAATCAAAAAAGAACTGAATAAATGGAGAGATATTGTGTGTTCATGGATAGAAAGATTCAACATTGTCAAGATGTCAGTTCTTCTCAACTCAGTTTATAGATTCAACACAATTTCAATCAAAATCTCAGCAAGTTATCCTATGAAAATTGACAAACTGATTCTAAAGTTTATTTGAAAAGGCAAAAGACTCAGAATAGCCAACACAGTATTGAAGGAGAAGAAAAGAGTCGAAGGACCGACACTACCTGACTTCCAGATCACTATAAAGCTACAGTAATCAAGACATTGTGGTATTGGCAAAAGAATATAGAAATAGATCAATGGTACAAAATAGAGAGCCCAGAAACAGACCCATATAAATATAGTCAACTGGTCTTTGACAAAAATCAAAGGTAAGACAATGGATCAAAGATAGTCTTTTCAACAAATGGTGCTGGAATAACTGTACATTCTTATGCAAAGAAAAAAAATTAATCTAAACACAGACATTACACCCTTCACAAAAATTAAATCAAAATGGACCATAGACTAAATGTAAAACACAAAACAATAAAACTCCTCGAGGATAACAAAGGGTAAAATCTGATGACCTCGGGTTTAGTGATGACCTTTTTAGATACAACACCAAAGGAATAATGCATGAAAGAAAGAATTGAAAAGCTGGACTCCTTAAAAATTTCTGCTTTGTGAAACGCACTGTTAAGAGAACGAAAAGACAAGCCATGGACTGGGAAAAAAATATTTGCAAGAGACTTAAATGATAAAAGACTGTTACCCAGGGGCACCTGGGTGGCTCAGTTAAGCATCTGCCTTCAGCTCAGGTTGTGATCCCAGGGTCTTTTGTAAAGCCCTACAGGGAACCAGGCTTGGAACCCCTCCTCCCCTGTCAAGCCTCACACGGGGTTTTCTGCTGGGCAGGGAGCCTGCTTCTCCCTCTCCCTCTGCTGCTCCCCCTGCTTGTGCTCTCTTGCTCTCTTTCTCTGTCAAATAAATAAACAAACAAATAAATAATAAATAAATACTTAAAAAACTGTTATCCAAAATATACAAAGTACTTTTAAAATTCAACAATAAGAAAACAAATAACCCATTTAAAAAATTGGTCTAAGACCTCAACAGATACCACAGTAAAGAAGATATGCAAATGAAAAATAAGCATATGAAAAGATGCTCCACATTGTAGGTTGGTCAGGTAAATGCTGATTAAAACAACAATGAGCTATCACTGCATGCCTATTAGAATGGCCCAAATTGAAAGCACCAGAACCAAATGCTGGCCAAAATATGGAACAATAGGAACCCTCATTCAATGCTGGTGGGAATGCAAAATGGTACAGCCATTTTAAAAGACAGTTCAGAAGTTTTTCACAAAATTTAACACAATCTTATCATATAATCCAGCAATTGCACCCTTTGGTATTTACTCAAAGGAGTTGAAAACATATCTGCACAAAAACCTACACATAAGTAACAACAGATATTTATCCATAGCAGCTTTATCCATAAATGCCCAAACTTAGAAGCAACCAAAATATCCTTGAGTAAGTGAGTGGGTTAGATAACTGGTACATCCAGACAATGAAATATTATTCAGCACTAAAAAGAAATGATCTACTGAGCTATAGAAAGACATGGAGGAAACAAATGAATATTACTAAGTAAAAGAAGTCAATCTGAAAAAGCTACACATTGTATGATTTCAACTGAATAACATTCTGGGTAAAGAAAAACTATGGATACAATGAAAGATTCCTGGTTGCCAGTGGTTAGGGGAGAGGGATAGTTGAATTAGCAGAGCAGGAGAATTTTTAGAACAGTGAAACTTCTCCATTTAATACTATACTGGTGAATACATGTCATACATTTGTCCAAATTCATAAAATATACATGAAGAGTGAACTCTAATGTAACCTATGGACTCTGAGTGATAATGATGTCAATGTAGGTTCATCAATTATAACAAAGATATCACTCTGATGGGGATGCTGATATTGGGGAGGTTATTCATATGTGGGAGCATGGCATATAGGGGAAATCTCTGTAACTTCTGCTCAATTTTGCAGTGAACATAAAACTGCCATAAAAAAATAAAAATGAAATCTATTTTTTAAAAGCAAGAACAAATTAAAGCCAAAGGAAGTTTAAAATAAGGGGAAATGGCAAAGATGAAAGCAAAAAGAAATGAAGTAGAAATTGACAAGTTAATAAAGCCCTAAAAATGGTTTTTGAAAAGATCAATAAAATTGAAAATCTTATGATACCATTTTTATATTGGAATTTTTAAATCTTCACTATCTTAATTTTTATGCGTGAGGATTAATTTTGTGTGTCAACCTGTCACATAAGGGATGCCCAGATAGCTGGTAAAACATTATTTCTGAGTTGGCCTTGTGTGGGTGTTTCTGGAAGAGATTTGCATTTGAATCAGCAGACAAAGTAAAGAAATTCACCTTTGCCAATGTTGGTGGGCATTATTCAATCCATTGAGAGCCTGAATAGAACAAAAAGGAAGAGGAAGGATGAATCTGCTCTCTGCTTGAGCTGGGACATCCATCTTCTCCTACACTTGGATATTGGTGCTCCTAGTTCTCAGCCTCCCAACTCCAATTGGGGCTTACTTCAGTGACTTCTCTGGTTCTCAGGTCTTTGGGTCTGGGCTAGAACTACACCAGTGACTTTCCTGGGCCTCTACCTTGAAGATGGCAGATCAAGGAGCTTCTCCACAAGCATGTGAGCCCCATAATATCCCTCATAATAAATTTATTTCTGTAAATCTGTATATAATCTATTACTTCTGATTCTCTAAAGAACCCTAATACATTATGTGAGTTAGATTAACTGTTCTCAACGCATTTTCCTCACACCAGTGTGTTGTAATTTGTTACTAGTAATAAATTATCAAATTTTAGAGAAATTTTTTATAATTAGAAATTATTCAAGTTTAGTCCTATAATGTTATTCCCACTAAAGTTCATTAGTAAATGTGTCTTATCTCCAGCTGCCGTAACAAACACTGTACACTGAGGGGTAAAACAACAAGGACTTATTTCTCATGGTTTTGTTTGCTGGGAAGTTCAAAATCAAGGAGCCAGCAGATTCAATGCCTGGTGAAGGACTGCTTCTTGCCTTATAGAAGGCTTCTAACTATACCCTCACGTGGCTCAGAGAGAGAGGGTATTTCTCTTGTCTTTTCTTGTAAGGGTACTAATTCTCTTCACAGGGCCTCTACCTTCATGACCTAATTATCCTCCAAAAGGCTCATCTCTTAATCCTCCTAATCTTAGGGATTCAGTCTTCAACAGATGACTTTGGGGGAAACACATTCAGTTCACCGTGTATAGGCTTTCCTGAAAGAGAAATAAAAGGATGGTATCTGAAGTTATACTTTGAGAATTATACGTAAGCACTGATATCTCCATGGGAATATGTCCCAAATTTGGACATCGCTTGATGAAATGGAGAGCGGGCGGGGGGGGGGGGGGGGAGTAAATCACTAAACTAGCCCAGCTAATGAGGTCCCTATGTTAGAACATGAAAAGTTGTCAAAACAAAATTACTTGGAATAAAATCACAGGACAATGATCACAGGACATAATCAAAGGATTAAAGAAAACCAAGAGTCAGGTCTGTTGGCATTCACACCCATTCCTGTGTGAGAATCCATTAGATTCTAGGCCCAAGTTTATAGAGTTCTTTCTAAAAATAAACTCTGTCCTTTAAGTTAAGAGAAATGTTTTATGTTTCACGTGAATCTTTCTGAAAACTTCAAGTGATGAGTTTACAAGTAGCGTCAAAATCTTTCACGGTACTGTAAATTAAACAGAATTGTATTACTTAAATTTGTATTTTCTTTGTTGCATTCCTGGCCATCCCACATATATTTTTAGGTTCTTTCTTTGAATGAGGAGGACCATGACAATTTTACCTATCCAATACAAAAGTATGGAAGTAGCCCTGTGTCTGAGCAAAGAATTGGTAAAATATATTATCAGGAGAAATTGCCAAACTTCCTAACTCCATGGCTACTTTCTAGAGCATACGCATCTTCTATTCATTCAACAGCAAATTTATGAAGTGCTTCGTATGTGCTAGGCACTCTACTGGGGGGCTTGGGATGCATCACTGACAAAACAGATGTCTTTGCTTGCAAAGTTTAATTTTCCCAAAGCAGAATTTTAATCATTTTATAAGCCTGCTTAAAAACTTTCAGTAGTTCCCCAGCTTTGGCTAAGTTAAAAACAAATTCCTCAATCTTTCATTGAGAGTCCAGAAGCTGGCTCAAGCTATCTTTCCATGTTTTTCTCCTGTTTTTCACTTTCTTTGAGATGATTTTACACTCCAGTCAGACTGAGAGATTCTTACCCTCCAGTTTTCACCTAACCAAAATGCCAGATGCCTTCCTTTTCTGCCATCTTCTTTAGTCCTTTCAGTCTTTTTTTCCTTCCTCTCTTCTGATTCTCTCTCCCTTCCTACCAATGCACTCTGCTTCCTCAGCAAACATTAATCACATGCCTACTATGTGCTGAACACTGTGCTAGGTGCTAGGGAGGTAAAGACAGTTTTCTCTTGTTTCTAGTCATTGAAATATACACAAGCAAAGCTTAGATTTGAGCACAAAATACAAGTAGAACTTGGGTGAGGCAGAAAAATGTTACACAAATGTCCTTCTGCCTATTTATTGGCTAGTGTCAAGCTATAAATTCCAAGAGAGCAGGACTATGCATGCTGTTCACTTTTTTTTTATCCCCAGCACCTGGCACATTCCCTCTTGTATTGCTGATGCTCAGTTAATAATTATTGAATGAATGAATGAGAACTAGCAATAAGACCACCAAATGACTTTAGAAGAAGAGTAACAGATGAAAATATATTTGAGTTGCCCCGGATCCATGAAGAGAGGGAACTCGGAAGCCTTGGAATCAGAATTATAAAACAAATTAAGAGCTGAGTGTCAAGTAATTTTGAATTGTCACGCCTCTGAACTATCCCTAAGCCTGCTAAGGTATGGGAGAGAAAACATTTATTTTAAAGGTATGTTTTTTGAATCCAGGGACAAAAAAATTTTTTTTTTCGGGTGCACTTCCTTTTATCAGGCAATGAATATAACATCCATTTCCCTTTTTCACTTATTTGACAAGAAACTGAGCTGAACAGTAATCAACTCCATCTGACCCTCGACTGTAAATGCAGAGGCCAATGTCTTTCCCATTGGAGTCTAATGAAGATTAGATGTGATAACTGATGGCAAGAGCACTGTTCATGTTCAGTTACATAGGAGAAGCTCACTGAGGGCAGCTTCCTTAAATACCCCAGAGACCTTTTATGGTCCTCCTGCTGCTTCAGAGATAGGACCAACTGTTTATAGATTCTAGTCATGTGATAGTAGCATGTCATACAACGGTATGTGGCTAAAAATCCTTGCTGTGTCACATCTCTTTGTTTGTGTCCTGTCCTATAAAATAGGTATAATTTTAGTATTTACCTTATAGGGTTGTAAAAATAAATGAGTTAATAAATATACTAGGCTTGGTGAACATTCTCAGCACAGAGAAACATAAAGTGAATATTAACTCTTATAACACTCTTGGTTGTAATCAACCCAGAGCCTTTGTAGCTGAATACATAAGGTTTAAGAGCAAGACCATTCAGATCAAGCTGCTTGAGTTCATTTCTTAGGTCCACTAGTTTTTACTTTCTTTGTGAATTCAAGCAAACTAATGTGTCTGAGTTCAAATTTCCTTATTGTCAAAATGAAAATACTAACAATACCCATGTTATAAAGCTTTGTGAAGTTTAAACTAAATAACTGATCTGACACCTAAAACAGAATCTGGCACATAATTATATACCTGGTAAGCGTTGTTTCTTCTTATAATGAAAAAGTGTTCCTGGTCGGTCCAGTAGGAGAGAGAGAAAGAGAGATGTAACAAATGATTACAACATATGGTAAGTGCTGATAGACATAACTATATTTTGCAATCAGAGTATGAAACTGATTTATTTATGTGGAACATTAAGTAAATTACCACCTAACTGGTAAGGTTAACACAATGTATTTACTCAGGGATATTACTACCATCATTTAATTACCTGATTGGAATAACAAATATTGACAAAGAAAAGGAAACCCCACTAGAGAAAATAAGCATTCTCTTAATGAGATGGGTTTGTTTTGATCATAAATGACTTAGATGTATTTCATTTGTTCTAGCTTTCCCAAAAGATTGTTCAACTGTGATAATAACAGTGGATCTGGCTCTTACTTCATAAAGGCAGAAAATATGCTTAATTAAGATTGCATATCACAACAGCCCTCTGCAAATGTGCTATTTTCACAGCTTGCTTCACACCTCTTCTACCAGCACCTGGTAATTCTTTGTGTATCTTTGTCCTCCAGAAGAAAACGCTGTCATCCTCTCAAACTGTGTCTAAATAGGTTGCATGCACCCAAGAGTTCTGTGCTATTTCTTCACACTCATCAGTCCCATCTGCCTACCCTGGTCCTTTTGTTCTTTCCATTTTGATTTTTTTCCTATGGCTATGCCGGAAAGATCAAAGAGCAGACATCACTTTGTATGAGTATATTATTAGGATGTGAAGTCAGGAATGTTTAAACCAAAGTCATCAGAACCAAAGTTATCAGAACATGATAACATGGTGGGGTCTTACGGTAGTGGTTCAGGACCATTATTACATAAAATAGTAATTACTGCACTAGGTTCTGTATATATGCAGATTAGTAGAATATTCTGGTTAATAGAATTCTCAACATTTGAAAATATAAAAGACTATGCTTGATTTCTCTATTTTTCTGCTTATTCCTTAGCTTTTTGGTTGTTTTTTGATTCAGATTTAGTTTGAAATATGTTTTCCTCACCCCTTCTTCTCCTTGGAGAGGAATGGAGAAACTTACAGTTAATGGTCATGTGAGTGATAAGACATATAATATCCAACCAAATCACACAAAAATTCCCTTCCTTCTCCAGGCCAATGAAAGACTTTATGTGCCAGAATTATCTTGCCCAGGACTGAAAGACTATTGCCACTGCAAATAATGACCTGAATCTCAGGGAGAAAAATTTTACTTTCTTGAAGAGCTTAACATTAGTCAGGTTTGGCTCATTTATGAAGAGAAGTCTTGAGAGTATATTTGCCCTTAACTGTAAGTAATACTGAATGATAAATTACATGGCAGTAATCTTACTAGTTAGTTGGAGTCTTTTACCATTCTTCTTCATTAGCTGTGATATCAGAATCCCTGTGGTATTACAACATCTGCCAGTAGCTGCAGCTCTACAAATGCAAATGCAGTAGAATTCCAGCTTCTCACTGACCTGAGTTGAGTCATACGAGTAGGTTGGTGGAATGCCCAGTTGACTTAGGCATGAATAACATCCTCTTACCTGAGCTTTAGGACTGAACACTGGGGAAGGATGGCTTACATGGGAAATTTAGGGTGTTATTAAACAAGCAAAAAAGATGAACAGGAATAGTAGGCACCCATAACACAACAAATGTCATCTCATGATAAGTGATAACATGTCACTTAACAATAAGTTAACATGTATGGAGCACTTAACCATTTGTCAAGCCATGTTCTGGGTGTATTGACTCTCAAAAGAAAATAATTCCCTGTGTTATTCTGTGTTGCAATAACCCATAGAATTAGATAGAATTTTGGTTTTTTTCTCTGATTCTTCATTCAGACCCATAATTAAAAACTCAATATACTTGACAAGAAATTAAGATTATAGAATATTAGAGCTGGAAAATGTTTGGAGTTTTATTATAGAGATAAGTACCATTAGATGTAGTAAAACATAGTGCAGGATTCTCAAAACCATTTTGATCAAGGTCTTCTATGCATAGAAAATTATTGAATACGTGTGTATATTACTAATGAACTGTAATCTTCTACTACTCTATTAATGTTGAATATGTTATAAAATGTACACCAAAAACAAATTACAGAACCATTTTAAAGATGAAATAGATGATATTTTATAATGTCTTGCTAACCATGACAGCTTCGTGTTATCATTTTTTGCACAATATTCACTTCCCAGGATTCATCACTACAATAGTGGATGAAAATCCATAGTTCAACTATTCTTTTGATAATTTCAAATATTTTGGCCAACTTATTTCCAGTATTGTTTAATCAGACTTTTTAAAAGATCATGTGATGTTGCTAATAAAAACTAGTAATAAATCTAGGAAAAGTGTCAGTTGTGCCATTTTTTTTGTATATCTGTGCATGAATTATTAGTATCTGCTTCAGTCTGTGGTTTTGTTTGGTTTTGTTTTGTTTCGTTTCTTACAGGAATCTTTGTCCACCACTGTCTATTCTGTAAGTATTATTTTATTCAAAATAAAAATCTGTAAATCTTTTTGACTGGGCATTCGTCATCTGCACTGAGAGGAAAAATCCTCTGTTGAGGACCGCCCACCCTTTCCTCAGGATCCCGCCCACATCTTAAAGTGATGTTATGGCTCAGTGAAGGACAGGCATCAGTCTATGTACTGGATATTGAAAAAGCCGATTTTTTTCCTCATTTTTAAAGTAAAGATAAAAATGAGTGCTAATATTTTCTCTTCCCTCCCCCATCCCTCACCTCTGAAGTGCCTTGAACAGTCTCCGGATCATACCCAGATTATCGCTGGAGATCAGTGACTAGTGGCACAGAATGAGCATAGGTAGACACATTGCATGTCCTGGTCCTGCCTGCAGCCCACTGTGCAACCTTCGTCTGTTGTTCGTCTGTTAAATGCGGAATATGAGGTCGTCCTCATGGAATTTTTGTGACGATTACATAAGATAATTATTTCAGTGCTGAGCAATCTTGTTTGAGGGGGAATTAGGTGCCTTAATTAGGATCTTGTGTGGTCTAAAGTCAGACTGTCCTAAGCTCAAGGGCCAAATCAAAAGTCCACTACTGTTGTAACCTTGGCAAGTTGCTTATGCTTTCCAAGGCCCATCTCCTCATTTGCTAAATGGTAAATAATATTGGTGGCACCGTCTTCTAGGGCTGTTTTGAGGATTAAATGAAATAACATTTGCAAAGCTCTTAGCACAGTGCCTGATGCAAGGAAATTCTTTATGAGAGGTCTTATTTTCATGGTTATTCTAAGGATCAATTCAGAAAAAATAAAAATTTTTACTGACAGCCTTCATTCAAAATTAATATAATTATATATATAATATGTGAATATATACTATATAATATATCACATATATTATATAGTATACATTATACACATATTTATATAATTACATATATAAATTATATATATAAATATGTATATACTATGTAGATACTATATATAAAATATACCTTTACAATTTAGACCAGCAACTCCATCATATAGAACAGCAGTCACAAAGTGAAGTCTGGGATTCCTGGGGCCTCCAAAACTCATTCAGAAGTACCGACAAGTCAAAAGCATTTTCCTAAAGATACTAGAAAGTTAGTTTCTTTTTCACTCTCATTCTTTCATGAGTTTACAGTGGCGTTTTCTCAGAGCTACATATGTGATATTGCGACAAACGAAATGAAGAAGCAGCTATGAGATTCCAGCTGTCATATATGAGCCAGACATTACAGAAATTTGTAAAAATCTTTTACATTCTTCTCACTAAATTTTTTTGAAATAGAAAGATACTTTTCATAAAACATATATTATTTATATAATAGACTTTTAAAAACAGAATTAATACTTACTATTTAAAGTTCTCAGCTGGGGAGGAGGAACTGGAAGAAATAAGTTATATAGTACATACTTCAAATTACAAGATAAATAAGTACCGGGGATGTAGTGTATGACATTATGGCTAGCTGGTGCTGCTGTATAGGAAAGTCGTTAAGAGAGTAAATCATAAGTTCTCATCACAAGGAGGAAAAAAATCTTTCTCCTTTTTGTCTTTTCTTCTTTCTTGTCTTTTTACTTTATCTACATGAGAAGATGGATGTTAGCGGAACCTGTTGTGGTAATCATTTTACGATATAGGTAAATCAAACCATCATGCTATACACAGTGATGTATGTTTATCATTTCTCAAAAAAACTGGGGGGAAATGTTCTGAGTTTTAATTTTCGATAAGGTAAAATTTGATAGATATAACCCATAAAACCAAAGATTTTGTATATCCACAATAATTTCTGTGTAAATAGAGTTTTAAAACCAAAAAGCTTTGAGAATTGTTGATATAGAAGATTGTCAATGAAAAAGTTGACATCATTTTTAGGCACCAAAATTAGGATACATTCTATTCTTTCAGCCTGGAAGTAGACCACAGCTGCTAACATGAGATTAAGCTGGGTGCACAAAACCCTCTAGGTGAGGTGGCTCTCAGATGCTGGTGTAAATAGGATCCTGGTGAATGCCAAAGGATGAGTAAAAGGGAAATGTCACAGCATCATGGTGGTTGAAAAGGGACCTGGAAATGTCAAATATCTTGATTATGGTCTTAACCTATTAGTGATGGAGCTAGAATACCAAATGGGGTATTCCTTCTCCAAATTTTTATCTGAGGGTGAGAAGATTACAGAGCTTTTCAAGATTATTTCTGTCTTACAATTCCTCTGAAATGTAGTAGAAATAAATTACAAAACATATGTTTATTAAATTGCATTACTATGAATTTCATTTTACCATTGTCTATTTCAACTAGATCTTATAAGATCCACCAGAGAGGCATGTTAACATTTTTCCAATTGTAAACTATCCAACTTAAAGACATCATCATTTGTCATATTTTGTAGGTTCCCTTACAGAACTGTTCAACCTAGAATCTGTATTTTCCCTACAAAATGTCTTATACCAAGGTCACATTGCTCTATTCCATCTACCTTGCCAAACTAAATAAAGAGGTAAACTAAGGCAATTCAAACTACCAAAAATTGAGTTTATTTTGGAATAGCAGAGGAACTGTAATTCGGGAAGTGCAAATGATACCGTTGGTTTGAGGTGAACTGTATTTTGGGGCCAGGAGTGTAAAGAGAGAAGTCCAGACAGAGTCCAAGCAGTAAATTCATTGGCTCGAGGATGGGGAGAGATTCTCAGTGGATGTTCATTGGACAGGAGATAAATTCTGGTTTTCTGGAAGTCAGGCATTTATGGGAAATTAGTCTTCCAGTTCTTAAGTTTTGTTTTCTTGAGTTGACGTGTGTGATTCTCCATTTCATAACCATTTTAAATTGAAATCCTTTAACAATATCTAGTGATATTTAGGCTTTTCTTTTTTTTTCTTTTTTCCTTCCTTCCTTCCTTTTTTTTTGGCTGGGGGAGAGAGAGAGAGAGAGAGGGAGGAGAGATTGTTAAATATATCCCATAGAAGCAATGGCATATTTCTTCCCTTCTTCATCTCTTACAAATAAATGAAGCTGACTGTAACTCATTAAATAACTAAAATTAACAGCAAAAGAATCTTTACTCTGATTGTAATCTCTAGATGTTTAAAAATGCATACTGGGAATTAGTGACTTAATTCTGTTTGAAATCAACTTTTCAAGGTGACTCGTGACCATGCTTTACTTTAAGCTGGTGGGGGAAGGGAGAACAATTTGTTCATTTCAATCATTTTTCTTTAATAATAGTAGAAACCACGTTTGAGTTTTCACTGTCCCCATGTGAAACTCCCATAAATTCTAAGGATATTTAAATAGTAATAACTGTCAGAGTGTCATAAGAAATTTTGAGGCAGCTTAATCCTTAGCCCAGTAAAGGCAGTTCCAAAGCAACTAATAATTTAATAATGTTTTTGTCTTGTAAAAGTGATTTGCAGGCTTAATTTGCTAGTAACCACAAAGTTGGCCGAATGTTTTTGCTTGTCCCCTGAAGTTTTCTTCCAGGTTATGACTGTTGCAATGATTTATAGAAAATATTTTTCAAGATGCAGTTTCCATCTTCCATGCTTTTTGCAGAAAGTCTCAGCAACAAAATTATCTATTGTGGGTGAGAAAAAATAGTTCTCTACTTTTCTGAGTTCTTGGTTGAGACTTCCCTATAATAAAAGACACATTAACCAAAGAAAGAAACAAACAATTTTAATTACCTGTGGAAGCCCTACAAATATATGGGACTCAAATAACAGCCAGACAATTGAAGCTTGTATACCATCCTGAGCTAACGAAAGGGATAGGGCCTGGGGCTTTAAAGAAGGCGATGAAATTCACCTCAGATGGAAGTGAAAGAGGACATGTTTGTCAAAGTTTGCCTGGCCAGGTAAGTATGTCTCTCAGATGCAAAAGTTATCTCTGGTAACAGCTCTCTTCCAGGTATAGGTCCCTTTATAAATGAGGATTTCCCTTATAAAAGGTAACTTTCACTCTGTTTCCAGAACTTCTCTTGTGTCTGTAGTTTCTTTAAAATAATCAGCTCAAAAATAATGAATATGCCAAAGAGTCATATTTTGGGGTGACAGACTCTGCTCCCCTTCAGTTGTCAAAACACATATTGGGTTTAGAACCCAAGTCAGAGATTTCTTGTCAAAATTGTACTGTTTGAGTAAGCACAGATAAAATTATTTGGCTCTATACTTTTCCATAAATTCTAGATACGTCAATTGTTTCTAGAGAGTTGGGTTTCTCTGGAGGCTGGGAAACAGGAGCAGTTCCTGGAATCTGCCTGGAGACTGAGCTCTTGGGACTTTGTCTAGCTTAGTGTAGATGTCCCAACCCCATCTCTTTTCAGAGACACGAAAGCTATTTTACAATTTTGGTAATGGAGTTGTAACAGATCCGTTACCCTAATCTCTGTCCAGAGAAGCATATAATTATGTAATTCCCAGGAGCGGCAGCAAACAATCTTGACCTAAATCATCTTCTTTCTATCACCACCTCCTAAAACATACCTAATTGTTAAGATCTTTTTCACACTCCTGATAAATACCAGGGTATTTATTGTTCCTTTGAAGAAAGGAAAAAGAAAAATTGTTCTCATGTTATTTTGTATTTTAGTTTTGAATAAACTTGGGAGAAAGAATGCAAAACACAAGTTTGAATTATATTTGGAATTAACTCCTGGGCTTTTATACATTCTGCAAATAATATCTAAAACACACAACCACCCCCCCCCCCAAATAATTAAGAAAATAAAAACAGGGACACCTGGGTGGTTCAGTCATTAAGTGTCTGCTTTCAGCTCGGGTTGAGATCCCAGGATCTCCAGCATGATGTCCGGCTCCCTGCTTAGCAGGGGACTCTGCTTGTCCCTCTCCCTCTGCTTGTGTGCTCTCTCTCACTCTCTCTCAAATAAATAAATAAAATCTTTAAAAAAATAAAAATAAAAACAAATAAAAACAAATCTGTCATATGTGAGTATATTGAAAAAGCTGAAGAGCTTGCTCCTATACTTGAAGATAATACTACAATTTGAATTTGGCACATAATCTTACCCTTTCTGAAATTATTTTTAAGTACTGCTCCCTATTGTTATTCCAGTTGAACGGACAGTGGAACTCTCTAGAAATATTTAAATTATTATAGAATGGCTTTGGGTGCCTGGGTGGCTCAGTTGGTTAGGTGTCTGCCTCTGGCTCAGGTCATGGTGCGGGGGGGGGGGGGG